>OY728148.1:545637451-546160618 GCA_963277665.1 Viscum album
TAGCCATGTGGGGGTGACTTGGAGGCCGCCTAAAGCAGAGTATGGAAATGGGGAGTACACGACGTGTACTTTCTTTTTTCCATTAAACATATCAGGGTCGTGTCTAATTTCCAGAACACACTTCTTCTAGGTCTCATTCAGCCGATAGCTTTCGTATGTCCATGATCCTTCTCTAAGCCCATGAGCCTCCATCTGATCTCCGATTTGGCCACCATTGATTGTGTTGGGATCATCTTGGTAAGCTCTCTCTTCTGCTTGAGCTTTGTTTCATGAATCCTCTTCTTCCTCAAGTTATACTCCTTTAAAATATTTAGACATTCTTATAGATATTCGGCATTATAAGGTGATTAAAGCCTCGAGGTACACATATAGTGATCTCATAACATCAAGGAAGGTGTTTTGTGCCTTTCTGTTGAATGTCTTTGAGGTTTATGTGCAAAATTTCCAAATACCCATGAACGGTGTGTTGCACATTTACCGTTTTAGCCCTATTGTTTGCATTTTATGGTTTTATGCTTAAGTAGATGATATTTGATTATGAATAGGGTGAATTCTTGTGCTTGGCTATGTTTCCTGTGCATGTTTTACTTGTTTTGACCTTTGGATCTAGTTTTCCTATTAGGCGGATATTTACCTTCCCATGCCTAGTATTGTAGGTTGGTGTGATTGTTGTTCTGTTATGCAGTTATGTTGTAGAATGCTATCCAAGTAGTTCTTAAGGGTTACCTTGGACGATATGCACTACTACACTTGCTTGACTTACATAGGGCCATGAGAACCTGGTGTATTGACCATAGAAAGAATGGACGTTAAGGGCTTCTCCAGAGTGTCTTTATAATTTTTATGATGTCAGACCACAAGGGGAATTGATGTTGAGTGATTCATTAAAGTGTCTATAGTTCCTCGATGCAGGCCACAGATGGAATATGATGTAAGTACTTATCTAGAGCGCCTTTAGTTGCAATACGAGACTATAAGGGGAATTAACAGTGAGTGCTTCCTCAGAGAGTCTATGCTTAAGCTAAACCAGAGGGGTTAGACTTAGTTTACTATCCAGAGGGTTGCTTGTACATGTTAGGTAGGATCAAAGGGGTTCGACTGAGTGTCCTGCCCAGAGGGTCACCTTTGTGTTAGCTTCTTGCTTGTATTTCTAGGTAGGACCAAAGGGGATAGGCTGTGGGTGCTTCCCAGAGGGTTTCCTATTCGTGTTTATCTACTTTTTTAGTTGTTTCTTGATATTAAAACTGTGGATAGTTTACTATTGATTACTTTCCTTTTTATTGTTTCTTATATTTTTCCCTACCATATACTCATTTACTATTAGGCACGGATCTCGTGGTAGTTTCCTACAGAGATTTAGTCTCACACCCTGTTTGGGCCATGATTTTGGGTCCAAACAGATTGTATTGTTGTAGGTATGGACAAGGGAAAGTGCCCTTCTACTTTAGGTACTTGACATATTGTAAAGCTGGAGAGCATGGGACCAAGCTTAGGCTTGTGATGCTATATAGTTGATTACTATTTTTCTTTTGTACTTGGTTTAGTATTTTATTTCAGCATTGTTCTTTGTTTCGCTTCTTTCCTAGACATATGTATCTTGCAACATATTATATATGTGATCATGTTTATTCTATTAGTCTTCTGATGATTATTCTTGTAGGTATTTGTTTACTTCCTCTCTTTTATGTATTTGTTTACTTACATTATATACTATGCCAATGAGGGCATAGTTTCCCCACTATCACACCCAAGGCCCTCGCTTCTAGTTGGTAGCCTCTGGCGTTTGGGGAAATGCTCTTGAGGCCCTATGACCTACCGGGTACAGGGTGCCTCTGAGTGGCTTCCAGAATTGGGATGTTACCCTAGGATAAGAAATAGGGATAATGTTGTTATCAAATGAATCATTATGTTTTATTTTATATTTTTATTAATATAAGTTTTATGTATGTGTCTAGTTTTCCAAATATACTAAACTATTCAGTCCTTTGGGATGTGATTCCTTATAAAATATGTCATGGTAAAAAAGTAACCACTGACTTTAGGATACTTGGTTTGGGGTATTTATATCAACCATAATAGTTGTTCTACCACCAGGGATAATCCTCCATCAGTCTAAATCCACCACCATACTAGATCTTCCGCTAGATTAGAGCAACTACCATACCAAATCTACCATTGGACCAGATCTACCACTAGAATGGATCAAACATCAATATATCCACTACTAGATTTTTCTATTATCTGTATGCTACCATTTATGTTTGGATTATTAATTTAAATTTAATTCCTCCAATAACTAGTTTATGTAATTTAATGTACTCAGTAGCACATAGAATTAAGAATCATTATTCTTAAACTACTCCATAGATGCATTGAAGAGAAAATCAAACTTACTAATTTACTACCCAGTACAAGGATCCATGAGATTTTAGTTATTATTTTTCAAAGGTTAATTTATACCTAGAGAGCTATATGTTCATAAGATCTCTATCACGTGTGATATGTGTGTTTGTGTGTTTGGAATGATAATAGAAAATAGAAGAGATACATGAATAAAAAACACATAATTTCATATGCTAATCATGAAAACTATGTGAAAAGATTCTGTTGTTCTATAGATTGGACTCTTCATACATCCATGACACTCTATTTTCTTTCACATTCCTAGAAAAATTATTCAAGCTCCTTCTAAAGATATTATAATGGACATAAAACAACTTATGCATCATGGATTGAGAAACATCATACTTTCTAACTATCTTTTTAACTTTCCACTTTATTTTTTACTTTTGAGTTGTGTGTTGTATTAAATTTTTATCTATATATATTGTCTCATATGATTAAACTAGATAATACCTTATATTCTCTCTAACTTTTTAATTTTAATTCACACAAATAACTATGGAAGAGCTAATGTGTGGTCTTTATTATTATTCTTCCCACATGAAACTATGGAAGAGACTTTGTGCCTAGATAACCTATGTGTTTTTTATTGTAAAACCTAATCCAATTTTTGGATCTTTTTATTTTCATAATAAACTATATGATAGTAGGAGATTAAAAAGTGGAGGTGGTTGAGTCTCAGTTTGAGAATGAACACGTTTTTTATATTCTGTTGTGTGATTTGTTTTCATGTCAAAGCTAAAACTATATTTTTATTCAAATCTATAAAAATATTTACATTTATATTTGTCCTTAATAATTGTTTATATAATTTTTTTTAATAAGTAATTTTATTTCAAAAGATAAATTTATTTAAAATATTGTTTTAACTAATCCTTAATCTCACTGTGATAAATTGTTTGAAAAATAAAACTTAAATTATTCTATTATTTTGATTAAATGGGGATTTTTATTAATTTTGGGGAGTTAGTTTTAAATTTTATTAAATGAAATAATTTATTAGGAACTCAACTAACCCCCTTATTGAGTTAATCACTCCGACCAACATTTAGTATTAAAGTAATTTTTTAAATATCTTTTCAACTGTGATTTAATTTCCTTTTAAAGATCTTAAGATTTTTTTATTTCAAAATAAAATTATTTATAGATAATAATAGACATGAAGGAACATCCTTTAATTTTAATAATTATTTTAATATAAAAAACTATGATCAATTGAATATTAAAATGAAAATTATTTTAGAGAGTAGGGGATTTTATATTTAGATAGTAATTGAGTATAAATATGAAAACATAAAACTGTTAGATCTAATTGGTGTAATGCAACTAAAAATAAATATGGAAAAAATATATTTATTGTTTATATTGTGCTTTGGGTGAAGATAAATTTAATAGAATATCTACTTGTGAATTTACATTTGAAATTTGGGACACTTTATCTTTCACTCATTAAGGAACATCTAATGTCAAAGAAATGTTTTTAAATGCATATACTATTAAATATGATAAATTTAATAAGAAGATTTATGAGTATATATTTGATGTGTATCTTAGGTTTAATGATATTTTGAAAATTTTAATTTCATAAGGAAAACCCATTTATGATAAAGATCATTTGAGGATTTTTTTAGGTGTTTACCCAATAGATGGAGAGGAACTTTAGTATCAATCTGAGAGTAATGTGATGTAAGAAAGTTACATGTTAAAGAGCTGATAGTAAATACTATTATGTATGAAGAGGAACTAAAAGTAAATAGTGAAGAAGAGGATAAATAAAAGAGTACATATATAGCCTTCAAAACTACTACCTAAAAATAAAAAGAGAAGATCAAACTAATATCTCAAGTGATGAAGATTCGCCTGATGGTAGTGATGAAGAAATAGACCACATTTCTAGAAGATTCAATAAATTATAAAAATAGAAAGTATTGATATTCCCATGAGTACAAACTGAAAGATGGATCTTGTTGAAACTGTAAAATTATTGGATCAAAACAATTAAAGAGGTGTGATTTGAATCCTTATATACAGAACTACTATCTAACCAAATATTGTGTTCATTTTTTATGTGGGAATGTTTTAAATAAAATCATAAATAATCTCATTTACTTACTCTTAAAATAATTTTTAAATACCTAAAGTACACAACTAATTTAGGAATACTATATCCTAGACTATAAGCATTTGATTTAGAGATTTATTTAGATTAATACATTAGTGGTTGTATGTTAGATAGAAAAAGCACCTCTAGAACATGTTACATTTTGGGTAAGTCACTAATTTCATTATGTTGTAAGAAGTAAAATTTTATTGCATTTTCTACTTTTGAGGCTGAATATACAGCTACAGGAAGTTGTTGTGCGGAAATTTTGTGTATGAAACATAGTTTACTAGAGTATGGATACCAATTTACACATGTCCCTACAAAATGTGACAATAAACATCTGATAAATATTTCCAAGGAACCTGTATATCATTCTAAGAAAAAACATATTATGTAAGACATCAATTTTTAAGAGATTATTTCCAAAAAAATGATAAAAATATTGAATTCATTATAAATGAACATCATCTTTCTGATATTTTTACAAACACATTGAATTTTTAGAGATTAAACTATATCAAACAAGAACTAGGAATGATAAACATTAGTTAATCCTTTATCATTAAATTTCCACCATTGGAAGATCTACTAATGGAAGATCAGCTTTTGGTGATCCACTGTTGGAGATCCACCATTTGAAGATCTATCATTAGAGATCCATCATTAGAGATCCACCGTTAGGCGATCCACTATTGGATAATCCACCTTGGGGTGATCTACCATTGGGATACCCATAGTTTGTGATCTATCTATCAAGTCCCTATTTTATTTTCAACCAGTTCTATTTTCTATGTTTAAATTTTTATTCAATTATTTATTTATATTTTATTATATTTTAAAATATAAAATCCATAAATGCTAAAATTTAACATTAAATCTGATTTTGGATACACTATAACTCATGTCTTAGTTTTAACCATTCATCTTCCCTTATCCTCCCAACCATCAACCTTCCTCGTGCTTATCCTTCCCCCTTTGTTTCTATATAATGGTGAGAGTGAAGTCTACTTATGTGTCATCTTCTGAAGGATTATGTACCACAGAGATATAATGAGGATAATCTTGTAGTGTTTCTATACTTAAACTGAATAATCTGTAACTGGTGAATCAAGTATTTATTTCTAAGAAATAGATAGATGTTGAATGGATAATTTCATCCAATTATTTATTTCTAAATGTGATTTAGGGCCATGTATGAATGGAATGGTTTTAAATGAATGACAATCCATTATTTATTAGGGTGGTTAACCAATTTTACTAGTATGTAGATTATAGCTTTAGGGAGAACAAATATCTGATTAGAAGTATGGTTTATGGTAAAGAAGTAAAATTTACTTTAGATAAGTGGATTAGATGTTTAAAATTATCTCAAAAAGGTATTTTATAAGACTTTCAAGGATCTATTATGAATTATAGTGAATTATTTAAATATGAAAATGATCCTCTAGAGTTGAATATAAATTATGTTCCAAAAATACAAGGTACTAAAGAACTTGATGGGGAGTGTAAAATTTTATTTAAATTCATTTAGTAGATAGTTTTTTCCCAGGTATGGGGAGTTTAGTATGATGAGGTACCAAGATGTTTTTATTTTATTCCTTAAAAATATATAGGTCAAATAAAAAAATGTGTAGATATATGATGGTACATATGATAGAGATGATAAATACCTAATAAATTTTTGGCTCCTTGATTTATCCTAATCTCATTTAATCCTTATTAGAATCCATGTGTTATGTGAAGGAAGAAGAAGAATTTATTATAATTTATTGTTGTTTTTTTATCCAGTTTACCTGTAAATGGATGAAGGTAAATTTGAATCATTTTTTAAAGATATGGGTTATGGAAAATGTATAGTTATATAAGTATTTTAATATTGTACATCACCCTGAAAACCCAAAGATATAGTCAATCATGGCTTATAGCTTGAGGAAGTTGTGTTTTACTCTGATGAGGAAGTGGAAAAAGAAGAAACTAAAAAAGGAGACAAAGTAGTTACTATTTCATTTGAGAAAGGGAGTGACCCATATGTTGTCAAGAGACCCTATGTTTCCTATAGAGATGTTATACCATCTATATATATTCTTGAAAGAGATATGTTGTTATGTGGATGTGAAAAATAAGGGACCAATGTATCAATAGAATAATAAGTTTATAGTTCTTATGAAACAGTAAGGGAATAGTTTAATTTTTAGATGGTTTTAATAGTACAGATAATGGAAATGGTGATGAACCTCAGGCCACATAAGGTCATAATATTTTTTATGATGTTGGTGAGGAATAACAGTCACATCCACCTCCAGTTACTTCTACTTCTAGTAAGAATGGTGATGATGTGAGAGTTTTTTAGGTTCAACATGTTGTGATGTTACCTTCAACAGCCCAAGGGCCTTAGAGATTTTTTATTATAATAAAAATGCCAAATTGTAAGGGAATAATATGGAACCCTAACAGGATTCATGGACATAAGAGATTACATGACCCAAGGGTAAAGAGAATTAAAACCAAATTGACCACAAGAAGTTTCTCCTACCCTGTATAAAATTGTGATGAAGCTCTCCACCAATGCATTACTGCTCGGCAAGCGGTGTCCTATGTCAAAGCATAGGCCTGATCCAATGGCTTCCTCTATTAACAATCAAACATCCAAATCCTTTTTCGATGTTACCATTGTTATATATGAGTATAGAGAACCTATTGAGTGGGAGTAATACCTAGAATCTTGTAGTCAAAAATCATTTCATAGAGATGAAATATCTATTTCAGCCACTACTGGGAATGATGTACTATCCAAGGGGAATTCATCTTTGGGTTTCGAGCTATTGAGAATCTCCTACCAAAATTATGATGGTGATAGTGATGATGATAACCATGGAAGTCCACCTGAGCGTGGAAGAATTTCAATCCATATTGATGGAAAATATCCCAAGGGATATATCATGGATAAAATTGATGAGGATTATTAGTTGGAATATTTCCCTTTAGATATTTTTTCTCTTGTATCTAAGAATGTAAAGAGTATTTTACCTAATAGGATTACATATTCTGATCCTTCTGTTTCTCTACCCTATGATTAGGTCACTAACAATGATTTAGTGTGATAATACTTTTTGATATTAGTGTGATTCATAAATCCACACCTCCTTAGAATTCTAAATTGAGTGAAGTTGATACAAGATAGATTTTTTTGTTGGTTATCTCTCAAATCCAGCCTAAAATTCTTCTGAAAATTCAATAAGTAGAGATTTAGAATAGGATATTATCTAATGATATGGAATAAGTGAATCATATCATGATGGATGAAATATCATTTTTTTACATTTCAATCATCCCTTGTGGAGAGTTTAGACACATTAACTATTGGTGGTGCTTCTACTTCTACAACTCCCCCTCCAATATCTTCAATTGATGTAGAGATAATCAAAGTTAACGAAAGGGAGGAGCTACATGCTATCTTTGGTGATCTAAATTTATAACATCGGGAGGAATTTTAGTAGATTTGTAAATATAGTGAGAACATCTGTAAATTGGTTAGGTAGTACTTAAATTAATCTCTAAGCTATAGGGATATTTTCAGTAAATCCATAAAATACAACCTCTCTAGAATTTATGCAAAGAATGTGCTCAATTTTCATTTTAGGTTTCCTAATGAAAATTTAATGATGCATCCTGTAACTAGGAACTTTAAAGACAAAGTGAACCAAATTAATGTTTTGTACCCTCTTCTAAATCTTTTTATAGAAGAGAATAAATATTTATTAACTTCTATGGAGAGAGGTGGAAACATAATTATGGACTTTTTAAATTTAATGAATCCCTTTTAATATGTCTTTGGGAAAGAAGTGGTGGAACTAGAAGATATTACTATTTCATCCTTCATTTTTTCTCTTTATTTTGTACTCATGCCTACTTAGTTTCAACTATTTAGTATATATTTAGTTGAAGAAGTTTGGTATCTCATGCCTGTTGTTATTAGGTAGCTTCCTAATTCTAACTCTTCACCCCCAACCTCTAATTTTATGCCTTATATCTCCAACAAAGGAAAACATATTGTTAAAACTTTATCTCATTGAGATAAGTGTGCCTCTAAATCATATTAGTATTTGATAGGATCATTACTTCCCCTTGTATTACTTTTCTGAATGTACTCTTTGAATCTTTTATCTAATATAGCTTTCCAATTATTCTTATTTATTTATTTATTTATCTTTTATCTTTTAGTTTTATCTTTTTAACAATCCCAATATGGGGAGTATTCTTAATTATAATTTTAAGAATATGAAGAATATAATTATTAAAGTGTTTCACATTGTTGATTAATATTTTAAGATGAAATTTCATTATTTTAATCTATATTTTTCTTTTATTTTGTTCATATACATGGTTATAAAATACCCTGATTTGTGATCCTAAAAAAGGGAAAGATTTTTGTAACATACTTATTTTAATGCTTACAAATCATGTTTATTATGTTTCTAAAAAGTTTAATGTTTTATGACATTCAACCATATTCTAAGTAATTTTGTGATAAAATTTGTTAAAGTACTAATCCAACATTTTTTAAAGATATATAATATTAGTTCGATCAGATCTATTAGTGTACTATATCTACAGTAACACTCTACCATTTATGGATCTATCATTAATAAAATCTATCATTAGTTCAATAGATCTTCCATTGGTTATGATGGTATATCCTTAGTTTAAAAAAATCTACAAGTGAACTACATCTACCACTAGAGAATATACTATCAAATTTGTGCTTCCACCATAGTATATCCACGTCCAAACTAGATCCACTACTAGACAAGATCTATCGCTTGACTAGATCTACTGTTAGACCATATCTACTGGAAAAATGGATCTACCATCAATACATCCACCACTACATCATGAAACCATTAGTATGTTACCATTTCACTTCAGATTATTAATTTGATTTTAATTCCTTCAAAGGCTAGTTTATTGAATTTAATGCACTTGGTTTCATGTGGATTTAAGAATCTTTATTCTTAAACAACTCAACAGATGCATTGAATACAAAGTCAAACTTCCTGATTAATTTTCTAGTATTAGGATCTATGAAATTTTAATTATAATTCTTCAATGGATAATTTGGAACTATATATCTATATAATCAAATGATCTCCCTCGTGCATGATATACATACACGTGTGTGGAACAATAATAGAAAATAATAGAGATACATGCATATAAAACACATTCGTTCATATTCTAATCAAGAGAACTGTGTGAAAGGATTTTGGTGTTCTATAGAGAAGACTCTCTATATATCCATGATAGTTTATTATCCTTCACATTATGAGAAAATTAATTCAATCTCCTTCTAAAGACAAACTCAAGGACTCATAGAAACTAAACAATCATGGATGAAGATCCATCATATATTATTTCTATATTTTTCTCCTTCAACCTTTTGTTTCACTTTTGATTTGTGTGTCTAATTACTTAGTTTACCTTTAAATAGTATCTTCTATTCTTAAACTGGAGAATAAATGACATTTTATAATATTATTTAATTTTTATTACCAAAAATAATTTTGGAAGAGGTCTTGTGTCGCCTGTATTGTTTTTATTCCCACGTATAATTGTGGAAGGGGATTTATTCTTGGACAGCATGTGTATTGTTGATTATAAAACCTGATCCATGTTGTGTATCTATTTTTTGTTATACTAAACTGCATGGAACAAATTGATTTCCAAGTTTAGGGTATTAATTCCCTTCTTAAGACTGAACCCCATGTTTATATTCCCCCATGTGATTTATTGGTTTTTTAATTTGAAAACGAAATATCTATTTGTTATTTAAATCTATGATGAAAATATTACTTTGATAAATAATACTAATTTTTTTATATAAACTATTTGATTAAGTAATTTGATTTCAAAATTTAAAGATATTTCAAATATTGTTTTAACTGAACCTTAATACCACATTGAGAAATTATTTGAAAGATCAAACTTATATTATTATACTATTTTGATTAATTGTGTGTTTTTATAAATTTGGGGTGTTAGTTTTAAATAGTAATTTTTATTATGAACTAAATCCACACACTCTTGAGTTACTAACTCTGACTAACACTATATTTATTCTACAGTAGGTTCAAACACATACGAAGGAAGTTGAACCTATGGTAGGGGTTTTCTTGTCTCATTTTTATCTCTATGAGACATGTGTGATAGTCAACACTTATTCCATTTGATGGTGTATATATTATCCCTTTTGATATGTTATATCATGACTCTATTTATATTAATGGTATTTAAAATTTCATTTTTAATTTATTCTTTTTAGGAGTATTATGGTTCAAAAGTTACCCAAGTGGTAAGGGTTTAGTTCATGGTCTCATCATTATTTTGGGTTATTTATTTTTAAGCCTCCCTTGGGGTAGTTATTTGATATTTATATATTAAAATCAGTTAATTTTTTGTCCTTTAGTAATTCATGAACTTTTTATAGTAATATAACAATTTACCCCCTCTTTGTTACATAAAATTATTGATAAAATGTTTTTTTAAATATGACTTCATTTATTTCTTCATTTGAAAGTACTTTTTAATATAAAACCATGTTTTCTAAAAAAACATTCATTTTTTTATCATTGCCCAAATTATTTATTAAATATATTTTTACCCTTTTTGACTTTTTACAAAATTTCACTACCCGGTCTATGCCTGTCTTGAGCCGCAACTACCCCAAGCTCCCTCCATAGGCCAGGGGGTGGCAACAAGCATCGAAGGCACAACAAACTCAGGGAGGCCACTACCTACGTACTTATACACACGCACACATTCAACTCAATTTAAATGTGTAAATAGAAAGAATTAAAATATGTTATACTAATATAAATTAACCAAAAATTAATAGACCATTAAACATGATGAGTATAGTAATGTAAACTGAAAGGAAAAAAGGTAAAAAATACACACTCAACCAGAAAAGTGTCCCAACCTGATAGAAATTGGATATGAAAAATAGTCAACATATCCCCACTCCTAGATCCTCATCTACAACCATTGTATATGGTCCAAGACCTGTGTCCCTTAGCTCCTTCAGAGTCATGATCAAACATATATATCATCTGCATAAGTCCTGATATGTATGGGTAAATCCTGTGTAGGGATGAGTATAAGCATACCCAGTAGGACACCCCAAAAAGGTGAAGGGGAGAAGTAAGAGATACATTGAAGAAGAAACTAGTAGATAGAACAAAGTATTGTAAAATAGTGCAGCTCAACCAAACAAGAGAGTGAAGTAAACTCATCCAAACACAGGGATCTAGAGAAGGTGAGAAGATAAACTTCTCTTCGAGTCTTCTCTACCTATAGTAGGAGAGTAGACTCATGAAACCATGGGAATATAGATAAGGAAATCATGGGGCATACCCCGCACGTCTTCGCCTCTCCTAGAAGGAGAGTAACCAAAACCCAAGGAGTGGGTACTAAAGTGTGATATATATATATACATATAAATACATTCATACTTAGTCAAAGACACCCAAATGAGAGAGTATGGGGATCTCCATCTCATAGCTTTTCCCAAGAAGAAGAGTCACTGATAGATCCAGAAGTAACCACCAATGATTCCCAATATCCCTTATGTATTCCTAGAATATGCAATTGAAATAGGCTCAATCACTACTCCTTGATAATATCCACTTTGGGTGGATCTATCTCACTTACATGGTTTTAGGTCACTTTACAAGGACACATCTCGGTGGGGAATGTGTCCCTATTACTCATGAGTCCAAGGAAACATCAATGTATGTCTCATTACTAATATATAGTTGGATGGTGAAAATCTAAGTAGAGTACAATAACCCTAGTGCATCGGGGGGTTCCACTTAGATAGTCGTCATAGAGGACCTGCGCCCTAGTGCATCATGGGGGTTCCACTCCAAAAGTGGTCGTAGAGGGCCCGAACCTTGGTAACACAAGGGGGTTTTACCTTGGTCATAGAGTACCCACACCCTAGAAGGTAGTGGGATTATACATGGAAGTAACTATATAAGAATCCTTCCCATTTCAATGGGGGTTCCACTCTGATATAGTTGTGGACCCATTCCCTAGTGCATCAGTGGGATTTCACTCAGAAGTCTCTTATATCATCATCCGACCACTAATTTTTTCGAACTCAAAACACCTCAAATGATATATTGAAAACCATATCTAAGGTCACCATCATTTTCTATGCAGAAAAACATACACGATATTCTATTTTCTTACCTAAAATGGATAACCAATGAAAAGGAAACTTTTCACCACAACAAGCCTGAACAGGACATCATGGGGATCACATATCGACCTCAGACATTAAATCCCAAATTTACTTCAAATGGTCCATTTAGAATAGAGGATCATATTTTGGTAGATGGTACATCAATTGGATTCTCCGTTTAGAATATATGGCCATTTGGAGATACCTCATGAAGATCAGTTGGGACCCGCTTGACAAAATATAGACCGACCGCCAAGGTTGGTCCACCTACTGCGGTATTCGACCATCCGTAGTGTGACCACCTTTGTACCAACTGACATGGTCCATCCACTAGCCACTCCAACCAGCCAGCACAGTCGACCGCCAAAGACCGGTCACGGCCGTGGTCCCTTTGGCCAACCTTAGGTCCATCATACTAGGTCGGGTCAGACCCACTTCGGCTAGAGAAAGCCTATTTTAGTTGGGGCCTACCCATTTGGCTAGGACCATCCCATTTCAATGGGTCCTAACCCTTCCCACCTTGGCCCAACCCACCTATCATTTTCATTGCATCAACACAGCCAACCACTGGACGCATTCTGTAGTGGTGGTCCCCACCATAGGTCGCACCTCAAGACCCCGACCAGCCAACCAGTCAGTCTACACAGCATTGTCACACTATGACATCACTACACCATGGCATCGCCGCACCATGAAACTTCCACTAGTGGTCCCTTCCATAGACCATCGTGCTTCCTATGGTTTCCTAAAAACCATTCTGAAAGCATTTCAAGAATCCTTTCACTGAGGCCTTCCTAGAATTAAGCCTCACTTAATGATCGATTGATGATTTAATGTGCTGAAAAGTTATCATAAAAACCCGTGAATAAATAAGGAATAACATGAAGATAAAAGGGATATAATTCATAGATTGATGGTTATGTTATTTCTTCTATTGATGATGATTTTTATAAACAAAGAAAAAAATTGGTAACGAACAATTTTCTATCAAAAACAAAAATCGAAGATTAAAATTGATGTATTATACCTCATTAGATCCATTCGTCATTGAAAATTTTCTCCATGCCTCCATTATCATCTGCCAAAGGTTTTTCAATGATTAATTCTTGATCTATCAAAGAATATAGGGAGAGAGAGAGAGAGAGAGAGATAGAGCTTGGTGGAGAGAGGATTTGGGGCCATATTGAGACCCTTATTTTCTTAAAATACTTTTACATCATTTTAATGAAAAACAACATAAAAACATTACACTGTGAGGATCCGAATGTTTAGTGTCTTGGTAAAACTAGGATAGTATATAACTTCTACAACAAGAACATAAACATTTATTTAATTTCTTCTTCTCTAGATTTTTATTATCCCTTGAGTTTTCCTTAGTGCATGTAATCACCTGAGGATATACATAAAAAGGGGGGATCTAAAATCCATGTAGGAGGATGTGAACATGATACAATACAACATGGGGTGAGAATAAACATTATCATCATAACATAGGCATAGGATTATAAACATGATAGGAAGAATTAATAAAAGTCTTGAGAAGTGGAAATGCATAAAAAATGAAACCTTATGTCTTAGTGGTTAACAACCACACATAGTTGTGAAAAACGATATCATCATGTTCACACATATTTCATAATAAATCATCAGATTCGTCACATTAACCAATGCATTGGAGCACTGTATAATTCAGGGTGCACCTGTCACATCATAACATCATCATTGTGCTATATAATTCTGGGTGCACTTGTCACATCATAACGTTAACATTATCATGAATTACACATAAAATTTATATCAATATTAGAGATAAATATCCCATGGAAAGGAATGGGTTTCATTTCATAAATCATACATTCATAAACTTTGGGTTCCCAAGTGAAAGAGGGAATAACATGCTTTATACAAGAATCATCAACCTTGAGTGAGAAGTAAAAGGTGTGTTATAGAAAGAGGAGTTATTTTGGAAAACATTATGTTTGACATAAACACCAATAGAAAAAATTAATATCCCAGAAAAGGTAAGGCAATGATGAATAAATTAAGTTTAAGGAATAAACTTACTAAAAATGAAGTGAAAGGGGGGAACCTAAATAAAAGAGAGATGGGTTCAAGAATTTCCCTAACCTTATGTCTGAATTCTTTATCCACTTTAATGAATTATATAATAACATTAGAATAATTAATTAACACTTATAGAACCTTTTATACATTTAATTTATTGATTATGGTTTTATTAAGTTTTTTATGGTACTTTTTATGAGTTATATAGTTTAAATTCATTGTTTGGTAGTATTCTTTTTTTAGTTTTCATGAACGGTTCACTTGTACATGTGAATGGAAGTTCTTGTAGAACATGGATAAATGTAAAAAATAGCTATTACATGATATTAATGAAATTAAACGAGTTTAAATGATCTTATAATGTTTTTTTATATATACCATGGGGATGAATCATTAGTTAAAATTTAATGACGATCGTTTTAGGTTAATTTGGGAGGTTTTGGGATCACAACGAACATATTTTGTTTTATCATTTAGTTTTATGTATAAAAGTTGTTTACAGAACAAAAAAGGGGTTACAACATTCATATTACACTATTTTTCAACCATTTAATGGTTTTTTTGACATCCTTGAAGGTGTTGAAGGAAAATGGATGTGCATCACCCACAATGTATGTAAATTAACACATCACGGGTGACGATCTCATTTTTATAAACAAAGAGATGGATGGAAGAGTATAATGAATAATATTCCATTAACATGATATAATAATTTTTTCTAATCATACTAGAGTTATCATGACATTTAGATAAGATATGTTGAAGATAAGAGAAGAAAAGAAATCAAATTTTAAAGTAATCTGAAATAAAAGAGAGAGAAACTACCTCTTTAATTCTCCAATTCAGATCCTCCTCAGGGCACCTAGGATTAGTCTTGAGATGAGACCAAGAGCTATTGGACGTGGGGGATGGGATAAGGAAGTGGTTTTTGTAGAATTTGGACAAGTCTTGAAGCTTGAGAAGTGTGAGGAAATAAGGTTGTGAGGGGTGGTATTTATAGTTGAGGGGAGTGGTGTTTTCTTAACATTTAATTCATTTGTTTATTAATATCACTCAAGACAAGAAATAGTGATGATTTCATGACAAAATATAGTTCAGAGAGAATTTTAGTTTGAAACAGTGGTCATTTATATCATCCATGACTCAATAATGATGTAGAAATTTATTTATTCAGCATATTTTGTAAATTATCGAATTTCACTATTCATGAAAAATTAAAGTATTTCAGAAAAATCTCAAAAATTCACCTTAAACATTTTTTTGTTTGTCTAATTCAAAAATGAACTCAATTTTATGAAAATAATTTTCTAAATATTAGTAAATTAATTTTAAATTAAAATCAAAATTTACTTGAAAAATACAAATTTTAAAACTAAAACTACTTTTCTAACACATTGAAAAATTAACTAAGGTCTCATAAAATTATCATATAATAATAAAACATAAAAATAATAGTTTATAAAAACATGAAAGTAAATTTATTTTAAATTATTAAATTAATCATTAAATATTCATGTCTTACAAATATACCAACTCTATAATATAATTATATTACATTCTCACTTATATGATAGATAAAAATATATTTATACTATCATTGGTAAGGTTATTATTCACCTAGCTGATTTACTATTTATAAGGGTTATATTATTTTTCATAAGTGTAACATTAATATTCATTAGGGTATGTTACTATTCATCAAAAATTTAGTTTGTCATTTCAGACTCCAAACATCTTACTGATCGCCACTGTGTATGTTAGATTGTTAAAAATTAAATCACAGAAGTGGAAAAATTATGTTAAAAGGTCAAATAAAATTTAGTATCATGATGTGGAATTGTGTTTCCTTATGTGATTTTATGTGATTATACTATATAATATTACTATAAGAAGGGATAAATTGTATTTATAAATGTTTAGATCATTACATTCATACCCCTTTTGAAATATCTTCCACAAAATTTCATTTTACATAAATAGGTGATGATAATTCTCCTTCATTGTATCCTATAGTTCCCAAGATTCTTCTTTATACTTTTGGTTCATCAACAAAACTTTTATAAGGTGGGTTGTCTTTTTGTGTATAACTTTTTCTCATCAATCCAGAATCTTTCTTGGCTTCCCCTCATAGAATAGATCATCTTCCAACTGTACCACCTTTGAGTTCAATACATGTGAGGTATCTGGTACGTGCTTCCACCGGAGTGATCTATAAAACACATCATGAACTTGATCCTTATTTTGTGTAATTTCAAGTCGATAGGCCATAGCTTCTATGTTGTAAAGGATCTCAAAGTTCTCAATGTTCCATTGGTTTTGCATCGCTTTCTTTACAAACCACATGACTCTCTTCCATGGTGATATTTTAAGGAAGACTTTATCTCTAACATCAAACTCCAAGTCCCTTTGTTGTTTGTTAGCATAGCTCTTTTTCTACTCCAAGTAGATTTGATATGTTGTTTTATGGCTTTAACCTTCTCATCATCTCTTTTACAAGATTAGGTTCAATTATATTTCTTTCTCTAATGTCATCCCATCATGTTGGAGTTCAACATCACTTTCCATACAAAGCTTTATATGGATCCATCTGAATACTCAAGTGGAAGATATTGTTGTGTGAGAACTCAACCAATGGTAAATGTTGATCACATCCACCTTTGAATTCTAAATAACATGATCATAACATATCTTCAACTTTATAAATAGTTCTTTCAAATTAGCCATCGGTTTGGGCATGATAGGTCATGCTGAAATTCAATTCATTACTCAAGGCATGTTAAAGAATCCTTTATAATGTATATGTGAACCTTGTATTATGATCATAGATAATCGCGAGTTTAACTCCATGTAGTCTCACCACTTTCTTCATGTATATCTTTGCAATTTTTTCAAGTGTGATATCTTCTTGAATAGTGATAATATGGGTAGTCATGGTGACTCAGTCCACCATAAACCATATCATATTATTTCCTTTGTGTGTATTTAGGAGACCTGTGACACCAAGTCATTAGTGACTTTCTCCCATTTCTACATGGGTATAATCCAGGGTTGCATCATCTCATTGGACTTTTTTCACTCTGATTTAACTTATTGCATAACAACCACCTAGAGACATACTCAGTGATCTCCTTCTTCATGTTGTCCCACCAGAAATGTTCTCAGAGATCATAGTACATCTTAGTGCTACTAGGATGGATAGAGAAAGGTGATCTATGTTCATTATCAAATAGATCCTTCTTTATCCCAAATGATGAAGGCACACAAATCTGTGTTCCAAACTAAATCATGCCATTATCGTCGATATGGAACTCTTGTAGCTTCCTTTAATTTACTTTATTCACCTTCTTTTGTAACTATATATCATCCATTTTTGCCTCTGTAACCTTCTCTTGGATAGATGTTTGGGATATCATTTGGGAATGGTAGGATGTATTCCCTATCGTTATGATTTCCAAATCCATCCTTTACATATCCATGAAGATAGGGTCTTTCTAAATTTGCAACATGTATAAATTAGCATGTTCATTTCTACTAAGAAAATAAACCACCTTATTCACCTTGACAAGATGATAGTGAATAGAGAAATCATAGTCTTTTATTAGATCTAACCATCTCCTTTTATGCATGTTGGGATATTTTTGTGTGAATATATACTTTTGGATCTTTTTATTGGTATATATGACATACTTCTCACCATAAAGGTAGTGACGCCATATTTTCATGTCCAAAATCATAGATGAAAGTTTCAAAACATGTGTTGGGTATTTGTTCTCATGAATTATCAATTTTTATGAGGCATAGGCTATCAAATTTTTATTTTTCATGGATACACAACCCAATCCTTTCATTGAATCATCCCTATATATCACAAAACATTCTCAAATTTTCACTAATGTGGGTATAGGTGTTGTGATAAACCTTCTCTTTATCTCCTTGAATATTTCCTCACATTCTTCTATATAGACATACATTACCCCTTTCCTTGTTAACTTAATTAGTGGGCTTGACAATCATGAAAAATTTATAACAAAACGTTGATATTACCCTAATAAGGCAAGAAAACTACTGATTTCTATGACACTAGAGGGTTTTGTCCATTTCTCAATCACCTTTGTTTTTGAAGAGATCACAAAAATTCCCTCACTTTTGATCACATGTCCAAGATCTTGACATGCATCATCCTAAAGTCACACTTGCTGAACATGGCATATAACTTCTCGTTCCTCAATGTTTCCAACACAAGACTTATATGTTCTTCAGGTTCCTCATTTCTATTCGAGTATATAAGAATATCATTGAAAACACTTCCAAAAAATTTCCTAAATAATGTCTATAAACTTTGTTCATCAAATCCATGAAGATATTAGGGGCATTAGTTAGTCCTAAGGGCATCACCAGAAACTCATAGTGTTCTTACCTTGTACTGAAGGAAGTATTCTGAATATCTTCCTTCTTCACCTTTATCTGGTGATATCCAGAATGAAGATCCACCTTTGAGAAGTACGAATCTCATCATAGCTGATAAAACAAGTCTTCAATCCTTGGGAGAGGATACTTTTTATTTATAGTGATCTTGTTGACTTCCCAATAATCAGTACAAATGCGCATTGATCCATCCTTCTTCTTCACAAAGATCACTGGTGCACCCCGAGGTGATGAACTAGGGAGTATGAACCCCTTGTTAAAATTCTCTTGGAGATGCTTCTTTAACTCCTCCAGTTTGATAGGATCCATCCTATATGGACACTTTGAGATATTTGTAGCTCCGGGTATGAGTTCTAATAAGAACTCTAACTCACGATATAGGAGAAGTTTAGGTAACTCTTTGGGAAATACATCATTGTATTATATCATGATGGTAATTACCCAAGATGGATAACTTCCTTTAACTCAACCATTTGAGTGAGGTGTGATAATTCATAGGGAATCAACACCCACACCATTAAAGGGTTTTCAAAGGATATTAATAATATTCCTTTCATTTGTATAGGACCTTGAGATGGTTTAGAATATGGAAAGATATTTCATTTTCCTGAAATTTGATATGTTCTCTATATAACGAGACACAATCAAGTCCCATTATAACATCGAATTAACCCAAAGAAAGTATCAAGAGATTCTCTAGATTAATATTCCCTCATGAACCAACTAGAGGAGAGTCCAACACTTGGGTTGCAATTATTACACCACTTTGTGTTTTTACAGATATCTCTACTTCAAGTATTTGGGGTTTCGATTCAATAGTTCTAGAAAAAAATCAAGATATAAATGAATGCATAGAACTAGAATCAAATAAGGCCTTTTCCATTCTTGAGTGAATAGAAAGTATACCTTTTATGAACTCATTTTCATTCTCCAGTTCTATAGTAGTGATGGAATAAGCCTTTCATTGTTCCTTTGGATTTGGTGGTTACTGATGTTGATTAACCTCAAGGACTCAAGGTTTAGTGCAATGGCTTTCATAGTGCCCTTTCTCTCTATAGTTGAAGAATTGGACCATGGGTTGTGCTCTCCTTTCCTCCAACACATTCTCCTGCCTTCTTATTTCTTTTCGACACTCTTGAGCTTGGTTTCCATATCTCCCACACTTGAAGCATTTCCCCATCCCTTTGAGGTAGTTCCCATGATCCTTCTTCCCACATTTTTCACATGTAGGTGGTCAAGTTTTATTTCCACCTTTCTCATTAGATCATCCAGCATGAAACTCCATCTTCTATTTCATATCACCATAACCATGGGACCATTCTCCAAACTCCGTATCCACTGTGAGATCACATCCAACAACTTATTCATAACTCCCAAAGTATCGAATTGCAACATCCTTACAAAGGTGTGGTTTTAATACACTAAAGAATCTATCAATTATGATATCATTACTGATAACAAAACCCAATGTGTACCTTTCAATATTTATGAAGTTTTCTTTGTTGGTGGTGAAATATTATCCATCCTTTTTATTTGGATCTATAAATTCTCTCTATATATTTTTATGGAGATTTCATGGTAAATACTTGTTAAAAAACATTATCTTAATGTATTACCACTCCATCTCTTCAATTTCATCCCTTGTATTGGTGTTTGTAATCAACACCCACTATTGATTGGACTCTCCATCTAAATGATAAATAGCCAGAGTCACATTATCCATCTCAGAAAAACAAAGCATAGAAAAGATATTCTCCATTGAGTTGAACCACTATTCCAGAACAAGTGAATTAGTAGATCCACTAAACGTCATTGGTTGTTGCCACATAAAACACTCGACAACCAGTTGCTCCTTCTTAGGTGAAGGAGGATGTTCCACATTGTTATGGTAATTATTCAAAACCTGAGACAACTGGGTAAGTATTTCCATTAAATTTTAAACTCTACCACCCAAAGCATTGGGTATTTCATTTGGGAAATCCTTGCATTGTTCCTTGCATGGATTTTTTGCCTAGTTTCTCCTGGTTCCCACCATTTTCTAAAATAGAAAAGTTTATAAAAAAATAAGTCAACAAGTTATTCAAAAATAATTTATTTCTTTGTGGATTTAATTCTAAAGGTTTATCTTGTGGGATCCCTATGTTTATCAATTTATAAAAACCAATATTCTTGGGTGCTCACTTATACTTAGTCTCATACTATAGGTTTTCACTATGGTTCCCTAATCCTAAATCCCAAATTAACTAAATCATCCACTAATACCAACTATAGAGACCCTACTTTTCTTACATTAATTTTACATCATTTTAAGGATAAACAACATAAAAAGATTACACCATGTGGATCCAAAGGTTTATTGTATTGGAAAAACTAGGATCATACATAAATTTTATAACCTAAACATAAACATTTATATAATTTATTCTTATCAATCTTCTTATTATCCCTTGATTTCTCCTTAGTACAGATAATCATCTGAGGATATGAATCAAAAGGGGGTGAGGTAAAATCCCAATAAGAGGATAAGAAAATGAGACAATACATCATGGGGTGAACATAAACATTATCAACATAACATAGATATAGGATCCTAAACATGACAAGAGGAATTAATAAAATGCTTGAAAAGTAGAAATGCATAAAAATTAAACCTTATGTCTTAGTGGTTAACTACCACACATAGTTGTGAACAAAGATATAATCATGTTCTGGAATATTTCACTTTAAAATATAAGATTCATCACATTACCCAATGTATTGGAGTGCTGTATAATTCTAGTTTCACCTGTCATATCATAGCGCCAACATTGCGCTATATAATGTCAGGTTCACACGTCACATCATAATGTTAACATTATCATGCATGACACATATAAATTATATCAATCTTGGAAATAAATAACCCCATGAAAGGAAATGGTTTCATTTCATAAATCAATCATTAATAAACTTTGGGTTCTCAAATGAAAGAGGTAATAACATACTTAATACAAGAACCATCAACCTTGAGTGAGAAGTAAAAGGTTTTTTTTGAAAGAAGAGTTCTTTTTAAAAACATTTAGTTTGAAATAAACTCTAGTGGAAAACGTTTATATCCCATAAAAGGTAATATAATGATAAATAAATGATTTTTAAGGAATAAAATTTCTGAAAATGGAGTGAAGTGGGGAAAATCTATAGAAAAGATAGTTTGGTTCAAGAATTCCCCTTACCTTGTGTATGAACACTTTATTCACATTAATGTCCTATATAATCACATTAGATTCATTAATTAACACATATAGAACCTTTTATACATGTAATTTATTCATTATGGTTTTATTAAGATTTTTTATGGGCCTTTGGATGAGTTGTAGAGTTTAAATTCATTGTTTCGGAGAGTTCTTTTCCTTGGTTTTCATGAACGGATCACCTTTACACATGAATAGAAGTTCGTTTAGAACATGGATAAACATCCATAATTGATATTACATTCTAATAATAATATTACAGGATATTAAATGATCTTCAAACTAATTTTTTTATATACCATGAGGATTAATCATTAGTTAAAATTTAATGATGATCGTTTTAGGTTAATTTGGGCAGTTTTTGGATCACAACAAACTTGTTTTGTTTTATCATTTAGTATTATGGATAAAAATTAATTCTAAATCACAAAAGGTGTTATAAAATAAATATTAAAATATTTTTTTCAACCATTTAATGGTTTTATTGATATCTTTGAAGGTGTTTAAGGAAAATGGAAGTTCATCTCCCATGATGTTTGTAAATCAACACATCACAGACGACGATTTAATTTTTATAAACAAAGAATGAGAGGGAGGAATATAATGAATAATCATACATAAACAAGATATAATACTATTATATAAATAATAGTGGATTTATCATGAAATTTTGATAATATAATTTGAGGATAAGAGAACAAAATAAATGAAAATTAAAAAAATTGAAAGAAAAGAGAGAAAAATATCCTCTTGAGTTATCCTCTTGAGATCCACCTCAAGGAACCTAGGATTAGTATTTGGATAAAACAAAGAGCTCCTAGACCATAGGTTCTAAGGAAGAGTTTTGGGAATAATTTGGAAATGGCTTGAAGCTTGAGAGGTGTGGGAAAATGAAGTTATGAGGGTGGTATTTACAGTGGAGGGGAGGGGTGTTTTCTCAATATTTAATTCATTAGTTTATTAAGCTCTATCAAGACAAGAAATAGTGATAATTATATGACTAATTATAGTAAATAGGGTATGTGAGTTCAAACCAATGGACATTTATATCATCGATGACTCAATCATGATGTAGAAATTCATTTGTTTAGCATATTTTGTAAATTATCAAATATCACTATTCACCAAAAATTAAATATTTTAGAAAAATATCCAAAATTAACCCTAATGATTTTTCAATATGTTGAATTAAAAAATTAAGTTCATTTTATGAAAATAATTTTATAAATATTAGTAATTTAATTTTTAATTTATATCATAATTTACTTGAAAATTAAGAATTTTAAAATTAAAACTTATATTCTAACACATTGAAAAATTAATTAAGGTTTCATAAAATTATCATATAATCCTAAGACATAAAAAAAATTATTTAAGAAAACATGAAAAAACATTTTGATTTTAAATTATAAAATTAGTCATTAAATATTCATGACTTACAAAACTTCCAACACTATAACATAATTATATCATATTATAAATTATAAGATGGATAAATTATATTTATACTATCATTGGTAAGGTTCCTATTCACTTGGCCAATTTACTATTCATAAGGGTCATATTACTATTCATAAGGGTAACATTAATATTCATAAGGGTATGTTACTATTCACTACAAATTATGTTTGTCCTATCAGACTCCAAACATCTTATTGATCGCAACTATGTATGTCAGATTATTGAAAATCAAATCACAAAATTGGAAAAATTATGTTTAAAGGTCACATAGAATTTTGTATCAGGATTTTGAATTTTGTTTCCATATGTGATTTTATGTGATTATACTATATAATATTACTATAAGAAGGTATAAATTTTATTGTTAAATTTTTGCGTCGTTATAGGAAAACCCTAATCTAGAACTCATAAGCACCTATTTATAAGCTTGTAGTAGGTTAAGGTATCTTCATACCTACACATGTCAATGGTAATAGGATCCGAACATCATGTTCCCTCTAACTTTAAGTCGCACTTAGGTAAAATACCCCATTATGAACTCAACAGTGGTCTCAAATTTCCAATCTGAGTCCATGTTCAAAAGTTATTCGACACGATGTCTGAGATAAAAGAATTTAATTTTACTATTTTATTTATGATTACGACCTTTGTGGATTTTTTTACAAAAGACCCTCGCAAAACAAATTTATGGATCGCCTAGCCTAAAGGCCACATTTTTTACTCAACCATGCCCTCATGTTTCTGATCTGAACTACAGTTTAATATTTTTTTATTTTCTTTTCATGAATAGTATAAAATATACTTAATATTTTTATAAAATTTATTTTGGGCACACCGAACCTTGAAATTTCGTGTCGTCTCAACACCTAGCTATGGAAATATATAGAAATATTACATATTCTTATAAGGAATAAACTGGGTCTCTATATAATTACCTATTTCAAGTTTTTTTTCCTTAAAAATCAAAACTAGGAAAACAACTCAGTATACTGAGCCCGCATCTAGCTCTCTCATTCTCAAGAACTCTCCAACACATTTTTGTGCTACCAAAACACACGAACCAAAGATATTTTCCTAACATGTAATGTACACTCTTTTCGATCCTTGATCTCCATAGAGTGCTCGACAAAGGTGGATCCATAATTAATTTTTAGCTCTCCCAAGTAAATAATGTGCATTGGGTCATGCACATATCTCATCAGTTATGACAAGTGGAAGCCTTTATGCACCCGCTCCAGCTTTGGGGGTAGGGAAAGGTGGTAGGAATCCTCTCCAATCCTCCATAGGATCTCGAAAGGCCCAATGAACCTTGGAGATAGCTTGTGTCCTTGTCCGAACCTCCACATTTCGCATCATGGGGAGACTCTCAAGAAGACATGGTCTCCTTGCTAGAACTCCAAGGTCCTATGACGGCAGTCCATGTAGGATTTTTATCCACTATGGTCCATCTTCATCTATTTATGGACGACCTATACATTCTCCATCATCGCCTACACCAACTCTAGACCCATGAGGGATGACTCGCTAACCTCTGTCCAGCACAAAAGTGACATGTAGGGTCTCCAAGATAGGGCCTCAATAGGTTCTTTGCAGATAGTATAGTGTTATTTGTTGTTTCACAAAAACTCTACCAAAGTTATGTGATCCTCCCTACTCTAACCAAAATCCAACATGCAAGCCCTCAGCAAATCCTCTTGTACCTGGATAGTGCGCTTAGTCTTCTCATTGGTCTTAGGGTGAAAGGTTGTACTCATTCATAGTTGGGTCTCGAATGCCTCCTATAAAACTCTCCACAATCATGACATAAAATGTGTGTTATGATCATAGACATTCATCAAGGGTACCCCGTGAAGATGGATGATATCTTATACGTACAACTACCCCAAACCCTCCATCGAACTCTACTCCCTCATAGCAAGGAAGTGTCTCAACTTCATTAGTTATTCTAGTATCACCCAGATGGATTCATGGACCTTTGATATGTGCAGAAGCCCTGTGACAAAGTCTATGGATATACTCTCCCATTTCCAATCTAGAATCTCAAGAGGCTGCAAAAAACCCACCAGAACCTGATACTCAACCTTCACATGATAATAGGTGAGGCATCAAGATACAAACTATGCTATGCTTCATCTCATGTTGGACCACCAAAACTATTGTTGAAGATCCATGTACATCTTCCCCACACCGGGATGTACAATCAAGGAAGAAGTGTGAAACTCCCATATCACCTCCTCCCAAATCATGAATAGAACCACTTTTCACCCCTAGAATAGAATCTAATTTTCCCTCCTTCAAAATATTCATCTTATGCATTGCCTATGGATATTTTATCATATAAAAATTCACAGTCTATGTCTCCTATAAGGTACTCATTCACATTCTCAAGGAGTGAATGAGTCATCACTATCAATGGTAGAAAAAATTTACCCTCCTACACCACCAAGGTTAGATGCAAAAAAACTAACTTCTCGGAAGTTTCCCACACTAGGAAAGCATAGGTCTTCCTATTAAGGGAATATTCTACAATGTTTCCCTTCCCTAAAGTATAGACTATCTCAAAGTCATAGTCCGGTAGGAACTCCAACCAGCATCGCTAACATAGATTCATATCTCTTTGGGTAAAGATGTGCATAAGGCTCTAGTGTTCTGAGTAAACCACAAAGTGCTCTCTTAAAAAATAGTGTCTCCACATCCTCTTGGAGAAGACTACAAATATTATCTCTAAGTCATGAGTCATATAGTTCTTCTCATGGGGTCTCAACTGGATCGACCTTTTTGTGATGATTATCTATCATTGCATCAACATGCTATCGGGCCCAACTCTTGATGCATCATAATACAGTACAAACTCAACACCTTTCTCTAGTAGTATCAGAAATGGATCACTCTTCAACTTATGCCTCAACTCCTCGAAGGCCTTCTAGAACTGTTCAGACTAGGTAAATAGTTATCCCTTTCATGTTATAGTTATTAAAGGGGATTTGATCCTAGAGTAGTATTCCACAAATCTCTTATAGTACCCAACCAAAACAATAATTCTTCACACCTCTGAAATATTCTTGGGTGTATCCCAAAAAGAACTACTTAGATATTTTCAGGATCCACTACTAAAAATTGTTCATATATTTAATGCACAAAAAAATTGGACCACATGTATCTATAACTGGAACCTTGAGATATTTTTATAAAGCTAGTGCTCTCAATGTAAATCAAGAACCATCACCAAGTGATTTTTGTGCTCCTCCTCTGATGCATAGTAGAAGAGTATGTCATCGATGAAAAAAATAATAAACTGGTCCAACTATGGCTGGAAGATCTAGTTCATCAAGTCCATAAAGATGGAAGGGGAAATTTTCACAGCAAAATGCATCCCTAGGAACTCATAGTTCCCATAGTGACATCGAAAATCTATCCTTGAAATATCATCCTCACCAACCTGTAGCTGGTGGTAGACATATATGAGATTGATTTTTTAGAACCATCTCAAACAAAGAAACTTTTCAATGTGTTAATCGATTATTTGAAAGGGGTACTTGTTCTTTATCGTGGCCTGGTTCAGGTGATGGTAATCCACACAAATCTATTATCTCTTGTATGCCTTCTTCATGAACAGAACTAGAGCTACCTAGGGGGGAACACTAGGTCTGATGAAACCTTTATCACAAAAGTCCTTTAACTATAATTGTAGCTACCAGAGCTTAGAGGGTGTTATCCATTATGCCGCATAATATATCGGGGTAGTCCTTGGTTTCAAGTCAACGAAAAACTCCATGTATCGCCTTAGAGGTAGTCCCAAAATGTATTTGCGGGAGATTTCTATATAATCCTATAAAAATAAAGGAACCCATATTCTTAAACAATCTGATGAGCTAAGGGTTGCGCTTACTAACTGATGGGTGAAAGGCTATATCCACCTGCTTACAGCACATGTCTTCCCTGCTACAAGGGTTATTTAACTGATATAAGAGAACTTCATCCCATCAATTGCATGAATTTGACTATCCTATAGTGGAATTTATCTGGTCTTGATCCATGGAAATCCAATCCATTCCCAAGATGACATCATAAGGTTCCATAATGATGACTAGTCAGTCCCATGTAATAGCTCACACTACCAGTAGATGAAAGACTTAGAAGAAGAACTTCCCATAAGAACCTTGAGACAAAGCTTATGTGCTAGTTCCTCTACTGGAAGCATTGAATTATATACCAGGAGTAACAAGATAAAATAGTGATTGAAGCCTGTGCCTACAAATAATAAATCAATAGTATAGTAAATAAGGATAATACCTAAGATAATCTCAAGAGTTACAGGATCGTGAACATCCATAACATGCAGATGTCAGCAGCCTCAACCGCTAGCTCCTTGATCCTGACATGGGCCTCCCAATGGTGGGGGTGGAAGAAACTTAGAGTTTTGTCCCCCACTTGCAGCTCCTCCTTCTCTGATAGCATTACTGCCTCCCTGGGGACCACCCTGTCCCCACATGGAGGATCCATGATCACGGCATTGTCTCTTCCATGGTGGTCCTCCTTGTATATTCTTGAGATACTTAGCACTCATGGTCAAGCAGTCTCATGATATGTGACCTCACCCATCACAAGTATAGTATCAGCCATCTCTGGGATGACAAGGTACTATGCGTTGCCCCAGTGTTGCCTGACCACATTCATAAGTCTAATCATGGGGAGTTATCCTATGTCTAGGACTTACCAACTAATTTCTACTAGATTCCACATAAGCCTTATATCTATAGCGTCCACTACCAGTCCCAACTAACTAGAATCCCTTTGACAGAAAGCTCTATGTCACAAGTGTCTGCTCTAGCACCCCTGGATTGGTGGGGATGCACAAGGGTACTATACTGGCATAGATCTCTCTAAAGAGTCCCTTAAAAAAATTCTCTCAAATGTATCCATGATATATAATTTCCATAGAGTATCGAGTGATGTTTTTGAACCTAACTGAGTACTTTTCCACTATCATTCCTTCCTACTGAAGCTCTAAAAGCTCTTGAATCCAAACAGAGCATAAGAAGTAGGGATGGTACACCTCACAGAACAACTATTGAAAGTCATCCCTTGTGAGTGATGACTCAATGTGCATCTGAGTAACTAATATCTACCAATATCAATACATCCCATGGAAAATACTAGCTACCAAATCCACCATCTGATTTTTCAGTGTCCATACTAACTTGAAGAGGCAGGCCACTATCTCCAACCAGTCCTTTGATGCCTGAGTATCGAGCTCACAGTAGAACCTCAGTGGTCTCTAATTCTGGAACTTGTGAAGTGTTCTTGGACTATACTCATCCTCAACCTACTCTTCTGGGACTATTTTCTTCTCAATAGGTGTAGGTGTTTCTACAATCCCACCTAGATGAATTGGGTTGCACGATTGACCCTAAACTGAGGCCTTGTAGCTCAAAGGGTCATCGTCACGAATCAGAGCTGGTATCCTAACTGGATATCATTACAGAGTCATATATAAATTTATCAAGGATTACCACATTCAGATGAGCATATATATATTGGTAATAATAAAGGGGATCTGACTCAAGAAGGGCAGTCAAAGACTCAATCCTATATGATGCATATACCAATGTTCCCTCAAACAAATGTCTCTGCATACCATGTCGACAATAGAGTAATCAAGGTTCTAGTGAATGTCTATGTCAACTGATGCACTGTCCCATGACTCCCTAGACTAAGATCCACACTCGGGACATGTTGAAATTTTTTCCATAAACCAAACACATCCTCTTTAAGTGGAAACATCCAAAATATGCCCTGATGAATGAAATTCCTATGATACCAGTTTTTCATGACCCGACCCAAGTCGGGATTGATCCGTAAATACCCCAATCCAACCTTCATAGGCTAAGGGGTGGAGAAAAGTGTTTAAGGTATAGAAAACTCATGGAGGTCGTTTCTTAAGTGCATGTACACACACACAACCTACTCAATGAAAATGTGCAGAGGGAAAGAAGTAAAAGATGCTACTATGTTGTAAATAAACCAAACATGCATGGACCACTAAACAATATGAGTATAGTAATGTAAACTAAAAGAAAAATGAATCAAAATACAAGCCCAACAATAGTATTTTCACAAACTGACCGAAATTGGAAAAGCAAAATAGCCGAGAGAGCCCCACTATTGGACCTGAGCTCTGACCAATTTATGTGGTCCAAGAACCCGTATCCCTGAGTTCCTCTAAAGTCATGGTCAAACATTTCTCTCATCTGTATAAGGAATGATATGTGTGAGAAAATATCATACATGGGTGAGTATAAACACACCCAATAGGATTCCACAGATAGGTTAAGGGGGAGAATTAAGAGATACACTGAAGAGGAAAGTAGTAGATAGAAAAAAGTATAGTAAAAGTGTGAAACACAACACAAAAAGAGAGTGAAGTAAACTAATCCAAACACAAGGATATAGAGATGGTTAGAAGATAAACTTCATGTCTTTAAAACCTATAGTAGGATAGTAGACCCATACAACCATGATAATCAAGACATTGAAAGCATATGGAATACCCTTTGCGTATTCAACTCTATGGGAAGGATAGTAACCAAAACAAAAGGAGTGGGTACTGAAGTATGATATATATATATATATTCTCAATAAAAAACCCAAATAAAAGATTAAGGTTATCTCTATCTCATTGAGCATCCCCAGAAGAAGAGTCACCAACAGTTTTAGAAGTAACCACCAACGATGCCCAGCATCCCTCACATATGCCTTGAACACGCAAGTCAAAGGCACTCAATCACCACCGCTTGATACTATCCTCTTTGGGTGGATAAATATTTTCCGTATAGTTTTACGTCACGTCATTAGGATGTGTCTCGGTGGAAAAAGTTTTTCTCTTACTCGTGAGTCCAAAGCCAAGTCAAAGTATGTCTTGTCAGTAATTTTTATATGGATGGTGCAACTCGAAGTAGAGGACCTTCTCCCAACTTTTTTAGGGGGGTTCCACTCTGATAGTCATCATATAGAACCTACTCCCTAGTGCATCAGTGGGGTTTCACTCCAATATATTCATAGAGTATATGTGCCTAGGTAACACAAGGTGGTTCCACTCTAGGTTATCAAGGACCTGCCCCCTACCCGGTAGGTGATTCCACTCAGAATTAACTGTAGAGGGCATGTACCCATATCTATGGGGAGTTGTATTCTGATATCATTGAGTAACTATGCCCTATTTCATTAGGGGGTTCTACTCTGAAGTCTCAGATATCATTGCCTGACCACAACTATCATCGAACACCACTAGAAAGAGTGTTGTTCTCAAAACACCGCATATCACATTCTATGTGAAAACACACATAGGATAGGATATTTTCTTTCCCAGAACAGATAACCTGTAGAAAGGGTGCTTTTCACCGTAACAGGCATAAACTATACATTGTGGGGCCCACATCTTGAACCTGGAATTTAAATTCCCAAATTGACCTCAAAAGGTCCTTCTCAAAGAGAGGATCACGTTTCTGAAGACATTACATCAATTAGATGCTCTGTTTAGAATATATGGTCATTTAAAAACATTGCACAAAGATCAACTGGGACCCGTCTAACTGACCATGGACTAGCCACCATGGTCGGTCCACCTACCATGATGGTTGACCTCCACAGTTGACCATCCTTAGTGTGGCCACCAATGGACTGACCACCATGTTTAGTCAACTGGTTGCACCAATAGGCTGGTACCGTAAATTGCCCAGGACCGGTAGCAAACGCTGGCAACGTGGTTATGGTCCACTCCTACCGACCCAGGTTTAACCCACTGGGTTAGGCCTGACCAATTTGGCGGGGGCCAGACCGTTTCAGATGAGGCCAAATTGGCCCACCTATCATCATCGTCACATCAACACGGATGACCATGGCCCCATTCTGCAGCCATGGTTGCTACCTCATGCCACGCCCTGCGACCTCACCCGACCAAACCGGCCATTCCACACAGCACTGACACACCACGGTGCCACCAATGATGATGCCTCTCTAGTGGTTCCTTCTACAGACCATCGTACTTCCTCATGTTTCCTAAAAACCCTTCCAAAAGAAGATCAGTAATCCTTCATTGAGACCTTTATAGATCTAATCCCTTCTTGATGATCTGTTGATGATTCAACATGATGAAATGTTATCAAAAAAACTTGTGAATAATGGATAAAGAATGTGAATATAAAAGGGATCTAGATCATAGATTGATGAATGTGTTAGTTTGACCATCAATTATGATGTTTAGAAATAAAGAAAAAAATTGATAACAAATAATTTTCTATCAGTTTTATCAATCCAATATTAAAATTGAATAATCCTACATTATTGGATTTGTTTTCTGTTGAACATGTTAGTTATGCCTCTGCTACGATCTACTGAAGGTTTGTCAAAGATTATTTCTTGATCCAATGAAGAATGAAGGGAGAGAGGGAGAGAGGGAGAGCTTGGTGGAGTGAGGATTAGGGTCCAAACCTAATCCAAAACTCATAAGAACCTATCTATAACCTTGTATTAGTTTATGGTATCCACTTAACCGCACCCTCCAATGGTCTCGGAATCTGAACATTCCAGACCCTCTCACTTTAAGAAGATCTTAGGTAAAAAACCCTATTACAAAATCAATGGTGGTCTTGGATTTCCAATCTCAGTCCCTATTCAAAAATTATTTGATATGACGTCCGAGATTAAATAAATATATTTTATTATTTTATTTATGATTAAACCCTCTATAGAGTTTTCTACATAAGACTCTCACCAATGAAAGTTATGTCCCACCTATGTTAAACACGACATTCCATACTCAATCGTGCCCTTGTATTTCTTATCCAGGCTATCGTTTAAGATTTTTTTTATTTTCTTTACATTCAAAGTATAAATTACTTTCAATATTTTCATAAAATTAATTTTGGGCACACCGAGCCTTAGAATTTCAAGTCATCTTAGATCCAAACTCTAGAAATATATAGAAATATTTCAAATTCTTACAAGGTAAAAAACAAGCCTCTATACAATTTGTTTTTAAATAATCTTCAAGTATTTTTCTAAACAATGTCCATTTGGTTTTTACTGAAAATTTAAATGAATATTCTTCTTAATGTGTAGGAAATGAATGAAATTTTTTGTTTTTATAACCACACAATGTTTTAATGAATATTTTAAATGTTTTAAAAGATTATTTTTCAAGAAAATTATTTTCAAAATATTTTTTGGACTTTAAAAAAATCAATATGGAAAGGTTACTTTCCTAAAAAATTCTCTTAATGACATTTTTATGGTATATCTATTCATGAATGACATCAAACATTTATTGTAATTATGATCAGTTAGGGATTTTTTATATTGATATCATCCTTATTATTTATTTGGATGATTTTTTTTGCTGAGGATGTATAATTTTTTTACCATTCACCATGTTACTATGGATGGTTTATGATTATGTTTATTTGATTAGGCTAAGTATTTAAATTTCCTAAGTTAATTTTTCAATAAAAATATTTATATTGATTATGTTTCACCCATTTAACATGATTAATACATTGGGATTAGTAAGTGTTGGGTGGGGCCTAGTTATAGATATCCCATCGATGAATCAATATGTCTTGTTAGAAAAACATGTTGAGAAAATTAGATAGATGTTTATCCACAAATTTAAATATTCTTGTGAAAGGTCTTGAAAGTTTGTTTCATATGTCCAGCATTATATATTACTTCACTATGAGATTATTAATTCATGTACATGTGATTATTTAATTAGTTATAATATCCATGGATAATTTTTGAGCTCATGTGATTATTAATATGGATTTATATGATAATAATTTATTCCTATTATATTGTTTTTATGTAATTGTTTAAATGGTATGTGTTTAATTTATATACATTTCCATATTGATTATCGTTATTTATTCATGATTGCTTCCACTATATGGTTTCCCTTACCGAGTATCTGATATCACCCCTTTCTTATATTTTATTTTCTACTGGGTACCAGGATGTTTTTTTATTGATTTGTAGATATATGCTAAGGGGAATAATGGAATTCTAAAAAAATCACTTTGTATATTTTTTGTTTTCAAATATATGTTAAATTCAAGTATGTATCTAGTTTGACCAGAAAAATAAATTATTATTTACTTTGGAGTGTGAGACCTTGTGTCTATTTCCAATGAAACAAAGTAAACATCGACTTTGGGATATTAGGTTGGGGTATATACTATTGGTATCAATGTAAGTTTAGTAGAAATATTGGGAACTAGAATTAGAAAAATATATATTATCAAATATGACCCTGTGACTTACATTAAGGATAAGTATAATTATAGGATAACATCTAAAAAATTTGGTGAGGTATTGATTATGTGGTTTTCCTTATAGTACATTCATGCCTTGAGAGTAAAAGTGTGGATGGTTTTGGAAGCAATGTACCTAGGGGTAATAACTCTGAAAAATGTGTGTTGGTCCTAACTCAAGCATTATCTGGTATATGAAAATGGTCCTTAATATGAATCTAGTTTGACACTATTGGGGGATATTCTTAGGTCAATTATCATTTTATTTAATACCCATTATGAAGGATTTTGAAATCATTTTATGATCTAGAAACCTTCTTTAAGAAACAATGTTTATTATTATGAGATTAGTCATGCATAAATTATTCAATTTATGTTAGGTGTTTCAAAAAAATGGGGATTATAAATTATGATACATAATTTTATGATCTAATATAGTGTATAATATTTTTTATAAATGCAACCCAACAAATGGAATGGGAACATTATCAATTAATGTAATCCAAATAGTAATTAATAATTGTTTCCTTAATGAGATTAAGCCAATATTTAAAAGGAAACTAGTCTCCCAAACATTCTCATCGTACAAGGACATAGTCTCATGTGTTATAAATATTGAGAAATAATTATCTAAGTATTATGGATTTTAAGGGAATTAATATAATTAGATGATGGTATAGAAAAAAATAGATAATGGGAAGAAGGTAACAAAGGTTTTTCCCACATGTGGTAAGTGTGGAAAGAAACATCTTGGAACTTTCTTGAACAGAATTAGATCTTTATTCATGTGTGGAGTGAAAGTACATCAGGTGCTTGAATTAAATTTTAATAAAGGACTATTTATGTTAATTGTTTCAACTATAATTATATGATTCACTACACAAAATAATTCCCCAACAATCAAGGGAATATACCTCCAAAGAATCTAAGGGACTAAGGTCATGTTTATTCTATTAATGCTAATGAAGTCGAATGATTAATGTTCTTGTGATTGGATTAAATAATTATGTTATATGTGTATTTTATAAATGATATTTTGGATATAATAATAATTAAATTTATAATAATTTAACTAAAATACATTTTATTTAAGGATTCGAAATTATGTGATGAATAGTGCGGATAACCAAGAAAAGTGATTTTTTGGAAAGTTGATATTTTTAGAAAAAAACGTGATTGAGGTAAGATAACCCGTAATATATAGATTATGTTAATATAATAATGGTAAAGTTATTTATATGATATAATATTCATAACCTTTAAATTGGTTAGTGATTTATGTTATCTTTGTTGGAATTTGCTGCATTTTTTTGATTTATGGAATATATTTGACAACCTGAGGTTTTAGTTTTTAGAGTATGGATTTCTTCATTAAATTTTTATATTGATCAAGGTATTTAAATATTTTTAATGTGAAATTAAGAGAAACTTTATATTTTCTTGTATAATGTAATGTTGATTTGGTGAACTCCCTTATAAATATTTGGATTTTGAATTTGGTCAGACAAATTTTGGATGAGTCTCAAGGTTAACTATTTATGAAATGGATTAATTTTAACTTTGGGTGTTATTTGATAACATTTTCTAAAATTTTTTGTCTTTTAAAATATCTATATATATGAGGAATGAATTTTCATTCTTTTATTTAAGCTAATAAATAGTTAAATGTTAATTTTAGCACTTTGGGCATAAAAATCCCTATTAGATATTAATTTCTTGGAGTAAGAGATGTAGTAGTAATTGATAAAATCATTTAAAAAGGATGAAATGATTTATATGAAATATAAATATACCAAGTAAATTTTTTTTCTTATTATACAAGTGTATATGAGAAATAAATTACTCAACTCTAGGAAAAATATCTTGAAAAAAAATGTTATCCTAGTACTTTCATTTTCAATGAATTAAATGGACTTTTAACTTATCGCAGATCAATGGATTTGTGGTCATTAAATTTTCATGATCATTCACATTATTGTGATCAATGATCTCTATCACCATCTATTAATACTTGGGTGGTAGTGTTTCCCTCTATGTCTATATCTTCACATGCCGCAAACGTTCACTTATTTGGAAACCTAGTATATGTTATTCCATATAACCTTCATAATTTCCTTACTATCTTATAAAGATGATGTTTTATTAACCATTTTTATTATGTGGGGTTTCAATAAGGGTAATTGAAAATGTATAACCCTTTTTTACAGATATAATGATTAATTTTCAAGGATGTAATTTTTTAAGAAGGGTAGAATGTAAAACCCTGAGATTTTAAAAGAGGAACATCATATTAGATAGATTATATGACATGAAACACCAAGATTATAAAAAATTTAACACCCAAAAGAATTTATGATATATTTATTTTTAAATAAATTCAACCTCTTTGATATCTTGAAATGCACACAACAACTGCTTTGAATAAAACATGATACTCTATTAAAATATTAATATTTAAACATGTCCATTGTAACATATCTATTAAGTTATTGGGTATGAATAGGAATAACTAAATTAAGAAAATTATTTGGTTTAAACATGTATTAAACAAATTCAACAGATATATATTTATTATAACTAAAATAAGAATCATTAGAAATAAAAACAAATATTTTCAAAAAATCTATATTTTTTAAAAAGTTGGTATAGGTACTCTTTGCACACATGATTTAAATTAATTTTTACCAATTTCAAAAAAATTATTTGGAAAAATAAACTTAATTTTTTTAAACAAAATCTCAAAATTATCTTTTGGTGAATTTTTGATAATTTTCAGAAAAGATTAATTTTTGATAAATAGTGAAAAATACTGATTTTTATCGAAAATTGTATTTTTGTTTAAATTATTTACAAAGATGATTTATATTTCCAATATATCTCAAAGTGAAATTAGTAAAATTATATTAAAAAATAACTAATTTATGTCATTTTAACCAATTTCATATTTAATTCTGATATTTAAACCTGTTAAACTTTTGAAAGTTTTTCTTCAGAAAACACATTTTCTCAACATGTTTATGGGTTTAATTTAAAATTGAATTCTACCACTATTATGAATTAAATTTTGGAAAAATGGATTCCATATTTTAATTAAACATAATTTAATTTATCAAATAATTTTAAATTATATTTCTTACCATAATTAATAGTGAAAACATTAAATTAATTTCCCCAGTTAAAGTAAAAATGGATTTATGACGAGTTAAACTAATAAGATAAGGGTTAAATAGGACCAGAAACTTTTCCATAACCAATTGGATGTAAATATTTATACCCTAAAACAAATAAGTTTTTATAATTACTCATATTGGAGTCATTTTTTCATGAGATAAATTTTGGTATCAGTTTTTCATTTTAAAAATACCAAGTGTGTCATCTCCCCCAATTAAAAAAGATTACCCCATATCATATTCTATTAACACCTATAAAACCCTTTTTTCAGAAAAGAACTATCCAAATACCTTCATTTATCCTTTTATAACATCATAGATTCCTTGGTTTGATCATAAATCCAATATAGGAAGGCCTTAGGTATAAACCTAAAATATTTCTTCGAAGAAGAGGTAAAATTATTAATGTATGTATTTGTTTTATTTATCCTTCAACATCCATAAAATATTGTTAAATAATTATAATATAATAATAGAAACATATAAAATATAAATATATTTTATTATGTTAATGTAATAAAATATATCCATCTCCACTTCCATCAACTGGAAAAAGAAAACTATCGATCGTGTGTATGGGGACTACCGCCTCGCGCATCGATGTAATTCATTTTCAATCACCACCTATCAAGGATGAATATAATTATGTATTTAAAAAAATTATAGGATAATTATGAAATTATTATAGTTATATAATTATTATATCACATATTTCTTCTTACTTCCCATTTCATGAAGGGATATGATAACGTCGCTCATGTGTACAGTGGACTACCTTCTCATGAAGCAATGTGATTCATTTTTTGATAATTATTTAAATGAAAGTTAGTAAGGATAAATATAATGAAATATATGTGATATTTATGAACTAATCACACTTATGGAAATATAATATCATATCTAACTTCTTACCTTTCAATTCATTGGAAAACAACAACATTGCTCGTGTGTATGTGTAGACAATTGACTCCACAAAGCGATGCGAAATTTTTCTCATTTTATTTTTACATGGATATTAATAAGGACGTATTTGAATAATATAAATGATATATATTACATAATAATTATTCTTGAAATGTTAATTAATATTGATAATCCTTATGATCCATCCATATATACAAATGGAAACAATGTTCATATATAGGTGATAAAACACTATAATTAAAACATATAAGCTAGGATATATATGATTATGGTTCTATAATTGATTTATAATAAACCTATATTTATTATATAGGAGTTTCAAATACATAATATATAATTAAAACAATAGGTAAGGGTTTTCTTGTCTCACTTTTACTTCAGTGATACATATGCCATATTCACCAATCATTCCTTTATGTGTTGTGTATAATAACCATTTTAAAATGTTATAACATAAATACATTTATATTAATTATATTTAAAACCTCATTTGAAGTTAATTATTTTAAGGAACATATAATTCAAAATTTACCAAATTGGTAAGGGTTTATTTTACAATCTCGGGTAAACATCGCTTCATCACCAATAAACAAGTGAAAGGTATGAATAAAAAAGTGTGGGAGGTTGAATACCTAAACCCAACATTAAAACCACAAACCCATGGGAATAAAAGTTTGTAATAGTTTCTAAGGTGACACTCCCTTACATATTTACCCAAACCCAACATACTAACTCATGGTCGGTCAAATAATGGGGCACCCACTGGGTCCCTTAATTTAAACAATAAGAGGTATCCTAATCAGTTTCATTAATATAAATGCATAAGTGAAGAAGTCATACATGGGATCCTTAGTTGAAAAGTAATGGAGGAATCTTGCATGGGATCCTGAATATAAAATCAAGGTAGGAATCCAACATGGGATCATTGAATGAAAAGAAGACACTAGCATGTCATGACTCGACCCATGTCAGGGTTCAAGTCTCAACTCCCCCAAGTTTACCTCTGTATGCTAGGTGGTGGTGACAAGCGTCGAAGGCCCAAAAAACATGGGGATGATTTTTCTTAAGAACTTTAACAAAAATAACATGGAGAGGCCTTTTACTATGTACATGTACACAAGCACACATCCAAATCAATTCAAAAGTTCGGAGTGAAGAAATAAAAGATGCAACACTGTTGTAAATAAACCAAACGTGCATGGACCTATGAACAATATGAATTGTGGTAGTGTAAACTGAATAGAAGAGGGGGAAAATACATGCCCAATCTGAAATATGTCCCAACCTGATAGAAAACTATAAAATTAAAACAGCTGATAGAGCCCAGCTCTTGGATGCCATGCTATGACCGTCGTACATGATCTAAGCACCCTATATCCCTAAGCTCCTCTAAAGTCTAGATCAACCTATATTTCATCTTCAAATGACATGACATGTATTGGATGAATCCCATGTAAAGATGAGTACATAAATATATAGTAGAACATCCTAAAAAGGGTGAAGGGGGTAGTAAGAGATACAAATAAAGAAGAAAGTGGAAGATAAAACAAGATACACTAAAAGAACACAGCTCAATCCAACAGGAGAGTGAAAGTAAACTCTTCCAAACATAAGGATCTCAACATGGTTAGAATTTTAACTTCTCGTTAAGTCTTCACTACCTATAACAGGAGATTGGACTCATCCAACCATGATAATCTAAAAACCGAAATCATGTGGCTTACCTTGCATGTCTTCAGCTCTCCTAGAAAGAGAGTAAGTAAACCCAAAGAGTGGTACTAAAATAGGATATATATAATCAGTCAAGGAATCTCAAATTAGAGAGTAAGGGGATATCTATCTCACATATCATCCCATGAATAAGAGTATCCAATAGTTCAAAAGAAAGTCCATCAACAATTCCCAACATTTCATGTGCCTACCCTGAACACTCAAGTATAAGGGACTCAATCACCACACCGTAATATTATCTGCTTTGGTTGGAACTAACTCTCCGGCATAATTTTATGACGCATCACAAAAATGTGTCTTAGTGGGGAAATAATTCTTCTTCTTCATGAGTCAAAATCTATGTCAGACCTTGTCTTGCCACTATTTCATGTAGTCGAGTGTCCAAAAATTCTATGTAATCATCCCATACCCTAGTATGATGGGGGGTATTATTTTGATAGTCACTAAGGAACTCCACCGCTAATCCTAGCTAGAGCGTAACTCAAAAAGATCATCGAGGAACACCACTACCCAACCCTACTAGATGACAAGCCCAGTACTATATTTGGGGAACTCTACTACCTTTCCCTGCTAAAGGGTTATGCTCAGAACTTCTCTAGTGATTATTTCTGATTACTATCTTCATTGGTTTTCACCTAAGAATTCCAAACCTAGAAAATTTTATATTTTATCAAGAAATATACTTCCAAGAGCACAACTACATTCTATATGGAAAAACACTCTTGATAGGATATTCACTGGCCAAAATCTAATTCTAAAAAAAGAAGATCTGAACATTCGAAGTAACCTAAAAGGAGATCAATGGGTATACTACATGTGAGGGGAACCACACAGTGTGTAGTCCTACTCTATTTCCTGAACGTGTCCCTGGATAGCACAAGGATCCACCCCATGTATTACAACACGCCATGTAGGTGGACTACACACTGTGTCCTAAATAACTGGGGTTGGGGTCATGTCCTATGGTTGTGTCCATGTACTCGGACCATGTGTCCTTATACTATGGTATTTGGCATGTTGGGTCACATAGGATGTTTCTCGTGTGGTCAAACCATGTCCATGTACTTTTGTACAGACCCCCACCCATGTGGACCGCCACAATGGTTGTCCAACCAGGGAAGGGATACACGGTGTGTGAGGGAGGACTACACTTACCGTCATCCTTAAATTTTTCCAAACCCTAGTTACACTACTAGTAGGGGATATATGTGATATTCTCTTAATGATACATCAAGTGTAGTTGAGATTTCTCCAGATATTTCATATTTTTCTTGATCTTAATCCATACTTCGAATTGGTCCAATTTCTTTATATCATACCATGATTTCTCTTGAAAACTTTTGGTGTAGCCATGAACTATGATTCTGATCTACCACTCACTAAAATCAGTCACCTTCACAGATGAATATTTCATCAGATATTTCACACACCATCATTAATTCTTCAATCTATTTCATTATTTCAAACCAACAGATCGATCATCCCTGCTCTGCTACGACCCCAAATTTGTAACTAATTCATTGATTTATTGTTTTTTGTCGATCCTCCACATATACAGGTGCCTGAATGAGCTTGAGTCACTCATTAATAGTCAAACTAGGAACCACATGGATTCCAATAGTGAAGAATGTGTATTGAAAGAAGGTAGAAAGGCACCAAAAACAAATTTTTATACGTCACTATCCAAATGTTCTCGGATGATTAATGATAATGGGGCATCGGGGTTAGAACATTGATGTAACTATATTAAAACAAGTAAAAATCTATGCTCTTGGGTGTATGCAAGGTTATCAATTGGTTCATATCTAATAAAAATGATAGATCTTCTCAATTATTTTAATTTAAGGGTGTAAGACACAAAAAGACGAGTCTTACCTCTGTATTGGTTATAGGTGAATACTAGGCTCACCAATGAATTCAGTAGGAGATGTTTTATTTTTTGTGACTCGATTAAAGTTGCTCCAAAGATTCATCATTCATCAAAGAGATTAACCGAAGGAAGGACGATAGGATAGATTCTCCTATGAAATTGAATAACGAGCCAAACCTAGAAAAACTCTTTTATTGGTGCATTTATAACAACATTTTAGGTCAAGGTCTACTTATTTATTTATTTAAATTAATTAATTGATTCACTTAAATGCACTACCAATGAGAAAAGTGTACAAATGTCTCGTGCTAACTCGTTTTATGCCACGCCTGTTGGGTACCGGGACGGCACCGTGGAAGCTGGTGGGCTGGGAAATTAAGATTTTTCTGCATCGTCAGAGTGACATAACCATGTCAACTCCAATGATCTTGTCCCGGTTCAGTCCAAGGATCACACAAGATTTAATCAAAGCACAAAAATAAATTAAACATGTACCTTGTTCGGAATTAGCATGTGCAAGTCCACCGTAGGACGTCAGCAATCGTTGCTCGAAGACTCCGATGTCAAAGCCCTCTATATCGTCCACACATTCTTCTCGAATCTACTTGTGCACCATTCGTCAAGATTTGGGTGCTAGCGTGGATCTTTGTTGATCACTTCAGCGCAATGATGATAACCACAAAGGAATAATCTTCAATCTGAGAAGGATGAACTTGAAGATCTTCCTTTTCTTGAGAGGCACTCTCTCTAAATTCCATGAGGAGAGAGATGCTCTCAAACATGACACATGAATAGTATCCATGGGAGAGCCTCTCTCTCACTTATATAGGTAGTGTTTAAAACCCACGGTATAGATTCCCAGACCCCTTGTAATAGACGTCCGCTAAATAAGTAATATAAATAATTATTTGTGACAAATAAAATTTTGCCATAAATAATATTTATAATTTATCCATTACTTATAATATATAAATATATTACATGATAAATTTGAGTCTTTAACTTGACTCCTTCATCCTACTAATATTAATCAAACCTAGGTTATTTAAATCCATTAGAATAATATTAATACTTGTATTTACTATATAACTATTAAATACATGTTATAAATAAATCCAATGAATTATTTTGAACTCAAATAATTAATGAATTTATTTATTCTTTAGTGATCCATAGAACTTGGATAGTGCTCAGACCCTTTGGCAGTGCCCACAAAGTTTTATATTCCTATTCCCAGAATAGGGAAGATTCTCAAAGTGCTATGATGTGTGACCCTCTGGGACCTTACCTTAATAGTAGTAGATAATATCCACCGACCAAGAGTGGGGTCTAGCAACCCATTGAGGACCCTATAGAGATAAGGAAAATTAATAGTAATGACTTCCTCCCTATGAACATGGTCTGTATAATATAATCTCTTAGTCATTAATATCTCAATAAAGTAGAATGAACACTAGTGTCATCATTCTTTATTTTTATTTATTTTATTTTTTGATTTGTCCGGATTGTCTTACCTTCGACTACCATAGCCATGGATTTATTTAAGGTGCAACCATCCTAATCAACCAGGCCCGAGATATCTCTTCCTAAACTCATAACCAACAAATCCCTTATCGATCATTCAATCAATAACATGCCATTAATGATGTACATGATACAAACTACCTCACCATGACTTTGTCGTTATGGTTTTTGCCTTACATCAAATGTACGTAATTAAATGACATTCATTGATAATGATCTCAAGTAAAGATAGCATTACACATGTCCATAGATAGGAATGACCAATGACACCTGAAAAATGTGGTGTTCCTATTAAGCGGGTATGTCCTCATGATCTCAATTACTAGAGATCATCAAGTGTGAACTACATGAGAAGAAGTCTCAATGCTTATGAACCCCTAGCACCTGATGGTCACACATCATCTGTGTCCTTTCAGAATGATGGAACTAGACCATAGGAAGTTACTTTAATATTACTATCATGGCATCTTAGGATTCTCATTATAGCCTGGGACCTGCTATAACCCTTTGATGTGATAGGTAATCTAAGGAAATTTCCATAAACAAAGTGGATGCAGAAGTATCTACACTATCATGGAAAGATAAACACATGTACAAAAACAAACTGAATACATGTAACAGTAATCAAAGTACAATAAAAGTTGGGTCTAGGGCACCCAATTTCAACACTCCCACTTGCACTAGATCCAACTGCTAACAGGTTTCAATCCACTAGCTCTAACATATGAATCATGCTTCTGTTGAGAAATGGATTTAGTTAGGGGGTTTACCACATTGTCCTCTGTGGATACTCCACTAACTATCACTTCACCTCTTTGAGTAAAATCCCTCAAGAGATGAAACTTTTGAAGAATATGCTTTGTCCTCTGGTGAGACCTGGGCTCCTTGGAAAGCACCACTTCAGCAGTATTATCACAATATACTGGAACAGGGTCTGCACTGCTAGGTACAATCTCAATGTTTGAGATAAATCTATGTATCCATGCTACTTCCTTTGCTGCATCATAAGCTGTAATATATTCAGACTCTGCTGTAGAATCAGCAACCACATCTTGCTTTGAGCTTCTCTAACTCACTGCACCACCATTCAGGCAAAAGATGTAGCCGGACTGCGATTTCATATCATCATGAACTATTTGGAAACTATCATTAAGGTATCCCCTCACGACTAGTTCCTCATCTCCTCCATACACCAAGAACATATCCTTAGTACACCTTAAGTACTTTAGGATAGTTTTAATAGTTGTCCAGTGCAGCTCTCCTGGATTGGCTTGATATCTACCCACTATGCTTAAAGCAAAGGCAACATCAAACCTAGTACATAGCATGTAATACATGATAAAACCCACTTCTGAAGCATAAGGGACTCTAATCATTCTATCAATCTCCTCCTGTGTTTGTGGACACATTTTCATGGAGATATTTACACCATGTCACATAGGTAATAATCCTCTCTTGGATTGTTCTATATTATACCTTTTGAGTACCTTGTCAATATATGTACTTTGACTTTGGCCAAGTTGCCTTTGAGATCTATCTTGATAGATCTTTATCCCTAGAATATAGGCTACTTCACCTAAGTCTTTTATGGATAAGCATTCATTTAACCAAGTCATAATTGATTGTAATACTTTCACCTCGTTTCCCATAATTAATATGTCGTCAACATATAATACTAGGAAAATGATAGCATTCCCTTCAACCTTTTTATAGACACAGGGCTTGCTTTCATTTTTGAAAAAACAAAAATCTGTTATGGCCTCATCAAAGTGAACATTCCATGATCTTGATTCGTTCTTCAATCCATAAATGGATCTCTATAACTTGCATACTTTATTAGCGTTATTTGACTTAACAAACTCTTCGGGATGAGTCATTTAAACGTCTTCAACCAACTTCCCTTTTAGAAAAGTAGTTTTGACATCCATTTTCTAAATTTCATAATCATGAAAGGCTGCTATTGAAAGCAATATTCTGATGGATTTAAGCTTTGCCACTAGTGAGAAGGTTTCATCATAGTCAGTGCCTTGATGTTGTCTGAAACCCTTTGCAACCAGTCTTGCTTTAAAGGTATTAACCATACCTTCCATGTCTAGCTTCTTCTTGAATACCTATTTGCATCCAATGGGATTTACATTAGATGGAGGGTCTACCAAAATCCAAACCTTATTTGGTACATGGAATCCATCTCATAATTCATGGCTTCTTGCTATTTAGCAGCTTCTTTGCCTTATACTACTTCCTTGTAGGTTAGAGGTTCATCATCCTCAAGGACTATTGTTTCACCTAACTCGATGACAAGAAATCCCTAATGCACTAGTTCTCTAACCTCTCACATAGACCTACATAGTATCTGGGTCTCGGGAACAATTTCTTCTTCCACTTGCTCTTGTGGAGATTTTTCCTCTAACAACTCTTGTGCATCCGGAGCATTAACTTCATAGAAGTCAATATTTCTCCCATGAATTCTAATAGAAATGTGATCCCTTTCTATAAATATGGAGAATCTTTCCACAATGACTTTTCTATATAAAGTGTTATATAGGTAGTATCCTCTAGTTTCCTTAGAATAACCTATAAAGATGCACTTAGTGCTTCTAGATGCTAATTTGTCACTTGGTAAAGTCTTGACAAATGCCTCGCACCCCCACACACACATGTGTGTCAGATTGGGTTTATTTCCATACCATAACTGATATGGAATCCCATATTCAACTTTATTTGGTACTCAGTTAAGGGTATATGTTGTTGTCTGCAAGGCGTATCCCCAAAAGGATAATGGAAGAGTTGTATGACTCATCATTGATCTGACCATGTCAAGAAGGTCCTATTCCTCCTCTCACTAACACCATTCCATTATGGTGTATAAGGAGGAGTGAGTTGGGATACTATCCCACACTCCTTCAATTGATCAATAAAAGCTTGGTTAAGATATTCTCTACCTCAGTTTGAGCGAAGTACTTTTATCTTTTTACCAAGTTGGTTTTCTACTTCATTTTAGTATTCCTTAATGAAACGAAAGGAATCAAACTTATACTACATTAAGTAGATATATCCATACCTAGTATAATCATCAGTAAAATTAATGAAGTATAGAAAACCACCCCTTGCCTCTACTGGAAATGGACCACTTACATCGGTATGTATTAATTATAGCACTGCATTGGCTCTTCCTCCCTTTCCTGATAAGGGTGCTTTGGTCATCTTTCCTTGTAAACAAGCTTGACATACATCTAAGGGTTCTAACTGTACCGAGTCTAGATACCCATCTTTATGTAATCTTCGTAATCGCTTCTCGTTTACATGACCAAGCCTAATGTGCCATAGGCAGGTGTTATTTGAGTCATGTTGGTTGTTTTTGTCATTGATTTACATTACTGAGTTTTCTAGTTATATCATATATAAACCATTGTTAAGATGTACCATACCATAACATATGTTATCCCAATAAAAGAGAGAACTTTTATTTCCAAACTAGAAATAAAAACCCAGAGTTTCTAAACTTGACACAAAGATAATGTTCTTGGTAATAGACAGTACATAATAGCAATTGTTTAAAACAAGAACCAAACCAGTAGGTAAAGTCAAGTGATAGTCTCCTACTGCCAAGGCTTCTAGACTTTCACCATTTGCAGCTCGGAGATCCACTTGACCTTTTTCAATCTTCTTGAACCTACTTGGTTCATGTATATGAATACAAATGTTTGAGCCACATACCATATCCAATACCCAAATGCAGATAAAGATAGATTGAATTCAATGAAAAAAATACCTGAAGTAGAAGAGTCATCTTGCTTCTTATCCCCAGCTCTGCATTTCTTCTTCCAGTGGCCTTTCTTGCCACATCCAAAGCAGACAGCTTCCTACTCATTACTTTTCCTCTGAATCTTTGGCTTCTTTGCAGGATGATGCATTGGTGTCTTTGGCCTTGACTTGGCCTTAGACCTCTTTTCCTTGCCCTTTTTTTCTTATTCACCATAAGGATAATTGAATTGGTGTTTTTCATGTCCTTATAAGCTTGGAAAACTACAGCCAGGAGACCCGGGAGTGACTTTTTCATATCATTCATATTATAATTGACAAGGAATGTTAGGAAGCATGATGGTAAAGAGGTAAGAATGAGATCCACTACTAGTTCATGGTTCAGTTTGAACCTAAGGGCTTCAAGCCTCCCAATATACCCAATCATTTTGAGTATGTGAGGACTGGCTTGGTGCCCTTCTACTAGGCTGCATTTATAAAGTGCACTTGAGATCTCACACCTTTCTTGCCTAGCCCTCTCCTCATATAGTTCTTGGAGATGTGAAAGCGTCTTGTAGGCATCCTCTTCCTCTTGCATTTTTTTCAATTGGCTGGACATGGATGACAACTTGATTCATTATACATCAAGTGCATTGTCTACATGCTTTCTCCACTTATCCTTTTCCATCTTTCTTGCTCCCTAAGGAGGCTCATCATGAATTGGGGATTCCAGCACATATAACTTCCTTTCTTAGCATAGTACTATGCGCAAGCACCTGTACCACTCCTGGAAGTTATTTTCGGTCAGGATATTTTCTTTATCCAAGATCAATCGCAGTGATAAAGTAATTGTGGTGTTGGTGATTTCCATTTTGAATCTACATTAGATAAAAATTTAACAATTAGTACTTTTTATTAATTACCTTTTGACATTTTATGATTAATAAATTATTATATCATTTAATGTCTCCCACTATTTTAACGAACCTTAATAGCCTTCACTATTAGATTCATAATACTCTATTGCTTGAGCATTCTAGTGGCAGGGATCCTCGAAACCTCCCTCATAGTCTACAATCTAGGGCTACATCACTACTTGGAGGGTTTCAAGGTAGGCTCTAAGTTGGCCAACCACTTGTTCTTGTGGTTCCTTGTGTTGTTGAGTAAAGTGCCAACTTTTGGAATCTGATCTTGATTCCCTCACCCTCTTTCCTCTAAAGTGATAGAAATTTAGCTAAGTCTAATCCTTGATTACTCACTTTAGTTAAGTCGACCCATTTCTCTCATGAAAACACCCCGGTAGTAAAAGGCACTCTCAACTAAGGCTGATGAGCACCCAAATAGCCGGTTTTGTTTATATGTGAGAAATGGAAGGCATTTAGACTTAATATATCTTTGAGGGATTTTTTAATATTTATTGACGAATATAATCCTTTTCTATTTATTATGTTCAAACTGGGTTGTCGCGCTCAAAATTGAACATTCAATAGATTATTATTCGTCACAACTTTATGCATTTTTTCTTGTTTACTATTCTATGTGATCACGTAATAATCATGCAGAGGCAAAAAATAATAAACTATACATAAAGTAAATCATACATTCCGACTGGTCTTGAGAATTCTATAATGGTCGATTGATAACTGATCAATCATCACCTAGAGGCATCCATACATGAGTCGATACATGACTCGTGTCACTTCTTGCCCCAGTGAAAAGCACCCAACTCCTTTCTGGAATATCGCCTCATCATGGTGGGGTCTGCCTCTCGGAACATCACTTTATAATTACAAATATAACCGTACACAGGCGAGGGGATCTGGGGTACAAAATACAACTAGTGCAATGGATGTGCAGGCCCTTATACATATTTGAATTAAAAGATGATATGCATACCGTCATTTATCTAATTAAATATTACAATCATCACATGCATTGAATAAATAATTAAATGGAAAACATACACAGTTCGGTCACTTGCTCAAGACCTATCGGGGTAAAAGCGCAATAAAATTAAATTGAAATAAATTTAAATAATTCAAGGGTGTTCTAATAAATTAAATGAATTTGATTAAATTAAAATAATTTATTTTATGGGTTCATTTGTTTAATTTATTTTTAATTCTAAAATTAAATCAAATCATTAATTTAATTTTAGTCTTAAAATAAATTAATATTTCGGATTAAAATAATATTTAAACCCCTAAATTAATTCCAATTAATTTAATTTAAAAAAAATTAATTAATTAAAGTTAATTTAATCCAGGCTTACCTATAACCAGAGAGGAGTCCGGCAGGACTACGTACCACCGTAGGGTGTCGTCCTAGAATGGGTAGCGTGGCTTGATCGTGGCTTTACCACAGCGTGACCGTGGCATCCAACAACTCTCGCAGTGGCTACATCATCCGATGTGGTCTGAGGGGAGCAGGAGGAGGCCAGGAAAGAAGCTAGCCAACTGCATGGCCGGTAGCCTACTGCTCCGGTGAGGCAGCTGCCCAGTTCGGGACGGCCTGGATGGCACGGTGCGGCCCATCCGGCGAGCTCGGGGTGGCTGGCAGGAGGTGGTCCGGCACGAGGGGTGGAGGCTAGCGCGGGCTTGGGGCGGCTGGCTAGCTCGAGTGGAGGAGGGCTGGCGTGGGGTTCTGGCACAGGATTGGCTGGTGAGCGTGGGTGGAGGAGGTCTGGCGCGGGTGGATGTCGGTGCGGGTGGAGGTCGGTGCGGGCTGGGGGCGGCCGGATGGAGGTTGTCTGTCCGGTGGGGAGGCCGGCGCAAGTTCAGATGGATGGAGGACGTCCGGCGGGATGGGAGGCCGGTTAGGGTTTGGCCTCCCTCTCATGTGTGCTGCGTGAGAGGAGACTCCAAAGGGGGTCTTCTCCCTCCGCCTTTTTTTTATTTTTTTTATTTCTTTTGTGTAAAGGTAGTACACTTTTATTTTTTAAAATTTCTTAAAATAAAAGATGAAGACCCCTAAATTGGGGTCTTGGTACTCCCTTTTTTTTTAATATCTATAAATTAAAACAAGACTTGACTTCAATTCGTGAAAATAATATTTTATAATAAAATAAAATATTATAATTTACAATAATAAAAATAACAGTTAATTTTATCTCAATAAAATTGAGATTAACATCAAGTTAATGAGATAAAAAAAAAAACATGCGATGTCGATCTGTTCAAAAAAATTAAATGATCGTAACTCGATCATTCAAAAATGAAACAACGCGCAGACGAATCCAAATGAACCATTTTAACACCCCACACTTAAATTTAATGCATTTTAATTTTGTTGACTCAGAAAAACCTTGCGCTCCCTCTAATACCACTGTTGGGTACCGGGACGGTGCAGTAGAAGCTGGTGGGCCAGAAGATTAAAATTTTTCTGCATCACCGAAGTGACATAACCTTCCCAATTCTGATGATCTTATCCCGGTTCAGTCCGAGGATCACGCAAGATTTAAGCAGAGCACAAAAATAAATTAAACATGTACCTTGTTCAGAATTAGCGTGTGCAAGTCCGCAGTAGGATGGCATTGATCGTTACTCAAAGACTCCAATGTCAAAGCCTTCTTTATAATCCAAACACACCTCTCAAATCTACTCACACACCGTTTGTCAAGATTCGGGTTCTAGCGCGGATCTTCAACGATCACTTCAGCACAATGACGATCACCATAAAGGAAAAAGCTTCAATCAGAGAACGATGAACTTGAATATCTTTCTTTTCTTTAGAGACTCTCTCTCTCTAAATTCCATGAGGAGAGAGATGCTCTCAATCTTGACACATGAATAGTATCCATGGGATAGCCTATCTCTCACTTATATAGGGAGTGTTTAAAACACGTGGTATAGATTCATGGCCCCCGTGTAATAGACGTCTGGTATATAAGTGATATAAATAATTATTTATGACAAATAAAATTATGCCATAAATAATATTTATAATTTATCACTTACTTATAATATATAAATATATTACATGATAAATTTGAGCCTTCAACTTGACTCATTCCTCCAGCTAATATTAATCGAACCTAGGATATTTCAATCCATTCGAATAATATTAATACTTTTATTTACTATATAACTTGTAAATACATGTTATAAATAAATCCAATGAATTATTCTGAACTAGAATAGTTAATGAATTTATTTATTCTTTGGTAATCCATAGAACTTGGATAGTGCTCGGACCCTTTGGTGGGGCCCACTAAGTTCTATATTCCTATTCCCAGAATAGGGATGATTCTTAAAGAACTATGATGTGTGACCCTCTAGGCCCTTACCTTTATAGCAGCGGATAATATCCACCAACCAACTGCGGGATCTAGCAACCCATCGAGGCCCCTATAGAGATAAGGAAAGGTCATAGCAACGATTTCCTCCCCACAAACATGGTATGTTTAATATAATCTCTTCGTTATCGATATCTCAATAAAGCAGAATGCACACTAGTGTCATCATTCTTTATTTTTATTTATTTTATTTGTTGATTTTTTTGGATGGTCTTACCTTCAACTACCATGGCCATGGATTTATTGAAGGTGCAACCATCCTAATCAACCAGGCCTGAGATATCTCTTCCTAAACTCGGAAGCAACAAATCCTTTCTCGATCATTTAATCAATGGCATGCCATTAATGACGTACCCGATAAAAACTACCTCACCATGACTTTGTCACCATGGTTTTCACCTTACATCAAATGTATGTAATTAAATGACATTCATTGATAATTATCTCAAGTCAGGAGACCGTTACACATGTCTGTAGATAGGAACGACCAATGACACGTGAAATATGTGGTGTTCCTATTAAGTGGGTCTGTCCTCGTAATATCAATTACTAGAGATCATCAAGTGCGAACTTCATGAGAAGAAGTCTCAATGCTTATGAGTCCCCAGCACCTGATGGTCACACTTCATCTATGTCTTTTCAGAATGATGTAACTAAACCATAGGATGTTACTTTAAGATTACTGTCACGACATCTCAAGGTTCTCATTATATCTTGGGACCTACTAAAACCCTTTAATGCAACAGCTTATCTAAGGACATTTACATAAACAAAGTGGATGTAGAAGTATCTACACTATCATGGCAAGATAAACACATGTATTAAAACAAACTGAATACATGTAACAATAATCAATGTACAATACAAGTTGGGTCTAGGGCACCCACTTTCAACAACACCTAGGGAAAAACCATGTTCTGGAAACCACTGTGGTCTCGTATTTCTGATCTGATCAGTCATTTGAGAGTTATCCCATTTTATTTAATTAACCATTATCACATAATATAAAATTTATATAATATATTATAAAATTAATTCTGGTCACTCTGATCCTCGGAATCACACATCATCTCATCTTCTGGATATTAATATATATATATATATATATATATATTTAAAAGTATTACAAGGAAAAACCAGGTCTCTACAAGCATCCCATAAGGGATCCTTGGAATAAAATAAGGTGAAGTCATCATATAGGGGACTATCTATAACTGTATAAAATTTCAAAGGCATACTAAAAACGATCATCAGTACGGTACAAAGGTAAAGGGAACCTATAAGGGACACCCTATGCTAGGTCATAAGCAAAGGAATACATTATTGGATCCTTATAAATAGAAAAAAAAAAGGATAGATTCATCAATATTGTGATCCTCTATATCAACACATAAGTAGAGGAATCCTCCAAGGGATCCTCGGAAACTACTAGTCTTAGGGCCTCTTAGGCCAGAATGGATAATATCATAAGGGAGATGCCTTAAAGGAAAAACATGAAGGAACTGGTCACAAGAGATATCTCAGGGCTTATATCAGATCTGGATCTCAACTTTTTTGTTTTAAACACCCAATTGATCATTTTTTAATTGAATCTCTCCTAGTATATGACTGAATTCAAAAACTAGAGGAAGAACTTATTTTTTTAGATAAAGGTCCCAAAACACCCATTATGAGTCCTCAAACAACTCCACGGGATTCACCATCATGGTCTATGTGGAAAACTACTCATAATGAACTAATCATGGGTCAAATTTTGACTCCTAGGTAAAAATATACGAAAACCCCACAAAGGGTTACAAGAGAGGAGTACATTGTGTGTCACCATGGTACCCAACATGTACCCTTACGGCCCTATATGGTCATGTACTTCCACTGGTCTGGGGGTTTAAATGACCCAGGTACACATCGCATAATGCAGGTACATGGCATGTACCCGACATGGGGTATATGCCCATGTCCCTTAGCCATCCTGGTGGTATACTTGGCTAGGATGTGTATTTATACATATTGTGCTACCCAAATGGGGTCTGGTCATGTACTATACACATCCATGTAGCCCTACATGGGTATCCTAGCCCGGGTACTCATCTACACAACCAAGTACTATTACAGTCTCTGTATGACCCCATAGACAGAGTATACTCCCAAAAACATTCCCTTCCCCAAAAGGGAAGAACATATGCCATGTCACCCTGAACCACACATCGTGTAACCCTGTTTTCCCAACAAAAAACCTTCATATCGCCCAAACCCCCCCCCCCCATTTTCCCCTCAATCAAGTGATCAAGCCTCTAGGGGCCATTAGAAAGCATAATTGGGATTTAAAAATAGATGAATAGTCTAAGGTGTATTTTTCATAAAAACAAAAATGGGCTGAATTTTGGGTGAAACCACCAAATATTCGCTCATATTTTTAGTCCACAGTTGTTACATGTAAATATTGTGCCTCAAGAGATCCATGATAGTACCTCTTTCTCTACCCATCTATTTCTCTTTCTCCCTCTCCCTATTTTATTTCTCAGTCAAGCAGCATAGTAGGATCCCCCTAGGAATATGTTAGAAGAAAAAGAGTAAAATGAAAGAAAGAAAATAAAAAGATGAAAAAGAAAAGAAAAGGGGGCCACCGGCCCCAGTGCCACGTTTGAGTATATGACCCACCTTGCAAAAACATATCATTTCAGACTCAACAATGGAGATGAAATATCAATTTGATGCTCTATTCAAAATATATCCCCAAATGAACCTGTGTGAATAATTTAACATTTAATTTAATAATTATTAATTATTAATTATTGCACTAAAATTTGAACAGTTTGGAATTCCAAAAAAAATTATCATAGGGTAAACACCTTATTTTAGGACCAACATAGTGGTAATAAAAATTATATGAGGTCGTCTTTTAGTGTAACAAGACCATTTTACCCCTTGCAAGCATCTGAAACCAAAAATTAAAATTTCTGCTCAAAACATCAGTCCGAAAAAACAAGGTTCCATAAAATATTTCCACCATAAACTATATCATCCCTAGGAAACCTGGTTAAAAGACTAGCATCCATGCTCTTATCCTAATAATTTATAAAAACAAGATATATAAACTTTCTAACAACAGGTCTCATAGTGCCAAAAGCCATATCCTACAGAGAAGATATTTAATGATGACCGATCAGGTACTCCCCACCATAGTAATACCTTTATTGTCATCTCAAAATAAAATGTAGAGCTTAGTGGCCCATGTAAAACACTGAAGTTCAACAAAAAACAAGGTTATCCACCCTCAAATATCATATAGTGAACTCCTCACCATATGGATTACCTTACGCTGCTCCTTGGACATAACCTCTACATGTTTCCTCTTCCTAACCAGGAATAATATTTCAAAAGAAAAAGGAGTTCGGTATAGGGTTGATTCTTTCTTAGTATACTCATGATAAAGTCATGATAGAGTATGATCATATCTAACAAGAGTAAACAAAAATTATATAAAAAGGCATGTGAGGCTCTCTCTAATCCACACTCACATCCTTTCAAAACATGACCAAGATTCGGTCATGGTTCAACCATATCATGGTACGTGATTTTCCCCCGATGTGACTTATACCATGGAGGTACATTCATCATTTTACCACAACACTCATAAAACCAATCCCATGTTAAGTCATGAAACTATTGGTCCTTGGCTCACACCCGACCACTCACTAATTAAGATTCAAATAATACCATGCAAGACCATTGTGTACCTTATCACCCAACTCATACCCCAGTGATTCATCCACTACAAGCATAAGTTGACTGTGTTACATGGAACATTAGTATCATTAATGTAGAATCTCCCTTTGAAGTATTCTTCAAAATTAGGCACCTCACCCATTCCAAGATTTACTCCACAGCCGCCTATCACCTGGCATCATTCCATTCATGAGAATGTACCCATGCTCTAACTTCATTGATAACATTAGAAAAAATGGTTTACCAATCCAGGCACTCGAATAGTCCTTCCCTTTTAATCCATTACTGACACCAAATCACCCAAAGTGCTTATCAAAAGGTGAAGGCATTAGCATTCCTATAATGGAAAACTCAAGCACCTACCATTCCTCGATCTCAAAACAAGCATAAAATGAAGCTCACTACCTAAAAGGCATCTAAAAACACATTCTAACCGATCTCACATAAGTTTTATTAAAAGAAAATGGAAATTTACCTACAAGGTTCTGAGTCAAACTAAGGCCCTCTTGGTATCCCACCTACCCCTACAGAATAAGTCTCACAAATGATTCCTAAGGTCTTACCACCTAGGCCAAAAGATCAAACATCTCTATAGAAGTTAAATATCTCAATAACTTATGAGGGTCAAAACTAAAAACATGGTATAAAAGGGCCTTGATCCTCTCTGAGAATCCTCATAAAGAAATTTTCTATGTAGGTCACGATTCCAATAAAAAGAGAGACTGAACTAACACTCATCGGGCATCTGCATACGGTAATACCCACTTGGAGGTCTAGTTTTGTAGAAAAGTCCCAGTATCCATAAACATCATACTAATATATATAACTAGTTAAACATGACCTAATAAAAAACAGCCTACAAGGGGTATAATACAAGGGAAACACATTCCATATCGACCTACTAGTGACACTGGACCTCCTTTGTATGAAGACTGAGTCATCAGCCTCACAAAAAAAAGGCTCAACGTAGATACACATAACCTTCCATGAGAAAAAAAATAGATAAAAGTGGGTAGGTCCAACTAAATAGGCCTCATTCATCAGTAAAAATCACACACTAGTAGGCCTATATGATGTGAATCCTACATGACAAATATGTTTCATGAGACGCCTCTTGCATTTTTCCACCAAGAGTAAAAAATAAATCTCTAACCTTCTTCCAATGGACAAGATATATAAATCCATAGTAAATCATAAAATTCACACAACATGTTCATCACTCAAGCTAAAAACCATATACAACTGTAACATCAAACATCAGAATAGAAATCTCATACCCTAGAAATTAGGAATTCTTACTCGAACAAGTATTCTCGATGCACTAGCCTAATATCCATTACTGGTTCTAACACATTCCAAATACTCTTGTCTACCATAACCCAAATAGTAAAGATTGGGAAAAAATTGCTCTGATACCAGATTATAACATCCTAATCCAGATTTAACTAAAGTGGTGCCCTGGTCTAGTTGGTTACAAGTCCTCAAGCACACCTCCCCATATTCCATAGGCTTCTGACGAGAAGTGAGGGACTAGGGTACGGTAGTGTAAAGACTATAACCTCATATCATAGTAAGTAATAATGAAAAAAAAATCTAAGTATAATACATAGTAGTAAATAAATTTAGTATGAAAGATTTAAATTTACTAAAATAGAACATGTGGTAAGAATAAATGAAAATCCTATAAAATTTTGAATAGTTATGCCATACATGAAATACTGGTAACCAAATGAGATGACCATATAGAAACAAAAGTACCAATGAAACTGAAATAAAAGTGCAGGGCTCCACAACTAGATTAGAGCCAGAACACATAACTGGTCTTCAGAAACTTTCAAATTGCATGATCCTGATTAGAAGAACCCACAATAGTATCTCTTCCCCAACATGAAACTCTCCGCCTCAACCCTATCTACCATGTAACTATGAAAAACCTTAAAAGTAAACATAAGGTCTATACATACACTGAGGTGAACTTGTAGGCATGAAAATAATCTCAGTGGGCTACCCTAACAAGGAACAGATAAAATATGCTACTAAGTGTGTGAAAAAAAACATACCAAGCCTAGTTGAGACACAACTAAAAAATAGGTAAAACCAAACATGAAACGATAGTCAAACCTAGGGTCCATAATCCTGGAAAATTGGGAAAGTTCCACCATGGATTTCCATATTAATATACATATACATGTATAGTCCCATACCTATACATATATACATAAATATGAATATTCCTGAGTAAGTGTAAGAAATAATATAAAACCAAAAATAGTCGATCCTTAGGTCTATAATCCCAATCTCTTGGACATCATGTGCTAGGTCATTGAGCTCAATATCATGCCATTGAAGCTATGTATCATTAAGTCAGTCTCTAGTTCCATACTCCCAGTAGATATGTAAAATATTTGGCCAATACTAGAAATGTATCTGATCAAGTTATGTCACAATAAGGGGAAACTCGTCCTACACCTAGGATCGCTTGTACTCACCTCTAATCACTATAAAGAAGGATTCTAGGGAACAAATTAAGAAATCTTGTAAATGGTCACTGAGCTAGTTTCCATGCTTCTCGAGCCATGTAAATCCAGTTCAATGTCCGATACCTAGGTCTTGGTCCATAGGTGGTCACGACATTCAGAACATAGAATATACCTAAGGGTCTATCACTTGGGTGACATGTGAAGAGAACTCATCGGTGAGACTCCATGAAACACCCATCAAGCCTCTATTAAGGGACAGTGTAATTATCCATATCATCTGTAAGATTCCAATCTTCTTGTAATCCAAGAATGTGAGATCCCATACAGCACACCATAGTCAAGTAACAATCTTGGGAGAGTGTAATCATCCACGAGTATAAAAACCAGGGGCACCATGCCCATATTGAGGAGATTGTAATCATCCTTATCACTCCAGAGAGCATAATCATCAACGAGTATCAGTACTAGGGATACCATGCCCATATCTCATATTCATATGCTCAAAAATAGGATTCCATAAAACACCTTAGGACATCACAATAATATAATAATAAAAAATAAATATACAGGTTAAACAACCAAGTCCCTTGTAGTACCATTAGGTATACAGGTAAATATAATAAATAACATGGATATGAAGCTGGATCCTAAGAAATCACATTTGTGCATCCTAATAGACATGACGAACCCCAAGAAGAATATAAGGTCATCCCCAAGAAACAAAGATACCTCATGTCAGGCTCAACAACCACCAACTTGGAATAACCACTGTTAAACATCCCTGCATAATCAATAAACATGTGAAAGGTATAAATAAATAAGTGAATGTGGATGAATTCCTAAACCGGACACTTTAACCACATCCCCATGGGCTTACAAGTTCAAAACAGGTTCTAAGGTGACACTTGCTACCATATCTACCCAAACCCCACATACTAACTAAAGGTTGGTCAAACAATGTTGTTCCCATTGGGTCCCTCAATTCAAACACTAAGAGGCATCCTACTCAGGATCCTCATGGTAAACACATAATCAAAGTAATCCTACTTTGGATCCTTAGTTGAAAGGAAAAGGATGAATCCTACATGGGATGCTCAATAGAAAATAAAGTGAGGAATGCAACATGGGATCCTCGAATGATAAGTAGAAATTTTCATCCCCCAAGGGATCCTCAGAACATCATAAGGTGAATGAATCCAACAACAGAACCACTATAACTATAGAAAAAGTGATTGGAATCCTACAAGGGATCATTTGTATGGTACATAGGTAAAGAGATCCAACAAGGGACACCCTATGCTAGCTCATAAAAAATTCATCATCAGGAGATCCTCTAGAATAGAAAAAACATAGTGGAATCCAACTTGGGATCCTCTAGGAAAATATATAAGTAGAGTAATCCTATAAGGAATCCTCAGAAACAACTGGTTTCATGGCCTCTTAGGCCAGAAGGGCTCTTCTCACAAGGGAGACGTCCTCAAAGGAAATCCACAAATGCATCTGTCACAAGAGATAGTTCATGTGTCATCTCAGATCATGATCACCCATTCGATCATTCTCTAATCACATATCTCTTATTATATGACTAAATTCAAAAATTGGATGAATAACCTCTCAATTTAGATAGAGTCCCAAAAATACACATTAGTAGTCCTCAAACCACTCCATGGGTTTCAACATCGCAATATACATGGAAAACTACTTTGAATGAACTAATCAGGGAAAAAAATATGAAACATTGGTCAAATGATAAGAAAAAACCTCAAAGGGTTACAAAAGTGGAGTACACAATGTGTTATTATGGTACATGATGTGTACCCACACAACCCCACATAGGTGTGTACTCCCACTGGTTTGGATATGTAAATGCCCTAGGTATATGATGTGTATGGAAGGTACATGGTGTTTACCCAACATGAGGTATATTATCATATCCCTAGACTATCCTAGTTGTATACTTTTCCATGTATTGTACTTGTATGTAGTGTGATACCCATATGGTTTCTGGCCATGTACTCTACACAACCATGTGCCCCTACAAGGATTGCTTGGCCCGAGTACACAGCTACATGCCTTAATACTAGTACATATCATGTATAACCCCATAAATTGTGTATAAACCCAAAATAACATCATATTCCCAATATAAGAAGAACACAAGGCTTGTCACCTAGAACCACTTGCCATGTATCCTGGTTTCCTCGAATAGAAAACCTTCCAATCGCTCAAAATCCATGTTTTTACCCTCAAATCAATATATTATGTCTCTAGGAGACGTAAGAAATCATAATAAGGATTTAAAAGCTAAAAATGAAAAATATAAGTGTGATTTTAAGTAAAAAATTTAAATTAGTCTATATTTGGTCAAAAACTGCAAAAGATTCACCTAAATCTGTGGTCCAATATTGTTTAACATCGATCTATCATGTTGGGAGCTCCACAACGATACCTCTTTCCATCACCCCCTCTTTATATTTCTACATCTCCCACTTTTATCTCTTGATCGAGTGATGTAGGAGGATTCCCCTGGCTATATATGATAATATAAGGAAGAAAAGTAATGAAATAAAAGAAAATAAAAGGGGGGTTGCCTCGGCGCTCGACATTAGTTTATGCCTCACCATGGAAAAAATCCCAGTTCCAAACACAATGGTGGAGATGGAATTTTGATCCGATGCTCTATTCAAAAAATATATATAAATGAATTTATATGTATAATTTAATTTTTAATTTATTAAATATTAATTATTAATTATTCCTCTAAATTTCTAATGGTTTGTAATTATTCCAAACTCTTATCCTAGGGTAAAAACCTTATTTTGGGACCAACATAGTGGTCAAAAAAATTATATGAGGTCATATTCTACAGGAAAATGAACATTTTACCCCTTATTAGAATTTGGAAGCAAAAAATTCAATTTTTTTCTCCAAATTTAGTCCATAGAAACATGGATCCTTACATTTTTACTCTCTTTGTTAATTAAAATGATTGAGAAAATTCTTTTTAAAAAATTATGACTTTATTTATCTCTTCAATCGAAAATTACTTTTTTCCAAAAAAATGTTTTCTATAATGTTTTTAAAAATGTTTCAATCATTATCCAAATGATTTATTAAAAATATTTTTACCAATTTTTGGCTTTTTTACAAAATTTTTTGAAATTAAAATTCATGCCATTTATTAAACAATGTCTCTTTAGATATTACAAAAAATGGGAATAGAGCCTTTCTTTTAATGTGAATATAATGAATGAAATTTTTAACCATCATAACTGCTCGGTTTTTTAAAACTTATTTTGCAGGTTTTCAAAGTTTATTTTCAAGGAAAATTATTTTCAACATATTTTTTAATCTTTTTTAAAAAAAATTATTTTCAATGTGAAAATTGTTTCCCAAAAAATGTTTCTAATGACATTTTTATGGTATTTCTATTCATCAATGACATAAAAAATTTATTGTACTTATGATTCACTAGGTATATGTGGTATTGATATCATCATTATTATTTCTTTGAATGATTTATGAATAGTTTTAATAAAGTTGTAAAATTTTATTACCATCCACCATATTACTCTGGATGGTTTTTTTTCTAATTATTTGATCAGGGTAAGTATTAACATTTTGTATGTTAGTTTATCAATATGAATATTTATGTTTATAATGATTCACCCCTTTTTATAAGTAATGAATTAGACTTAGTAAATGATGTGTGGGTCATGGTTATAGAAAACCCCTTGATGTATTGATATGTCTCATGAGACAAATCAGTTGTCCAAATTAGATGGTTTTTATCCATAGATTCGTGAAAGGTCATTATAGTATGTTTCAGATGTTCTAAATTATGAGTTCCCTCATAATGACATTATTTATTGATGTCCATGTGATCATTTTATTAGTTATAATATCCATGGATAATTTTAACTATCATGTGATTATTGCTATGGATTTATTTGATCATCATTTATTCCAACTATATTTTTTTCAGGTTATTATTTAAATTGAATGTTTTTTTGTTTTTTACCTTTCCATATTGATTATTCTTATTTATTCATGATAGATCATGATGTATGTTTACACCTACTAGGCATCGCAGCTCACCCCTTTATTATGTTCTATTATCCCCAGGATACCAGAAAGTGTTTTCTAATTGATGTGTAGGGATATGATAAGAGGAATAATGACATTATTGAAGAAAACACATTGTGTATTTTATGTTTTAAAATGTATATTAAATTAAAGTATGTATATATTTTAAAAAGACTACAAAACTATTCATTCCTTCGGTATGTGATTCCTTGTATCTAGTGCCAATATAATAAAATAACCACTAGCTCTAGGCTACTACAGTCAGGGTATTTACACATTTAATATACCTTATTATCCATTTTATTTTCATAAGTTTTTTATTCTTTAGATAAATAATAAGAAATTACATTGAAAAATTTTAATATACTCTATTTATTCATGTTTAATAGTAATCTAAACTTCCAATAATTATCCATTATAAATAGAGGTCAACTAAATTTCTATATTTATTCATCTCAAGATCTGTTCTACTAGGTATGGGATTTATAACTATCTTATTATCGTGTATTCAAAAAATTATAGGAAACAAAATATCATGTTTTAATTTAGTGATAAATTTGTACTAAGCTTATTTATTAACTTACAATATAATAAATTAAATGAGTTATCCAATCAATGATATCTCATATTCTGATTTCAACTCGATTAAAAACATCTCACTTATTTTTCTCTTATATCCATAATAAATTATTCCATAAATATGATATATTATCATAGATTTTTATACTAATTTCAACTATAAATATAACTTTTGGTCAAAAAACATCTATTTAATTCTATCTTCATCAAATCCATGTCCATCTAGGCATTCTAATTATGAGGTTACTCATTCAATTTATATAAATCTCTCTTTATGTGATATACCTTGCTATTATCATTATAAATTTGAAAATAATATAGTTGTTTAATGTAGACTTCCACCTTTAGTACTCATTTCAATAATGTATTCTTCACATCCATTTAAAATATCTTGAATATTATTTGGATAGTTTCCACCAAGAATAACTACATTTCTTTGAAAAAATTTATCAATTTAAATGTATTTTCCACATGTATACCCTAAATTTAATAATATCTCTTCAAATAATGTGAGATTTTTTTTATTAATACTCTTCTTGAATGAATATTTTATTTCAATGAAATTTTTTTCACTATGGGTTTCCATAAACTCTCATGACTTGTCATTTTTTATTTGATCAATTTATTCTTTCATGTATTTGACCCCTGATTTTTTATGTCTGCCTCTTCAAATGATCTTGGATCCACATAAGATATCGATATTATCCTCTCAATATTATTCATTGTTATAATTTTTATTGGTGTTGTTTTATCTCCTAACATATTTTAATCATATATATTAGTTCTCTATTTTTATGTATGATGTGATTTTTAAATTCCATAAACTTTATCTCCATCACCCAATTCAACATTAAAGATATCTTCATAAGTAATTTCAAAGGTTTTTACAAATTTTGATTCATAGTCTCTAATTTCATTAATTTATTAAATTTTTTAATTAATTTATCTATTTATAGAATTTTATTTAATCCATTTTACTTCACTTATCTAAAAAAATTATGCCTCATATTAAAGAACTTATAAGGCTTTCTCCCAATAAAATATACAATAAATAATTATTCATTTTCATCATCAATATACTTTCCTTATATACCTCCAAGTTCTTGAAAAATAACTTTCTTACAAATATACAAAAGTGTTTAAATTTTTATTTATTATATACTATATCTCATATGATTTAAAAAATGAACTTAGAAAGGCCATGTTTTCTATGTAAACCTCAATTTTCACATTTTTTTTCAAAATTTCCTTGATATACCACTTTCAATGAGTAACATTTGTTCATATTTTTTATTCCATTATTTATTATTTCAATCAATATACTTTCCTATGGAAATATCATCAATGAATATATATATATTTGATTCTAAATTTCACAATGTAATTCTACACTACAACTGAGATATATTACGGTACATTATTTGATTATATGGTTTTGATCATATTCCCCTCTGAGTTTTATTATCCCTTTGATACCATTAAAAAAATTATTCACTTCATTATTCATATTCATAATCATAATTCATGTTTTCTAGATGTAATTTTCAATGAAAAGGAAGCTATACCTCCCATATTTAGCTTTTTTGTGTCATGTGGCCACAAATATTTATATACATCAAATCAAGAAAATCTGAAGATCTATTATTATTTTTATAGTATAAACTTTGATCTATATTTCATTTTATATATATATTAAATTTCATCTATTTTCACCTTTTAAATATTGGTATATAATTTATAAGCTTTAACTTTTTTAGATTATTCATGATTTTTTTTGTGTGTATGTCTCTATTAATGATACCCTAAGATACTTTACTCTTCAACGGTGATAACACATGTGCTATATTTTATATTAATAAGATATAAATTATTATTGGTATAATTTACTTATATAAAATAACCCATATATCTATTTTTGATTAAATAACCCATTTTATTGATTAATTCATTAATTCTAAATTCATATAACTCACTCATAATTAAAATGTTCTGATGAAATCCATCTATAAAGAGTTCTTTCATGTTATTAAACTCTTATAATTATATCTTAATATAACTATTTCCATTTATCTTAAAATATCTATCATTTAAAAAAAACTATATCATCTATGTTATTATTCATATCCTTTAGAAAGATAAAATTTTTCATCACATGATACGAACATTAAAAATAAGGAATCCATATGTTATCATTCTTACTTTCATTCAGTGAAACTTCAACCAAATTTAAATTATCATGTTTTTTAGTTTATATTTTATTAATTTCATTAGTGATTTAGGACATTTTTTCTCACTCACTTGTAAATTTATTGTATAAAACAATTTATACTAATTTTAAAACAAAATATTTATTATTTGGATGAATAATATTGATGAGAATATTTTCAAACTTCTTTGAAACACATTTAATTTTTTTTCTAGATTTATTTGACCTACAATAAAATTCATTATATTCATAATCATGATAATAATAAATAATATACATATAATATTTCACTCCTTTATTGTGTTTGATATATTCTAGTTACCCTTTTATTTCTTCCAACTACTTTCCCTCATTGTTATTTTTTTAATTCATTGAAATATATAATTATGATTCGCATTTTCCTAAAAAATTTTCACTTCATTAATGGATATAAAATAATAAATAACTTTAAAATTTTTACCACAAAGTCCTTTTAGATTTTAGATATTCTAGATTGGTTTTATTATGGTTTTTCTTAAAAAAATTCCATTAATGATCTTAATATATTTTTCTTTATAATGGATTCCTTGAATTATTCACCATCATATACAAGTCCAATTTTTTATATCATATGAGAACTTTTTTTTACATTACATAAGTTTCCTTAAATATTTTCTAATTTATTTGGATAATATTCCATTATAACTTCTAAATTTTATTTTCTTTTTGATATTTTAGATTTTGAGTAATGATTAAAATGTATTCTTTATTATAACCACTTCTTATTCAATGGATTCAATTCTACATATTTTTTGTTCAATATATGTGTTAATATAATTAATTATATTAAATGTTTATTTAATTTTTATCTTATATCCAATCACTCATTCATGGTTTTTTTAGAAGAATAATTATCTTAAAACACATTTTCAAGTGTAATAATTTTAGCATCCAACTCATCAATATATTTAATGGGTCTTATAACACACTACTTATCTTCTTATTCTTCGTTATTTTAGGTTTTAACTCCAATAAAGAAACATTGGTCTCAAAATTCTTACAAATATCACATTTCCATTGTTCTCGATCTTTAATTATATTTTGTCATATATCATCCATCACAATCATTAAATATTCTTAGTAAAATTTCAATTTAATCTCCTATTATTCAAATGATTATTATTTATCATCATCTTATTTACTATCATTACTACTCCTATAAAATTTCTATTATTATTTCTAAAATATTATATATTTATTATTCTTATTCAGGAAAAATTTATTTTTCATTTTTCTTAAAATTTTACCCTCAATATTATCCTATTATTTTTATCTTGGACATATTATTGTGATATGTCCAACTATAACACACTTAAATCATGATAATGGAAGTTTTCCTTGAAACCTAAATTTTTCATCATATTAAATTTCTCACCACAAGTGATATAAGATCATCAGTAACATCATTATGTTTAAGATATATATTTTTCAATTCTATATTACCCATTTAATGTAAATTCATATTGTCACGACCCATCCCCCAGGGCCTGTGTCGTGACTACTCCAAGCCCGCATTCCATAGCTAGGGGTTGGCGACTAGCACCGAAGGAGTATTCCCTAAAACTGGGAAGGAATTTCCTTTATATCCTACAAACACACTCAACCAAGCACATAATAAGATTCAAAAACAAGTAAACTGTATAGAAAAAAGAGTGTTGAAAGTAAGAGGGGCTGGAATACAATCCCGACAATAAAGGTAGAAGTACAACCGAAAATACAATACAACTGAAGAAAGAGAAAAACAGCTATTGGGACATCCTCTGAGGTTCCTACCTGAAGGGTAGGTACAGATCACCTCCTCATCACTCTACATCTGCACGTCTCCTCTTCTTACTGACATTCCATATGGTTCACCTTTGGGCACCGGCCAGTCCTGGTACCCTCAGCTTCAATCAGCGATGTCTGTCATCTGCACCAAAAACACCAAGGTGGAGGCGAAGCCCATGCAGGGGTGAGTATAACAATACTCAGTAGGGACCCTGAGACCCTCAAGGTCTCACAAAATACACAAAGGATAAACCAAAAGGCATGTAAACTAGTGACAATCCTACTTAGGTATATTCCTATACATATGCCTAAGTTATCAAATATTACCCATCTCATTCATGAGGAAACATGAGACCCAACCCCTTAGCCAAAGTGCAACTGTTCCACAAATGAAAGATTACCACGAAGGTAAGTACCACACAGGTATGACACATAGAAGAATACCACAAAGGTATCACCGCGAAGGTAAGTACCACACAGGTACACTACAAAGAAGAATACCACAAAGTTATCACCACGAAGGTAAGTACCACATAGGTATGCTACATAGAAGAATGCCACAAAGGTAAAGACTCATCTCACTCCAAGTATAACTTAGGTATAGTACTAGAGATGATTAGATGTAACTACTGAATCATCTTACTCTATTAAGAGGTAGACCCACGTAGGATCCTAAATCATCAGACCCACACAGGATCCTAGTACATCATCAAACCCACATAGGATCCTAGTACATCAGACCCACACAAGATCCTAGTAAATCATCAGACCCACACAGGATCCTAGTACATCATACCCACACAATATCCTAGAGTAGTCCCACGTGGATTCCTATATCAGATCCAAGTGATACTCTCAAACATGGACCCACAAAGGATCCCTAGAATAGACCCAAAAAAGGATCTATTTCTCATGTTACATCCAACTACAGGGTTTCCGCACTAAGCTCACTTGATTTTGGGAGGATCTGCTCCTCAAGCCACAGTTCAATACTCCAACTACCACTAATTCCATCTAAGAAGTATCCCAAAGTACTACCATGTATAAGGGGTCTCAACGCAACAGACGGTGCACAAATCGTACTCCTGGTCTATAAGTTATTAACCTTTTAGTCCTGAGGACCAAGTTGGATTTGTGTTCGATCCAACCCGGTCATACCCCCAATTTATTTAAAACCCAAGTGGGTTATACCAAAAGGACCATCTTGAGCCAAGGTTTTTGGTTCCATAGATGGTTCATCAAACAGACTCCCATAGCTCAAGATATGGATGAAATAATGGAAAGGGTTGAAACTAGACGGGGTCTGGTCCGACATGGTCGGACCGACCCGGCCCGACTCGGCCTAGGCCGACCCGAGTCCGGCCCTGGTTCCGGCCTACTAAGTCCAGCTCAGCTTGGCCAGTGGTGTGGTGGCCCATGGTTCAGTGGCTCTTGGTTCTCTCCGGCTGCCTGGATGGCTAGACACTTCCACATGGCACGGTCACGCGCCGCACCATCACTAGCAGTTGGCTCGGCCTGCCACCCTCCCTTAACCGCTGCGGCACAAGGATGTGGCTCCTGTATGTCGGGTGGCGCAGATGTGTGCCTCCGTACCCTTTATGCAGTCGTTCGGAGTGTTGGTCTCCAGTCCTAAGTCCCACCGGTGCGAATAGCCAACACTGGTCGTCATCCTCCTCCGTCACGAAGAACACATCAAAAACATAAAGGTTACAGAGTGGTCGGGAAATTTTCATTTGGTCCACACCCTCCACGTTAGAGCAGTAGAAAGCTACATAGAAATTATTATTTCATGAAGGATGTCAAGAACGGGATAAGGGGGTATAAATCAACAACAAACCCTACAAGATACCCTGCAACAACCTCTCGCAAAGATGAAAGAATCGCAGGACAACCCATTAGTCGGTTGACCCGCGTTCTTCGTATAAATTCAAGAATGGGGAAGAGGAAATCAAAAATGCTCAAACAAAATAACCCATACCTTGAACATCATAGAATCATTCGGGCTTTCCATTGGACCATGTTCCTAGTTCCCATGACCGGCTCTCAAAGATGCCAGTCGCACGTCGCCCATTGGAGGTTCGATGTCGTCTGTCACCTCCCACTGGGTCGGCATCATCTTCTAAATGTCGGGTGTCAAGGTACATTACCAGAGCTCCATCGTTTGGTGAAGCCTTTCCAAATCCTCCCCCTCCCCCCCAAGCTCCATATAAATAAGAGTGGGGGAGTGTATGTAATGATCGTGGAATTTATGATGGTTCAATTAATAGGAACCTTCCTAAATTCCAACGATGCTGTTACTTAGTATTTGAAGGTCAGGCCATATAATTTTCATTGGAACAATTAAATGGAAATTTTTCCAAGGGACTATCCCATATTAAAGAGGGGTTTGGGTGGTCCCCACCACCATGAATTCACAAATCGGTGTTTTCTAGCTCGGATGGTCCCCACCTCCAAGCACTCAATTGGGAGGTTAAAAATAAAATAAAAAATTTGTTCTTTATTTTATTTTTATTTCCACAAAAAACATGAAAACTAAATTTCACCCTCAACCAACTGTGGTCGAGGTGAAAGTCTCATTAAGAGAATACTAACACTGCGAGTTCAACGGTGTCCTTGGATTTTAATTCTGAGCACCGGTTCAAAAGTTACAAAACGCTTCTTGCTCATTTACTGAATGTACCAAAAATTTTTTTGGAAAATTATGAACAGCTACCCTCAACTCGCTCCGGTTGAGGTTAGGATCTTCCTTAGTGAAACACGCCCCAAAGAACCCAACGTTACTCTCAGATTTTCAATTCAAGTTACCATTTACATGTTATGGATTTTAAAATAAAATAATTTTCCCTTAATTATTTTATTTACAGTCAAAAACAAACATTCACTGGTGGCTAGCACCGACCAAAGTTAGTATCTTATTAAATAAATCATTCCCTCAAAAGTTTAACAGTGGTCTCATATTTTCAGTCTGAGCTACCATTTGTGAGTTATAAGCATTTGAAAAATAAAATAATTTATTTTATTATTTTATTTTATTTTTGGTTATGCCATTTTCGGGTTTTCTCACAGGAGGCATGTGCTGAAGAAACTTAAGTAGTACCTAGGGTAAACCCTCTATATTGAGTGCAGTGGTGCCCTCAGATTTTTGATCCAAGTAACCGTTTAAGATTTATTACACTTTTTCAGGAAAACTGCTTACGTTCGCTAATTAAAGCTGAAAAAAACTTCGACGGATCATTCCGGACACTCTGGGCCTCAGAATTGCGCACCGTCAGATTTCACTATCTAGAAAAATTCTTATATAATTAAAAAAATTACATGGAATTTTTGAGTCTTTACATTCTCTCCACCGTAGAGCTTTGTGTCCCTGAAATCCACATTACAATAACTAGGAAAACATGTGGGGGTACTGAGCATGAATCTGAGCCTCCTGCTTCCATGTTTTCTCTTATAGGTTCTCATGCTTCCAACACACATGAACCAAAGGTATCGATCACCCATGAAGGACTCTCTCCTTTTGATCCTCAATCTCCACTAGAACCTCCGAAAACATCACCCCATCCTCGATGTCTAACTCATTGTGGTTGATAACATGATATGGGTCATGCACGTATCTCTTTAGCTGGAATACGTGGAAGACGCCATGAACCTTCTCCAACTATGGTGGAAGGGCTAGGTGATATGCCACCTCACCAACTCTGTTAAGGACCAGAAATTGTGTGATGAGCCCCAAAGATAACATGTTTCCCTGACCAAATCTTAGCAAACCTCATCGGGGTGAGGCCCGTAGAAAGACGTGGTCACCATCCTCAAACTCCAAAGGTCTTCATCCCTTATTGAAATAAGAATTTTGCATGCTCTGTACAGTCTTCATTCGCTCCTGGATGATCTGAACCTTCTCCGTGGTTGCCCGTACCATATCTAGTCCCATGAGTGTTGACTCCCCTAGGTCAGTCCAGCACAATGGTGATCTGTAAGGTAGGTCATACAACTCCTCAAATGATGTCATCCCAATGGTGGAGTGATAGCTGTTGTTGTATGAAAACTCCACCAAGGGAAAGTGATCCTCCCAGTTGCGATCGAAGTCAAGGACGTAGGAACGCAGCAATTCCTTGAGTGTCTGAATGGTCCACTCATTATGGCCATCCGTTTGAGGAAGGAAGGCGGTGCTCAAAAGAAGTTGTGTCCCGAAAGCCTCCTACAACCCCTTCCAAATCCAAGAAGTGAAACGTGCATCACGATTGGAGAAAATCGTCGAGGGTAATCCATGTAGCCGTAAAATCTCTTACACATAGAGACATCCCAAGTTCTCTAATTAACCCTGCCCTCTGATACCAAATGTGACAACTGGGTCCCAATGACACCACAGACACCCCACCTTAAAATAGTCGTCGGGTCCTAGCCCGCCAGGTACCACCAGTTGCCCTACAGACACGTGGTCCCCACCCTGGGGTGCACCCACGTGCCAGAATAGGTCATCTGACCAATGATAGTCTCCATAGGCCAACAGATGTCCTTTCCTGTGTGCTTTTTCCTCACTCATACACACACTGGGAAACATGCCATAAGGTCACCCATTCTGGTCACTACTTCAGGCCAAGCATTCTTAACTGTGGAGTTCTAATCAAGTAGGCTCCTGAAAAGGAAGGTGTACCTTGTTGACATGAGTCATATCACTTAGTCATTTAACCCTTTATCATTCTGGTGAGTTAAAATCACCCCCTTTAGAGAACAACATCCTCATAGTGGCCCTTACATCTCAACCTAGGCAGTGCACTACACTTAAGGTTGGGTACCACCTCTGATACCAATTTTTCACGAACCGTCCCCCGGGGCCTGTGTTGTGACTACCCCAATCCCACCTTTTATAGGCCAGGGGCTGGCGACTTGCACCAAAAGTGTATTCCCTAAAATTGGGAAGGCATTGCCTTTATATCCTGTAAACACACTCAACCAAGCACACAGCAAGATACAAACACAAGTAAACTGTGTAGCAAAAAGAGTGCTGAATGTAATAGGGGTCAGAATACAATCCTAATAATAAAGGTACAAGTACAACTGAAAATACAATACAACTAAAGAAAGAGAAAGACAACAATTGGGTCATCCTATGAGGTTCTTACCAGAATGGTAAGTAGAGATCGCCTCCTCATCACTCCACATCCGCCCGTCTCCTCTGCATACTGACATGTCGTATGGTACACCTCCGGGTACTAGCCAGTCCTGGTACCCTCAGCCTCCATCAGTGTTGTCCTTCGTCTGCACCAAACACAACAAGGTTTGGGTGAAGCCCGTGCTGGGGTGAGTATAACGATACTCAGTAGGGACCTCAAGACCCTCAAGGTATCACAAAATCCACAAAGGATAAATCAAAAAGCATGTAAACCAGTGACAACCTATCTTAGGTATATGACCATACATATACCTAAGTTATCAAATATTACCCATCTCATTCCTGAGGAAACACAAGGCCCACCCCATTAGCCAAAGTAAAACTGTTCCATGAAGGAAAGATTACCACGAAGGTAAGTACCACACAGGTACGCCACACAAAAGAATAACACAAAGGTATCACCATGAAGGTAAGTACCACACAGGTATGCTACACAGAAGAATACCACAAAGGTATCAACAAAAAGGTAAGTACCACATAGGTACACCACACAGAAAAATTCCACAAAGGTAAAGACTCATCTCACGCAAGGTATAAATTAGGTATAGTAGTAGAGATAATTAGATGTAACTACTGAATCATCTTACTCTATTAAGAGGTAGACCCACATAGGATCCTAAATCATAAGACCAATGTAGGATCTTATTAAATCATCAGACACACATAGGATCTAAGTATAGTAGACCCACACAGGATCCTAGTACATCATCAAACCCAGACAGGATCCTAGTATAGAAGACCCACACAGGATCCTAGAGTAGTCCCACATGGATTCCTAGAGAGGATCTAAGTGAGTCTCTCGAACATAGACCGACAAAGGTTCCTTATAAAAGACCCACAAATGATCCCTTTCTCATGTTACATAAAACTACATGGTTCCCGCACTAATCTCACTTGATTTTGGGAGGATCCACTCCTCAATCCACAGGTCGATACTCCAACTACCACGAAGTCCCTTGAAGAAGTATCCCAAAGGACCTCCATGTAAAAGGGGTCTTAATTCAATAGACGGTGTGCCAATCAAACACTCGGTCTGTAAGTTATTATCCTTTTAGTCCCAAGGAACCCAACGGTACTCTCAGATTTCTAATCTGAGTTACCGTTTAAAAGTTAGGGATTTTACAATAAAATAATTGTCAATTAATTATATTATTTACGGCGAAAAACTAACTTTCATTGGTGGCCCGTGCCAGCCAAAGTTAGTATCTGCTTAAATAAAGAATGCCCTCATGAGATCAGTGGTGGTCTTAGGTTTTCAATCTGAGATACCATTTTGAGTTATAATCATTTGAAAAATAAAACAATTTATTTAATTATTTTATTTACGGTTATGCCATTTTTGGGTTTTCTCACAGGAGGCCCGCACCGACTAAACTAAAGTCACGGCTGAGGTAAACCCACCATCTTGAGCTCAATAGTGCCCTCAGATTTCTTATCTGAGTAACCATTTAATATTTATTCAACATTTTTAGGAAATCTGCTTATGTACACTAATTAAAGTTTAACAAAACTTCAACGGATCATTCCAGGCACTCTGGGCCACAGAATCGCGCACTGTCAGATTTCTCAGTATTGAAAAATTCCATTATAATTAAAAAAAATACATGGAATTATTGGGTTTTTACACATATCCTCGGATGAGGATCTAGATACACCATTTATCTTGAACCTCATCCAATAAAACACAAAGAAGATTTACAGGTCATCAAGTGTAACTTGATGTAAATCACATTACTCAATAATTGAAACATTTTAAATGTATACAGGTGGATGTATTCTTAAGAATATTTTTATAATCACAACATAATAATTTTTTTAACCAACCCAAACATTATATAGATGGAATCAATGATTTATTTGAAAATATTTACAATATTCTCTTTCATGCATAACCTAAAATCCTCCAATTGCTATGTAGGAATTGAATCCTCCCTTGTTTCACCTTATAATCACCTTTATAGATGTTATAAAATTTATCTTGCATATACTTGTAAAAATTAAAACTCATAACCATCATGGTAATTATATTCGAAACATATTTTGATAAAGTGTTTTAAAATTTACCATACATATACAATAATTTATTATTCAGTAGAATCCAAATCCATATTATTTTAAAATTTTGAATTAAATATACTTTTTACTGAAAACATTCATATAAAGAAACTATTAATTTGATCTCATTTGATTATATAATGCATGATAGTCCATCCCATAAAATATTATTACTCCCTTCACATTTATAGTGTTATACATGTTAATAAAATTACAAAATTTAGATATTATTTAAATAATAAATTCTTTAATACTAAACCTTTATGATATGATAACACTTTTTACAACCTATGTCCAAAACACCCTAAGAGTAGAGTAAACCAGATTGTCAATGTTTTTTTCTATTTATCAAAATTTTGTTCTTGTGCAAAAAGAAACATAGAATATTTCAATTAAGATCAATGAGAATAACATACATGTAATATAAATTAATGCATATTGATGAAATGATTTTAATATATTTATCCAATGGTATACTCCAATGAATCACACACATAGTGATGTGATAGTGTACCAAAATCACTAATGTATTTTTATAATTACATAGTCTTGGTTTGTTTCACTATTGAGACAAAGGGTTGTATCCTATTCCTTTCTCTCAACTCAATGGTTTGATAAAAATATTCAAAAAATGATTTAATCACATACTATATAATGAAAATATCAATGTATCGATCAAAATAAACTAGCGATGGTATTTTTCTTTAGCTTAGTATTGTCATGAATAGTATATTCATCTCTCCAAATTATTAACTTTTTAATTTATTGCATATAAGAGAATGAATATATTTTTATCATTCTTTTTTAAAGTACCATCTATTTCTTCATATAATAATGATAAATTTATTAATTATTTTTTAATTCTAGTAACCATTGATTAATTTTTAAAACTAACATTGATTGAAAATATTAATTAATGATGGATCCCTATAGAAAATAATATGGAATGTTGGAATTATTATTAATGTTTTATTTCATGGAAATTCATCACAAATAAATGATATATTATATTATTATATTTAATTATAATATATAAGGAATAAAATTTGAAGGATTTTAGATATTAAGGATATTGTTCTTGAGAAGAAATGTAAACCCATGTTAGGTTGGTAACTGTTTATGAGGTTTTACAATGATTGTATTTAAACATAAAGGTGGATTTAGTTTTTTTATAAAATATCTTTAAAAACCATAATGTGGTTGGTCTAATTAAATCATTATGTGAAGGAACACATTTTGATCATAAGAATTTCCAAGGAGAATAATTGTTAAACAATAAGATTTTATGGCTTCATGTTAAATCATGTTGTAGTATAATATCATGGTGGAATTGAGATTTTTATAATATAATATCCAAAACAGTATATTAATATCAATCCATGGAAGAAGGTTTTTTTAGATAATCTTTTAAAAAATTAATATATTCCATGAGTTTCTTAGAGGAACCATGTTATTACATTTTATAATTTCAAAGGAAATTGGATAATAAATTTATAGACTCGAGATATTTATTTGAAGTAAAAGAATTTGAAAAATGGAGTAGGAAAACCATTTCTCATATAGAGAACAGATGCCTTGGTGAGGGGTATAAGATGAAATATTTGGAGATGGAAATAGAAAAAAATATAAAGAAGCTATTTAAATTGTGGATCTTGGAATAAATGATTTGACTATGAGAACCATGTGCATAGTAAAACATATCCGTGTCATGGTTTTATAAATAAATAAGAAAATATTATAATTTAGATATATTTTTAGGATATAAGATTCAACTATTATGGATTTTTTTACTATTATTTAATTGTTATAATAAATATTTGTTATCAATTTATATCATTATTAGATTAAAATAGAATGGTGATTAATTGGTTATTGTATACACAACATGAAAAGGTGGTGATATAAAGAGAATAAATTTATATAGAATATAGATTTTATTTATATATACATCTAACATCATGATGTGAATTAAATATATAGAGATAATAGGGAGATGAGTTTGATGTTTATAATTTTTTAGATTTAAAGAGAGATGTGTTTTTCAATTCATTGTATTTTTAACAATTTATTCGTTCCTTATTATGGTCTATGATTAAATTCATCATGTAAACTTTTTAAAAAATTGTGTTTTGAAACTAAATAAGAGTTTTTGGTCATTCGAATTAGTAATTAACCAAACGTATACTTGTAATAATATAATAGATATTGATGATTCTTTGGTACACTAACACATCTCATGTGTATGCTCCTTTTATGTTTCTATTGTGTGAACCAAAGAAAAGTATCTATGTCTATATACATTATCTTTGATTATAAAATTTATATAATTTTTTGTTATATATGAAATATTCATAGTTTGTTTTAACAAGTGAATGAGTTCAAATTGAAGGCATTCTGTGAAGAGAAGTTACACCCTGATTAACACTCTATGAGGGTGTTTGGGACCTTAGTCAAAACTTTAATTCTAAACACATAGATTAACCTTTGTTATTTAAACACAAAAGTAAATAATAGATATTTTAAAACACCCAATAATATAGTATCCATGAAATAACCCTTGATAAACTTCATATTGATAAAATATATCAGTAACAGGTCAAATGATAAATGGAAGGAGAAATAATGGAATAAAACCACACACACACCCTTCTAGAACATATGGAATTGATTTTATTTGGGACATATTCTAAAAATACAAAGAAAAATTAAAATCCACTATGAGATAAGAGATAGAGACTCTCAAGTTACGAGTGATTCACTAATAATTACTATAAGAAGATAATATTTGATGATAAACCATCCTATATAGGGACCAAATATTTATAAAAAACCCATGGTTCCTCCAACCAATCATGATTTACCACATTGATAGAATGTTCAGATAATATTCCCTAACAACTATTTATTATTTATCTCGGTTTCCAAGACATGCCTGATGATTTTACAAAATATAAATCCATTCATCGAACTACTTCAATCCATTGATTATAACATCCCACTTCCCTTAGTATCTCCCCATTATTTATTATCTTGATGTATTAATTAAACTGAAATTACTCCGTTAAATAATAATTTTTCAGTGAAATTAGATTCACACTCCATTAATCTCTCAAGTAAATAGTTAAAGGAATTTTGTTTAACACCATCAAAAACCTCCTTCTATTTAATTATTACACATTATACAGATCTCTGACAGTATCCATTATCTAACTCCCATTGAGGTATAAAACCACCCTATAATTTACAATACCATGAATTTTTTTATCATATTTTCTAGATTTTCATTTTGACTCAACTTATATAGTTCTAACGTCTAATTTTATAAGAGTATCTAGATGAATTTATACTTTATATTAATATAATTTTTCTATATATAGAACAACATATTTATATTGAGATGGATTTTACTTCAACTATCATAGAAAAAATGTGGTCCCATTACTTATTTCTTCTTTACCCTATTTTTAACTTCAAAAAAATTATATTTTTCTCATCCTTAATTATTTCCACATATTCAAAATTTATGGTTACTAGTACAACTACCAATTGTTGTTAATAAACCTAAATAATTATCATTCCTCCATAAGTAAAAATTGAGCACGTATTTCTCTTATTACTATCCTTATATCCTCTATAATATATCTCCACAAATACCTATAATAGATTATATATTCCAAAATATAAACATAGTCGCATTCTTCCTTTGAGTAAATAAAGTATCCACTTCAAAGATTCCTAGTTTTACATACCTAGATTTGATATAAACTAACTAATAACTCTCACTACATGAGAAATGCTGATACTTATTTAAAATATGGAATATATCAAGATTATTACCTATCATGAATATGAAATTCCTCAATATACTTATCTTTATCATCCATTTTAGGTTCCCTCCCACTAGATAACTTGAATTTACCATACAATGGGTTGAAAATAGCTTATAATATGAACTTTTTATACCTTTAAAACCCCATTTTTATGTATTTATAAAAATACATCACCAATTTCTTGTATTAAAGTTTCTATAAATCATTATCCCCCAAAAAATAACTCTCTAAGATAATTTATCTCAAACATTCCCACTAGATCCTACTTAATACCTAATATATAATTCATCTCTAGACCTACCAAGATTATATCATCCAAATAAAAGATAAGAAAAATAAAATCCTCATCATCAAATACACTAATAAAAATTGTTCAATATAACTCTTGATTAATTTTTATTATTTAATAAAAGAATCAAACTACTACTTTCACTTCCTAGGGACTTTTTTCAGCCCATTAAACGTGGTTTGATCCTTTATACTAGATCATTCTTTCAAGATTAAAGTAACACTTCTAGTTTATCTATTTAATTTTTATTCTCTAAATACACATGATAAAACATAATCTTCTTATAAAAGTTTTCATGAAGTATACCTTTTAATGTAACCATTTTAAGTAATATATAAATATTTGTATGGATCTCTACTAAAAAGAATATTTCATTGAAATTTATTTTTCAATTTTTCTAAAATCCATTCAAAAATAAAATTTTATTATACTATTTCATACCATATTCTTTATTCTTTATTTTTTAAACTCATTTTTTCTGATGTTCTTACATTATTTCTGGTAAATCTATCAGCTCTCATATTCTATTCACTAAAATGGAATTTATTTCTTAATTCATTGGTAACTTAAACTATTTTATGTTAACTGAAAATACTTCATCTTATAGTTTTTTATGTTTCCCTCCATAAAAAATAAAAATAATGAAATTTTGATTAAAACCATTTCACTGGTCATCTGGTCTTAGTATACTTCCTTAAATAAACATAAATATCAACTACTCTTACCCAAAAACCTATATATACTTCAGAACAATTATAAAAATTCATTAAATATGTTCTTCTTAAAACCTGTATACTATCACACTCTTATTATTTATCCAATAATTTTTTCACCTTTACACTTTCAGTACTCATAAAAAATCTAGTTGGCCTGGATAATTCAAATTCAATTTATTATACTCTAATATTTCTTTGTTCCAAACTACATATTCCACAATGTATTTATCCTTATACATCATCCCTTAATTAAATATCATATTCCAAATTATAATTTTCTTATATTTATCATTATGCCAAAGATTAATTCCAAAGTATTTATCTCTATACCCCATAAAAAAATGTTTTTGGATTAGCTTTCATCTTATCCATTTCACTGGTTTCAACTTGAATATAGATGATACTTTTGAAAATATTATAGTGTGGGAGATTATCCAAATTATTGTTTATGTATTGATTAGGTAATATTATCCTTGTATATATGGATGTACCCTTGTTTATATAATAATATACAACATTTATTACCTCACCCTAAAACTCTTTTAAAAATCATTAGTGCAACTACATACTCTATGTTCTCTCATTAATTATCTTGTAAATCCAATCCACCACATTATTATACTTCCATGTTATATATATGATATTTTTCGAAACTGATTTCAATTTTATAGTAAATATTGTTAAAAATATTATTATTATACCAACCATCGTTTACCATCCTTAAGAATTCGAGATTTAAATTTGTCTCATTTTATATCACGGTTCTTTATTTGATAACAGTTCCAAATACATTTGACTTATTCTTCAAAAAGTATACCCATAACATATGATTAGGTAACACAATATATTTATCCTCTATGAGAAAATAATGGGGTTGTGCTCGATGCATTGGTATATAAAATCTCTAGCTTCTAAGAGTTCAGTATCTGTCAATGCATAGAAAAAATGTTTTTTCTATTTTCCAAGGATGCACTCTTTAAAAGATCTAAATTCTATAATATTGAGTTAAAATGTTACTTTACCATCTAGGATTATCATTCCTTTCTCACTCATTTAAAAAATATTGTAGTTCCATTTTTATGAATCTATTATAGATTAAATAATCATTATCTAGTATGAAATACTAGTTAGATACAATGTTTTTTATTTTACTACTTTAGAAAACTCAATGGAAAACAAAGTAAATTTCTACATACCATATGATTTTTTTAAAAAACACATATATTTCATGTACACTACAAAATTAAAATTATTACTCAACTAAGTCATGTTTTAAAATTCCAAAAATCACATTAAAATTAAATTATTTTCCCAAATGTCAATTTTATATTTCCCAAAAATATTCAATTATTTATCATCGACTAAGTTAACCTTACCAAAAGTTTTGGAAAAATAATTTTTGATGTATCTGATCTATAATATATAATTAAAAGTTTTTTTAAAATCAATAATCTATTAAAATATTGAACCATTGATACTTCATTGTAATTCATTGAAATCTTTCTAAATTATGGTATTTGTGTATGATCCTATAGAATTTATCATCTACTCCATGTAACCTTTCATCAAATGTTTTATATTACAACCCTTACAATATGTAAGACCTAATCTTACCATTTAATCTAATTTACTTTCTCAGGAACTACTTCTCTAATTATGACTTCCCTACTAAGATAGTATTCCTTTACACTCCACAATGTATTTCATTATTGTAAACATATAGACTTCTTTATTTCTAATATCTTCATTCAGAATAAGATCATGAATTCCTCAAATACAATTTCAAGATTAACCCTTGAATATCTTATTATGATAACCATCATATCCAAATATTTTATTAATTATTATTAAAAAATCAATGACCAAACACTGCTTTATAATCTAATTTTTACAAACTCCAACTATTTTCTATCATATTAAACTCATTCACATGAAAATCCACCAACATACCTTAAGTAATCATCATACTAAAGAGTATCCACTTTAGAAACACCTTAATCATAGGTTTGGAATTATAATAAATGTTAAAAATAATAGATATTAATTTATTATATATTTTAAACTTTGCATATTACAAGAAACATTTTAGGATATATTAATCTAATAAACATTAAGTTTGTTTCATTCCAAATTCTCTCATTAACCTTTATTAATTATCTATTACTTGACATTTTAAAATAAAATATTTGTGTTAATTTAATAAATATATCATACAATATTTATCTTCTAGAACCCATAATTTATTCTGTTAATCCTGACAGTCCTATTTTATTCATTAAATACCATATCAAATAATCATGACATCAAACATTACATAAAACTACTTAATGGAAATATCTCAATTAAACTATCAAAAAAATTGATCATATATCAATTTTTATACAAAATTTATGGATCACCCTTTGTAATTCCAACATATAAAGGAATTAATACCCTAAATCACCTAATAATGATTTTTTAAGGCGATAAACCTCTCCATTCACTATATCAAACAAATCAATCATTAGAACGTAATTATATAAACATTAATAGAAATAATATAAATAGTCACACATACTGGTTAAAACATATGTAATTAATTTGATTTACAATATACCCCAAATCTATAGAGAAACACTACAATCTATAATGATAAAAGATAGAGAGACTCTGACTTTACTAGTGATTCAGTAACTATTACTTTGATACAATAATACTATATGATTTATTAATAATAAAACATCATATTCTTCAAAGAATCATTGTTCATTATGTGGAAAAAATATTTAAAGAATATTCATTTTCAATAGGAAATTATTTATTCATGTTGTTCTAACAAACCTACTGATATTATAGAATATAGTATTTTATATACCAACTACTTTAAAATATTTATCAAACCATCCCTCCAATACCTAAGATATTATCATCATTAATCATTTGATTATAATAGTGAAATCATAAATACTCTATTCAATAGACCATATAGTGATAAATTGGCTTTACACATTAATAGAAGTAGGTGGTATCAGTGATAAAAGTTATATTCATAGGGAATAAATAAATTAATGACATCTAAATCTCAACATAGAAAGTATTGTGGATGTAAATGTATTATCAATCATTGATAAACCAAGTAATCAAAAAAATAGCTAGATAAGATCACATTCAGGATTTATAAACCTAAACATTTTCATCATTGTGATACATGGATTTTAAATCAGTTATCCAATGGATATTTCCTTAGTGAATAGGGACAAAAGTTATTAAATTTAGAGATAAAGGCTAAAAATGATTTATTTGGATCCCTATAAAATTTGATTTTAATGAAGTTGATTATTTTCAGATGATTTTAAGCTATATTAGAAAAAATTTACAATATTTATAAATATAGAATGTTTTAGTATTAAAAAATTCATGTTTTATGTAATAAATTTAAATCCATTAGGATATACTCTAATGAATACATCAATCAATTCTTCAATAAAATCATTTTTTTCACTCTATATGGGAAATTTTCCATTATATTGAATATATGAAAATCATGAAGAAAATATTTCTATGGAATAAACTTTTATAAAATTAAAAGTCCTTAGTTCTTGTGAAAAATGATCATATTAGTGTCTCTATGGATTACTTTCAATCAATATTACTCATATATGTGATAAGAGTGGATCTAGAGGTAATATCAGGTCATTAATCCAAATAGATAACTTTCAAGGTTATATAAATTTTATATTTTAACTAAGAATAATATTATAAAGATGTTACTAATGAATTCTAATCAATAGTTATTCGAAAATTCGAAAGGGTAAATTATTTCCATAAACATGAACTACTTTTGGATTGTTTTAAGTATGGAGAAGTTGTTTATATCTCTAAGTGGTTTCCAAGAGGACAATAAGAAGAAGTGGTTAAAATTAATTTATCACAAATAAGGAATAATAAGTGACCTGATAAATAATCAAAAAACTATATTTGATAGGAAAATAGAAAAAAACTTTAAGGAATGAGTTTTGTTTCAAAATTCAAAGATTATAATGAATTTGTAAATATCAAAAACCAAAATCCAATATAATTTGGTATAAATGTTTTATTATAATGATATAAAAGGATCAATTATAAGTCAATAATGAATAAAAATAGAATATATTTTTGTTTATAACATAAAATATGAACGTTTTTTTAATATATGTAAATTCAAATAATTAGAAACAAGAAGAAATCTAGTCTTATTAAGGATTACTTTGAATATGTTGATGAAGATGAAGCTAAAATAATTCTACATGAACAAGTAGTTGAGTTAATTTATACTCAATAAAAATATGATATTTCATCTAGTTTCAAAGTAAATTTTTAAAATAATCCTTTTAGTAATGATTATATTAATTATAATATTAAGGAGATTGGAAAGATAATTGAATATCTTAAAAAATAAGTGTTTACATTAAAGAATAAATATGAATAAAAATAAAAATATAGTAATCTTGAGAATAATTTTAAATTAATAATATACAATTGTGATATTTCTAATGGAAAATCTAAAGAATCCTAAAAAATATTTAGGAACGTTTGTGAAAGAAAAATCATTTTTCTATATAAAATAATAGACTCATATTAAATGATAAATATCCAATAATCAAACAGAGAAGTGTATTATAGTTTATTAGGTGGGGAAAAATTAAAATATTAGTAGAGACTCTTAAATAAATAAATATAGAGTCTTACAAAAACCATGGATTAATGAGCTAAACTTTCTGAATAATACTTTTTCCCTAAAAATTTGTTTTATATTTCTTTGTACATAAAATAAATATATCTCTTTAATAATAAAGTGAGTATAATTAAAAATGTGACAATCAGTTTTTGAAAATTATATGATTTTTGATCAATATAAGAATTGTTAAGTATCACCATTAGAAACTATACTTCTAGTAATTATTTTAATGTTCTAATTATGTTTGATAAGTAGTAATGAAAAAAGAAAATTAATGTGGGAAGAAGATTCGATGGACCTATCCAGCATAGTCATGTCACAAGAATCCCATTTTTCATAACTTTGGAGGGAGGTAGTGTCACTAGGACTCACCCATTACCAATTCCAATCTAAGATTCAACATCTTAAGCTTAAATGAAATTGCCTATGGTAAAAGTTCAAGTCAGTGGAAATTATCTCTCAGAAGATGTTATCTGAGACACCCCAAGAATCTATCACCATTGCACACATAACCCTTAGGTCATATGTAGGTGTTATAAGGCGTTATGTGTCGAGGTCTTAGTAACTTAATGGTTAATCCCTTTGTATAAATCAAATTGTTATTCCATTAATTTTGTTTTTAGAATAATTCTACTTAAAAATATGATTAATTTGATAAATTGATTTTTTGTACAGAAATTGTACTTTTCATAAAAGATATAATTATTATAATAAACCAAGTTATTTTTAATAATGTTTATTTTAATTAAATAGTATGATTAAATAACTCTTATTTTATATTAAATTATAAAATATTTTTTTTCAAGTGTCAAAAAATTTACTATGTATTTTCTATCCGTATTTTTTTTAGTAAATAAGTATTTTTATATTAAAAAGTTAAATTTCTTATAGGTATATAATTATTATGATAATATAAACATCATTTTTGAAATCATCACATCAAAATTAGGTTTGAGTGAATTTATGAGAATTTTCTAAAAAAATTGTTTTTTAGTGAATAGTAAAAATATAGGTTTGAGTTTCTTGTATGTTTAATGACATAATAATGATGTAATAATTCATATAAAATGATGTTAAAATATTTTTGATTAACATAACATACTAGGTGTACCAATTTTCTAATAACATGGGAAAATACCTTGGAAAATCCCATGTTTTTGTAAACACCACTATCGAGGTGTCCAAGGAAATCTATAAAAAAATCCCTCACATTGGCTATAAATACCAACCAATTTATCCAGTATATTTCATAAAACATTCATGCACCATGAATATATGATAGTTATAACTCCAAAGGATTCCTCCTAAGTTTTCCTCAAGTACCCATGTTCCTTATATTTGAGTTTTAGGAGTTACTCTTCAAGGTAAGAGAAATATCAACTTCTCTATTCCTTTAAAGTTCCTTTTTATGTGGTATGTCTTTCAAATTTACAAGTTATAATCTTATGTAAATTTTATTATATACCTTTAATTTATTTATAGTATATTATAAATGGTATACCATTTTCATAACTCTTTTTAATGTTTTCTAAAACCATGTTTCTTACCTATTATGCTGTAGAATTTTCTTCTCCAAATTTCTCTCTTTTTCTCAGGAAATTCTATTATTTTCTTTTATGAATACCAAAACCTTTTTATTTTCCAATTTTATTCACCTATATTTCCAAATTATCTATTTTATTTTGGGATTAACATATATGAAACCTGCCTTCCCTTTTTTTGGGATAATAATGACATAAAGATCTTGTTTTTAAGCATTATTTTTAAAATTCCATGATTTTGATAGGAATTCCATTTATTTTATTCTTAATAGGTTATATGTAAAATTTTTCATTATGATATATGTAGCTCAAATTAATTAATACAAATGAAGGGTGTTCCCTGATAGTGCCCCATTGCATTGGGTAAATAATTTAATCTCTAGAGATGATAAGTTTTATGATACCATGGTGAATAACCTTGGTAATTATTTATGATACCTTGGGGATAAACCATGGAGATATGTTTATAAATTTATAATTTAAATTTTTTATCCACATATCCATGTTATGATTAATGTTATTATTATTATATGACTATTTTTCATTCCTTTATGTATTTCTTTATGTTTTTATTGATATTCCTCAAGATCACAAGTAAAATGTTTCTCTTGTTTTCCCTTACTAGGCCTTATTCTCATCCATTCTTTTAATGTATGTCCCCTGGTTATGAGATGAAATAAATGTACATAGGATGAACCTTGAAGAATACTTTTAGGTGGAATAGAATAATGTTTTATGTTTTTGTGTATTATGTACCTTATTTCCAAGAAACTAAACTTTAAAATATCTTATTTTTGTACAATACAATGAAATTTTATGTAAGAAAAAGGTGGGATTACATAATGGAGGTACTCAAATTCAATTAATAATATAACTAAAATTTCATTAGAATTTGTGATTTTTTTAATTATTTGGTTAAACAATGACATATTTTATATTTGAAATGATCTACTATGAGGATAAACAATTATATAAAGTAAATAAATATAAAAAAAATATCCTATAAAGTAAATGATAAAATCCTTAAATGCATATTATTTATATTATTATAATTGTTTCCCTAAGTTATTTAATTAAAGGATGATAAGATAAAAAATTAAATCTAAAGTATATTCTATAAAGTTTAGAAGATTTTATGTGAATGTTATTACATTAAATAAAAAATTATCCATTCTTCAACATATGAATAATCTATTAAAAAGGATTCTATCAAAGAAACGAGATTCAAGAATTTGTGAAATAATAATACTGGTTCATATAAGTAAAGGAAAAAAGCATAAATGTAAAAATTTATTGATAATTTATTGAATATAAGAAAAACAATATCACATGGGTATATGATAGAGGTTATTCATCACACATTATAATAAATTTAAGAATATTAAAAAAAATTAAGAATTATGTAGATAAAATTGTTAGGAGTAATGAAATAGTAGGATGGTGATTTGAAATACTCAATTTAAGGAGACCGAAATCAAATAGAAATTCTTATAACGTTTATCCTATGGAGTAGGGTCTTGATGTGTGTCTTTAAGATTCCTCTTAATCAATTAATTTAATTTTCATAACCTAATATTCACCTATGTTTGAGGGGGATAGATATTAATATGTATATTTTTGTTAAGGTATAAAGAACATGAAGAAATATAAAATTTATTCATAGGAATATTCTACCAAAGAGACAAAACCATGCTATCAAAACCAATGACTAATAGATCAATGGGTATATTCATTGGGTCTAAGGTTCACAAAATCTCACCCAATAAAGTGGAAATATAGGTGAAGGATAAAATGGATCAATTCAAGATAGAAATTGAAGAAGGAATTATTTCCAAGTTTGGTCCTAATGCCATAAATTCTAAATTTTTGAAAAAAAGTAATTCATGCTAAAAAAGTATCCATTGAATGTTATATATCCATTGGATAAAAATTTTATATTTAAAGAAGGGTTTAATAACATATTTCCCTCTAACTTCTCAAATAAAATGAAATTTAAGAATAAATGGGTTGGGAAATAATCAAATTAGGAGCACAACAAAGTTAAGTTCTTTTATATCAAGCTAAATATGGAATAGTATGTCAAGAATAGGTATTTGAGTGAACCATAAGGCCTAGATAAAGAAATTATTCTATGGTTATACTCATATTTGTATATTTATATCACGGAATTGGATGATAAACTTTTTCTTCTTATTATCTATCATGTGTTCTCTAACTTTATCTTCATATCCATTGATTAAAATGTCTAACTTAATCCCAACCATGATGTTAGATATTTTTTTGTGAAATCTCTACTCGAATATTTTTTCTCAGTGACTAGTGATGGTTGTTTAAGTGAGTGGGTGGCTTGTAATGATGCTTTTGATCATGTTCATGAATAATACTAAATCTGGTGTGTTTTTATTTTTTTTTTATATGGATAGTTGACTGGTGGTAGTTACATTTAATAATTTATGAATAATTTAGTGATTTTTATTTCTTGTCTAGTGATTTTTTTGGGGTTCCCACAAAACCCATAAAATTTATTTTTCAAGAAAAAAAATTATTTAATTGGAGATAGAGTATTTAAATAATGTTGTTTAAATTGAAAATGATATAAATTTCAAGATAAAAATTAATGGAAATATGATTATCATTATAAAAGATTTTAAGAACATGGATTTTTAATTTGTGGATGAACATAATATGAATCTCTTGAGTGTATATTAATTATGAAAATATGGTCTAGAATTTCTATTAAAAAAGACTGGATACTTAATCAAAATTAAACAAATTGAATATCTTTTATTCATGATATAATGACTAATGAACATATTTTTCAAGTGTCCAAAAATAAAAATATATTATTTTCTATATTAAATATTAAAATATATTGTGGAATCAATGTATTAGGCATTATATCCACAAATAATGTATAATTTCTCAAAAAATAAGGAAGTAAATAACTTACATATTTTATAAAGGTAAATGTATAAGACTTTTTTTAATTTCATGAATGCAAATATGGCTCAAAACTTATAAAGGATATCAAAAAAATTATGCTAACTTTACTAGTAACACACCATAATTTGTAGTCCCATGATACAAAAAGAGACTACATTTTAAGAATATTATATATTTTTTATTGATTTTTATAGTTATATGGATTTAATAATGGAAATATATTGAAACAATGAATAAATTTATTAGATTAAAAGGTATCATAGAGTTATTGAAATCAATATAGAAGGATGGTCAAAAAATTACCATAAGATAATATAATGAAGTTTAATTAAATAAAATTTCAAAATTACTTGAAAAAAAAATGGAATCAAATATGAGGCTTCATTGGTGGTAACTTTATAAAAATGGAATGTTCAAAATAAAAAACACATAATGAATAGTACATAAAATATATTTCTCATTTGAAGTAGTATATTAATGAAATATTGGAAAGAAGTGATTCAAGTCATGGTGTATAATCCAAACCATATTTTTTTTATTTTTTTAGAGAAGTTTAAAAATTATGATTTGTGGTATGGATGGAAACAAACTCAAAAATAATTTTACATTATTTTAAATTAAGTGATTCATCATGAATAAAGAAATTACTCATGGAAAATATGAATATGTAGTTGATAAAGTAAATTTTAAAAGTTATTATAATAAGATCAAATCATATAAGTGTTTCAATAAAAGTATAAATAAAATAGTTTAGAAGATGGTTTGAAGGTTTCCCAAATTTTGTAAAAAATTTGAATATTTGGTTTTTTATGGGTTAATTAGTAGTGGTATGGTGATTATAGGTTAAAAAAATAATATATTTCCTTAGAATAAATTTTTATGATTTAGGGTAGTGTTAAGGGATATGTGGATGTTATTTTTGTTAAATGGGTGATTTTGGGAAAATGAATAGGTGGTGCATGATCAATGTGAAATTTAGACAACCATGTATTTTAGAAAATATGAGGTAGTAAGGAATGAATGGGTGTAAATAGTTATATGTAAACTATAAAATTGTTAAATAGCTAAAAAATATTATATTTAACTCTAAAAAATGTGAAACAAGTCCTATTTTTCTTCTTTTTTTGTGGGAAAACTATTGGAAGAATCTTATTGGGTAATTTTGGTGATTCATATTTATATAAATATCCTCTAAATTCCATAATAAGGTTATATATTCTCTTATTTGAGTTAAATCACCTTTATATACCTTATCTTCTCTTCTAATTATTATTTGTTTTCTATAGGATTTGAATGTAAGGACATAGTTTAGGGGTTTCACTGAGGTATATAATTATTTTAAAGTTAAGGATTCTAATCATAATGGTAATGAATTATATTATGTGTTAATTTAACGCCATTAATGTTTTAATTCATATTATATTTTTCAATATTAAATATTTCTTTGTTCTTATTTGATTAATAATTTATAGGTTTTTTGTTGAATGTTAAAATTTTATATGTTATTAAAAATGATGTCACATATTGACTATGATGTCTTTTATGGATGGTTAAAAATATATGGTTTCAGTATGTGGTAGATGTCTCCACTTTATTTATATTTATGATTAAAATATTGTTTGTATAGATATTAAGTTTGGTAACTATATATAGTTTTTTTTGTGAGAAATATATATCCATTTTAAAATAATTATTAATTTATACATGAGTACTATGAGTTATGTGACATTGGTTTATGGTGCATTGTAGTATTTTGTTGGTGGTTTTAATATAATAATAATTGAGGTGTATTTATAGATATGGTGGTGTTTATAATTATGTCTTGGGTTATCCAAGTAATATACTTGGTTTTATAGTGTCTTGGTGGGTAGTTCAACATCATATAAAAATCTTTAGGGTTTTTTCTTAGTGCTTGGTTTATTGTTGAGTGTTATTTACTTAATTGTTGTTTAATATTATTTCTTATTGTATATTGTTTTTTGATACTAATACTTATTCATGGTTGGTTAGAATTAATTGTATATGGAAACTTATTTTATCACTCATTATATATACATGCATGAAACACATATGGAGTTCTTCAAGGGAATACTATTGAGTTATTATACTTTCTTCATTTCATGTGAATCTTCGTACATAAGAAAATATTGTTATAATTTTCTTGAATTGTAAGTGCATCTAGATGAGGGAATGATGGATTGGACTGAAGATCCAAAATGGATTTTTGAATATGGAGTTTTATTTTTTACCAATATAATCTATGTAAAAGTCAAATATTTGATGGAGAAGTTTAGATACTACTAATTGGAGTATCTATATGGATAAGTTCAAGGATCATCCATATATGTGATGACTGATTGTACCAAGATTCCTATACATGACAGATTTTGTCTAAGGAATATTTTTAACTATAGTTGGAATATATCATGGAGTAAAACAACTAGTTTAAATCATATTGAAGTGTTATTATTTTCAATAAGGGGAACTGGATAGAGGTGTGAGAAATTTTGATGTAGTAATTGATTTAAGGATGGAAAATAATTTTGTTTCTTATAGAATTGAGATGATTTTAAGTGGTTGAGAAGGCCTCAAGATGAGTTAAAATTTGTTTTAGATTATTTGAGTGAAGTTTCCATTTGTTTTACTAAAGTATGAAATGGAAAAATGGGTGATTTATTCTAGAAGACTTATTTTATATAAAGATGAAAATATTATCCATGTATGAATCAATGAAGAAAATATTAGTAAAGGTAGAAACATGTATGATTCATTTATACTATATGTATTTGTCTGTATATAGGTCATTTAATGTTTCCATAGGAGTGATTTGATACTCATATGAAAAAAATACTATGATATTTTGATAAATTTATATTTTCATAAGGTACAGGGATGAATCATATGATTCATGATCCCTAAATTGACACATTGTAGGATATACTAAGACTTTTTAGGGTACAAACCAATTTAAAATTTTAAAAGATCATAGGGTACATCCAACCCTATGAAATACTATAGAGTTTAATCAAATTTGTTAAAATAGGAAAAACAACCAAAGAAACTTAATAAGGTACAACCAACCCTAAAAATCATAAAATAAATCCTACCCTATGACAAAAACCATATTTGAGACTTCATATGGGGTTTCTAAGAAAAACCTTATGAAATAAGCATAATAGAATAAAACGGAGAAATAAAAATAAGTATTTTGATAAATTGATATTAAATATAATGAGACATTTAAGTTGTTCTTTAGGGATTAAAATATCATGATCAATCAAATAAATCATGATCCAAGTATGATATCCCATCAAAGAAGAAGTTGGATTTTGATATGAGTTTCAAATTAAAAGGAAAAAAGTTGTAAGGTGATGATGTTTGTTTCCATGGACATATGGATTAAAATAAAATAGAATTTAATTACTCTAAATATAATGGAGAATTAAAACATGGAAATTATCCTGAGTCTTATGGGATTTAAATAAGGATATTGAATTGGATTTAAATGGGTTTTAATGAGGATATAAATCTAAAATTCCATTGACTAGTTTAAAAAAATAATGACTACACTACCGATATTTATAGAGTTTTCATAATTCTATTATAGAAAAAAATAATGAAATTATTTATTGAAAATATATGTTCATAAAATTCAAAGAAATTATGTTCAATAATTGAGTACCTAAGAACAAAATATGCTACATTTTTATGGAAAGAAAGGAGTAATTTATGTCGGGAGACATTGATATAGGAGGATACATATATGCCTAGGCGTTTGAGAAGTGATAGGAATAAAAAATATTAAATATATGAAGTTATTTTCTGAGATCAATAGATCTTATCATGACCATTGACATTTTAATTTAATGAATATATTGTACATGAGAAGACTAATTGATCCAATGTGTTCATAGAGGTAGATCTATATAAATAGGTATAGAACCAAACTAGAGTATACAGAGAGAATTCTGGTTTTGGATCATACATTTGCTGTGGGAATTATGAATTTTTATTCTCTAGTGTGACTCTGAAGAAGGAGATTAGTGGCTCTATATACTGATATGAATGGAAATGTTCTTGATACAATAACTTGTGTTTATATTTGAAAATATATGTGTAACACCTCAACCCTAGTTACCCAAAGTCAGTGCATTATTTTAAAAGATTGGCATGATTACAAGGAATCAAGTCCCAAAGGACCGATCAGTTTAGCAATCTTGGAAAATATATTACATAATGAACGTTACATTATATTATAAAATGAAAAATAACAACAACATTTTCTCCATTGACCACATTCATATCCCTTAGACTATCCATGTAGGTTAGTCATAATATACTTTTTTGTATCTTGGAAAAAATAAAACATAGAAATGGGTGAGTTGAGATGCTCAGTAAGGATAACAATATTGCGGAAACTTCCATCAATAAGCATAAAAATTTAAGGCAATGTATAAAACTAGAACACAAGCCTTTTAAACTTAAGCTTCAGAATAATATGGAAAAGATAAATCAAATAATTCCATTTACTTATTCACGTGGATATTCTACTAGTCGAATAATCACATGTAATATCAGTAGCCAATTTCATAATGATGGAATACATAATGTCGGGCATCATAACCACATAGTCAATGCATCAATCCAAGACTAAAACTAAGATTTTTTCAAGGCCTTTTTCCAAGAAACTATTTTGTCTCATTAGACCTACCAATGCATCGAGGAGTTATAGTGGTCTTAACCAATCACTTACTAATTCTAATGCATTCCACATATGAAATAGATTAAACATAATATAAATTTTTTTATTAAAACTTTCATAGGAAATGTCAATAATTTATCCATAAAACATGAATGGTGTAAAAATAACACATCCACATTAAAATATATCACAAAACATTCAATACAATATGAAATATTTGTATCATAACAAATCAACCTCGATCAAGAATAATATCCCATAAATGATGTTGATATAGTTGAAAATGGTCAGTAAAAATATTTGAGAGAAATATCCCTTTTTCATAAAATAATTTAAAAGTAATATAAAGGAAGTCATTTAAAATATAGTTTTGAATCAAAGTGTATCAGGCCACTTTGAAACTTTTGAAAGGAATTATCATTTTAAAACATTCATGTCCATATAAATAAATCCTTAAAACTATTTTGAAAACATAGACATTAATGAGAAAGTTTTAGAAGAGTAAATATTTAAAACATTTAAAATTATTTTTTATTAAAAATTACCTTTTAAATAATCCCTTTGAATACACTTTTATTAAATATAGACATGGATAATAAATATGTCCCAGTAGATACTGACGTAAAAACTACCTCAGATAATAAACAGATTGTAAAATTAAGCCTTACCTTGCACTTTCCTTTGGTCTAGGGTCTGTTTAACCTCCTCTAAAATGACTATAGTATGTTATTAAATTATACCAGAACTATATTAATATTTCCCATTTAATAATTATTTCCATGTTAAATTAACCTTTTGGGTAATAATCGCTTTCTTTATCGTATGTGTTTTAACTTGTATCATTTAGATCATGATTTAAATACTTATGGAATATAAAACCTGATTTATATATAATATATATTTAGAATATAAATATTTATAATAGATAGATATATGAAATTTAAGGCACTGTTTATGGAGATGGTAGGCCATATATGCGCATAAATGATGTTTCTGTTTTCATATCATATTGAACTGAAGTAAGTGAATAAGATATACGTAAGTGAATACATATATATATATATATATATATCCATTAGATTTTTTATTTCATATATTACATACTTATTAATAATATATATTTTTATAATCATTATTGAATGGTGAATGTGGGAATGAATCTCATCACATTGTGGAGACGGTAATCCATACATACGCACGAGCGACAATATCATTTTATTGTTGAAGAAATCGTATGTAATTGGATGGTATATAATACATACATAATAATTAACATGTTGTATTTATTATTTACAATATTAATACTCATTACTATACCCATCCAAATAATTAAGTGTTTGAATAACAAACTACACCACGACGTAGAGACGATAAGTCGTACGTACGCACGTATGGTGAATTTGTCATTTATAGGATAGATTGAATAAATAATATAGTTGTACCATATTTATAATAACATCATAGTATTTATGAGGTACTGGAGTTATTATTTTGGTATGGAAACAACAAATTAAGATGAAGTGGAAGAAGAAAAGAACTTGAAAGAGTGTGGTGAAATTATTACCTCTTCTTCGGGTGTTTCCTTTTGAGTTGATAAAAAGGGATCCTTAGGTTGTATTTATGATCAAATTATGGACTCTAGGTTTATCTGATGGATGTTGGGAGGATATTTGGGTGGAGTTTAGATGATTCAAATGGATTTGGAGGTGTGATTTTGAGAGAAGGGAAAGTTCCCTTTTATAAGAGGGGTGAGGGTCACTTTAGGAAAAGATTAAAATATTAATTTATTATAAAATCATATTCTGTTTATAATGGCTCCAAATAAATTTATTTCGAGACTTAGGTGTATATGGGTCGAAATAATCACAACCAATAGGTTTTAGACAATTTTAGGTTAACATTTTAACCTTATCTTTTAGATTTAACTCTTAGTTAAATAGTTTAACTTTTATCATGTCTTCTTGTATTATTACTCTATATGGTTAATAAACATACTATAAACGTCCAAGAGAACCTCAAGTGGTTAATTAATGAAATATATAATATTATTTAAGCTTTTTGGATGAACCTTAGATTTTTGGGAATATTATATCAACCAATAATATAGTATTTTTTTTAAAAATTAATTTATGTCAATTTTGAAACTATTTGGTATTTTGTTTTTGTAAAATTCATAATAACCTTATCACTTCAAAATAAATTATCTAATCAACCTTAAAATTTCATATTAACATATAAAATTCTTGGATAGAATCAAAACTTTTAAATTTTATTTATTTTAATATTGATAATATAAACTATTTAAATATTTCATTAAGAAGGTAATTACTACGTCATCATTGTGTCATAAGTAAATTTAATTATTTAATCTATAAATATTATAAATAAAATAACATTATTTATAAAATAATTTTATCTTTATAATGAATATTTATAGTAGAATTTATCTTATGTACAACCCTATATTAAAAATGGTTTAGTTAATAAACTTTGAATTTAACACTTTTAACTCTTCTTTAAATAAAATAATAATAAATGTCCTAATGTAGTCCAAGTGGACCTAAAGTAACATATTTTATTACTAAGGTTTTTTTTGGTCAAATCACACTTATCTAATAGAATTAGGACACATGTTATGATAATTATAATATCCTTTTTACCTTTAATTACCCTATTTACTTTTAACCGTGATAAATAAAAGTCAAAATTTACTATTCACCTTAAATTGTTTTCATCTTATATAATCAGATTTTACTTAATGATGTCAATCGTGTCTCTCAGATTTTTTAAATTCAACTCACAAAAGCGGAAAAATTATGTTTTTTGCAAATTTGCTAACATGCTTAGAAGGTGGGTAAAAGAGGTTAAAAAGTTCAATAAAATTTTATAAATCTATTTTTATTATAAAATAACTCCAATAAATTACATTTAACTTATATAGGTATTATATATCTATTTTTACTTAAAATAAATTTCAATAAAATAAATAATTATTTAAATAAAAAGTCAGTTTTAAATAATAACACAGTGTTTTTCACTATTCATCAAAAATTTAATGCTTTTAGAAAAATACGAAAAATTACCCCTAAGATAATTTAGATATTAAAAATTCAAAAATGAAGTCTATTTTACCAAATTCAAAACATATAAGTTGAATTTATTAATTTAAAATTAATTCCCGTTGTCAAAACCCAAAAGTGTTTTTTTAAAAAGTAAAAACTTTCAAAATACTGACATGTGTTTATATCAAATTTAAATATGAAATTACTTATAATTACCTAAATTTTATTAAATTATAAAAATATAATATAATTATACTTCAAAACCATTCAAATGAATAATTTAACACTATAAATTATTTCGATTAAAAAAGTTGTTTTCAATTAAAACAAAGTATTTTTCACTATTCGTCAAAATATGAAAGTTATTAGACAAGTAAAAAAATTTATCCAAACTATGTTTTTATGTCCTGATTCTAAAGAATAATTTAATTTCATTAAATTGAATATATAAAAGTGTAAAATATTGGTTTTAAAAAGGGTTCTTCATTAAAAGGCGGTAAAATTTAATTTTTTGGAAAATCCTTCTTTTATCAGAAAAAATGAATTTGTTCTTATATTATTTCTAATAAATATATAATATGGATGTTAAAATTATATAGAGTATATAATATTCAAAACTTAGTTAATACTATTCATAACCTCTTTTTTAACGGCTAGTTTGGTAAGTTGTGGTGCGCTCGAACTCGATATTGTGTGTAGCGCAAGCTATTAAAATACTTTAATGAGATAATGTACTATGAAATATTGGGGTGTTACATTCTCCCCTCCTTCAATAAATTGCATCCTCTCATTTGAAATTGTTCTTCAAAAATAAAAGGTTAAAAATATAAAAAAAACCATTGTGGAAAACCCACATCGGAAATTGGGTTAATAAAATTTAGTCTTAATAAGAGGGAGAGGGAATGAAAAAGTCACCAAAAAATTATGATCTCGATTAGGAGAACATTGGTGTCAATTAGAGACACATAATTGGAGGAAAAACATAAATATTTATAGGGAGTGATTGACGTCATCAATCACAAACAAGTGTAAAATTGAGGGCCTCAAAAGCATCAATCTATGATGATTTAAAATATCATTTGTTCAATAAAACAGAAGGTGTTATCATAACACATTTTTGGTTTTAAGATACCTTCCTTAAACATTAATAATTAATTTATTCATATAATAAGAGGAAATAACTATACTTGAAAAACAAAGTCTCATCCTTCAACTAACTCCTACCACAAACTCATCTTTCACTCTAAAATATAATAGAATTCAAAAAAATTCTATTTATCCTAATCCTATAGGGTTCCAAAAATAATGAGTTTATAATTAATTTGTCAAATTATTTAAAAAAAATACATTATACAAACTATTACATCACATATTCCAGTGGTAGGTGATCCACCCTTGTCACCCTTAGTTATGGGTTCAAGTCTCACGGCCTTACCAGACACGACGAGTTGTCACCCGACCTCCAGGTTGTCCTTTTTATGACAATCCAAAAATAATATCAAGAAATGATTTAACCTTAACAATATTATCCAATGTCAAACTAAATATATTCCAAACTTTAGACTTATCCAAAATACTTCTTTCCAAACTCAGAGTCCAAAGTTGATAAGGAAGGTAAACAGAATGAAGATCCTTTTTGCCATATAATAACTTGTGAATACCTTCATCGTGTATTCTTTTAAAACACTATAACACCCTGAATTACCATAAAACCCTATTGATTACATTCATGCTCCTTTATTCCTTATAAAATACTAGATATACACCTTATATCCAAAAAAAATTTAAACTCCAACAATGATGGAATATACAAATCATTAATCAGTTTCAAGGTAGTCAATAATATCCTATAAAATTTATCCAAATATATCATATATTATTACAAAATCACTACCTCAGTATCATAACCATATTATGGTTTATCATTCTCTCAACGATGTATTTTCCAAAAACAAATAACCTACTATTGAGTCACTTTTCTAGGTTCCACACAATCTCAAGTCCTTAATGAAATAGTACTACAGTACAATCCTTTATACTCTATAATTATTTTAACATGTACATCATTAATACAATGCTCAAATGACACAATAATTTAATAAAAAAATAAGAAATATAATCATTCCTTTTCATATTTGGTGGTATTATAACTTGATTATTATCCAATATCATCATTTAGGGTATACTCTGATTATTTGGACATTACTAACTGTAGTGTCCAAACACCTTGCAGATGAAGCGTTGTACATTTGAAACCTTTTTCTTACCCTTACAATCACGTACCTGGTGTCCTTTTTCTTCACACTTATAACAAACTCCCATTACCTTCAAGAATTTATCAAGTTCATTCTTTCTATAGTTATCACATATGGGAAAATCCTTCTTTCCCTTCTTCCCTTTATCTATCTTTCTTTCTTCCATCCTTTTCTTCTCTTGCTTCCCTTCAAATCCATAGGACTCGTAGAATTATTTACTTATCTTATTAACACATGATACTATTTCTTCATATGATGAGAATGCGTGGGAGACTATTTCCCTTTTATATGTTGGATTAATACCATGAAATATATGATCCTTATTAATCTTTTGATCATGCATATTTCTAGAATTCTCATTCCTTTTGCTAGGAGTCATTTCTAAAAAATTGGATACACTAGTTTAGTTTATGAATCGCAATGCATAATTCAAAACTTGTAAAATACCTAAAGTAAATTGAAAATATTATGCATATAATCTATAATCATAAAATGTTTTCTTTGAGGGAGTATTTACTTTTAAATCCTTCATAATGCCCTGTAATGAAAATGTGAGTTATCATAAGCATATCCCCAGGGAGTGTCGTAACCAAGGGTGTAGTAAGGCTTGTTGTCATGTACCAGGATACCCTGAGTCAAGACTGAAACTCCTTATTAGAGTTTTCACTCCTAGGTACATATATTATAGAGCTGCCTCTACCTTCTCATATCCAGACATGGATATATTTCTTTAAAAATACACAAAATCTCTACATTCCCAAAATTCTAGGAAGTTCTTCTATACAAATCATCAAAATCTATCTTAGGGTAATGTTCTATAATCAGATTTTATCTAAATAAATTTCCAAGGTTGTTGCTAAACATCCATTGATACCAACTGTAACACCCTGACCCTAGTTTCCCAGAGTCGGGGTATTATTTTAATACATTGGCATGATTACAAGGAATCAAGTTTCAAAGGACCGATCATTTTAGCAGTCTTGGAAAATAGATTACATACATGAATGTTACATTACATTATAAAATGAAAAATAACAACAACATTTTCTCCATTGACCACATTCATATCCCTTAGACTATCCATGAAGGTTAGTCATAATATACTTCTTCGCATCCTGGGAAAAATAAAACATAGAAAGGGGTGAGATGAGATGCATTGTAAGGATAACAATATAGTGAAAACATTCATAAATAAGAATAAATATTTAAGGAAATTTATAAAACTAGAACACAAGACTTTTAAACATAAACTTCAGCATAATATGTCAAAGATAAATCAATTAATTCCATTTTTTTATTCAAGTGGATATTCTACTAGTAAAATAATCACTTGTAATATCAATAGCCAATTTCATAAAAATGGAATGCATAATGTCGAACATCATAACCACAGATTCAATGCCTAATGCCAAGTCTGTAAATAATATTTTTTCAAGGCCTTATGCCAATAAACTAGTTTGTCTCATGAGACTTACTGATGCATCAAGGAGCTAAAGCAGGATTCACTCATCACTTACTATGTCTAATGCATTCTACATATGAAAAGTTTTAAACAAAACATAAACATTCATATTAAAACTAGCATAAAAAATGTCAATACATTATCCATAAACCATGAGTGGTATAAAAATAACACATCCACAATCCAACATATCACAAAACCTTCAATACAATATGGAATATTTGTATCATTATAAAACAACCTCGGTCAAGAATAATATCCTGTAAAGGATGTTGAAATAGTTAAAAATGATCAGTAAAAATCATTGAGAGAAATATCCCTTTTTCATGAAATAATTTAAAAATCATATAAAGAAATTCATTTAAAATATAGTTTTGAATCAAAGTGTCCCATACCACATTGAAACTTTTGAATGGAATTACCATTTTAAAACATTCATGTTCATATAAATAAATCCTTAAAACCATTTTGAAAATATGGACATTAATTAGAAAGGTTTAGAAAAATAAATCTGTAAAACATTGAAAATGATGTTTAAGTAAAAATTAATTTAAAAATAATCCCTTTGAAAACACTTTTATGAAACATGGACATGGATAATTAATATGTCTCATTAGATAATTACGTGAAAACAACCTTGTATAATAAAGAGATTGTGAAATTAACCCTTACCTTGCACTTTAGTTTGGCTGAGGGTACTTTTAACCTCTGGTATAATGAAAATAGTATGTTATTAATTTATACCAGAACCATATTAATATTTATTATATCATAAATGATTCATTCATGACTTTATAATTCCCATTTAATAATTATTTCCATGTTAAATTAACATTTTGGGTAATAATCTCTTTCTTTATCGTACGTGTTTTAACTTGTATCATTTAGATAATAATTTATATACTTCCATAATTTAAACCTTGATTTATATATCATATATATTCAGAATATAAATATTTATAATAGATATATATGTGAAATGAAAGACACTATTTATGGAGACAGTTGGTTGTACGTACGCATAAACGATGTTTCCTTTATCATATCGTATTGAACGGAAGTAAGTGAATAAGATATATGTAATTACATACATAAAAACATACATAAATATATATATATATATAGTAGCATTATTATGTCATATATTACATACTTATTAATAAAATATATTTTTATAATCATCATCCAATGGTGAACGTGGGAATGAATCTCATCGCGCTGTGGAGACGGTAATTCGTACGTACGCATGAGTGAAAATATCGTTATATTGATGGTGAAATCATATGTAATTGTATGTTATATCATATATAAAGAATAATTAACATGTTATATTTATTATTTACATCAGTTATACACATTATTATACCCATCCAAAAAATGAAGTGTTTGAATAACAAACTATACCACGATGTGGAGACGGTAAGTCGTACGTACGCACATATGGTGACTTTTGTCATTTATAGGATGGATTGAATAAAGAAAATGGTTGTACCATATTTATAATAACATCACAGTATGTAGTAGGTAATATAGTTATTATTTTGGTATGGAAACAATAAAGAAAGATGAAGTGGAATAAGAAAAGAACTTGAAAGAGTGTGGTGAAATTATTACCTCTTCTTCGGGTGTTTCCTTTTGAATTGATCAAAAGGGATCCTTAGGATGGCTTTTTGATCAAATTAAGTACTCTAGGATTATGTAATGGAAGTTGATAGGATATTTGGGTAGAGTTTGGATGAGCCAAATTGCTTTGTAGGTGTGATATTAAGAGAAGGGGAAGTGTCCTTTTATAAGAGGGGTGAGGGTCACTTTAGGAAAAGATTAAAATATTAATTTATTATAAAATCATAGTCAGTTTATAATTATTAAAAGTTAATTTATTTCGATACTTAGGTGTTTATGAGTCTAAATAATTTCATCCAATAGGTTATAGACAAGTTTAGGTTACCATTTTAACCTTATCTTTTAGATTTAACTCTTAGTCAAATAGTTTAACTTTTACCATGTCTTCTTGTATTCTTACACTATATGGTTAATAAAATTACTATAAACTTCCAATAGAAACTAAAGTGGTTCATTAATGAAATATATAATATTATTTAATCCCTTTTGATGAACTTTAGATTTTTGGGAATATTATATCAACCAATAATATAGTATTTGTTTTAAAAATTAATTTATGTTAATTTTGACACTGTTTTGTATTTTGTATTTGTGAAAGTCATAACAACCTTATCACTTTGAAATAAATTTATATAATCAACCCTAACATGTAATATTATCCTATAAAATTCGTGGATGTCATCTAATCTTTTAAATTCAATTTATTTTAATATTTATAATATAAAATATTTTAATATTTCATTAAGAAGCTAATAACAGCATCATCATTGTGTTATAAATAAATTTAATTATTTAATATCTAAAAATTAAAAATAAAGTACCATTATGTAGGAAATATTTTTATCTTTCTAATGAAGATTTATAGTCTAATTTATCTTATTAATAACCCTATATTAAAAATGGTTTAGTTAATAAACATTGAATTTAACACTTTTAACTCTTATTTAAATAAAATAAAAACAAATGTCCTAATCTAATTCAGGTTGAACTAAAGGATCATATTTTATTCCTAAGGTTATTTTTGGTCTAATTAAACTTATAAAATAGAATTAGTACATGTTTTAGGGCAATTATAATATCATTTTTACCTTTAATTTCCCTATTTACTTTTAACCATGGTAAAATAAAAGTCAAAGATTACTATTCAAAAAACCTTATTTTCATCTTATTGAATCACATTTTAATTTCTGATGTCAACCATGTCTCTATAAGTTTTAAAATTCTACTCACAGATGTGGTAAAATTATTTTTTATGCAAATTTGCTAACGTGCCTAGAAGGTGGGTAAAAGAGCTTAAAAGGTTCAATAAACTTTTATACATTTAATTTTATTATAAAATGACTACAATGAATTAAATTTAACTTATATAGGTATTATATATCTATTTTTACTTAAAATAAATTTAAATAATATAAATAACTATTTTAATAACAAAGTTGGTTTTAAATAACAACACAGTGTTTATCACTATTCATCAAAAATTGAATGTTTTCAGAAAAATACCAAAGATTCACCCTAAGATAATTTTGATATTACAAATTAAAAAATTATTTCTATTTTACCAAATTCAAAACAAATAAGTTTCATTTATTAATTTAAAATTAATTCCCATTGTCAAAACCCAAAAACGGGTTTTTAAAAAGTAAAAACTATCAAAAGATTGACATGTGTTTATGTCAAATTTAAATCTAAAATTTCTTATAATGACCTAAATTGTATTAAATGATAAAAATATAATATAATTATAATTCAAAACCTTTCAAATGAATAATTTAACACTATATATTATTTCGATTAAAAAAGTTATTTTCAATTAAAACATAGTATTTTTTGTTATTCGTCAAAATATGAAAGTTATCGAAAAAGTACCAAAAATTTATGCAAACTAAATTTTTATGTCACTATTCTAAATAAGAGTTTAATATCATAAAATTGAATATATAAAAGTTTCAAATATTGGTTTTAATAAGGGTTCTCCATTAAAAGGCGGTACAATTTCATTTTTTTGAAAAATACTTCATTCATCTGAAAAAAATGAATTTGTTTCTATATTATGTCTAAGAAATAAATAATATGGATTTTAAAATTAAATAGTATATAAGATTCAAAATTCAGTTAATATGATTCATAATTGATTTTTGAATGGATAGTTTGGTAAGTTTTGGTGCCCTCGAACTCGGTGTTTCTTGTAGTGTAGGCTATTTAATTACATTAATGAAATTACGTACTATGAAATCTTGGGGTGTTACAATATTATTGTGAAGACTAACCAATATTTTAAAGTAGTATGATTCTAAGGATAAACCTTTTAATTTATTTTGTCTTATACGTTATTTACTTTTGTTTCTTATGAGGTGCGGAAGAGTGATTAAAGTTTATAAGATTCAAACTTTAAGAGGTCACATGGGTTAACTCTAAAAGAAAGAATTGGAAAACGTGTACTACTGATTCACCACTAGTGGTAATAACCAACCTAGGAACTATGTAGATAATAATTTATCCATTTTTAGTAGATTCTATAAGTGTTGTTGGTGTTGTTCATTTTTTTGGTTTGTTATATATACATTTTTTTATATCATGTATACATTTTTTCCATGAGTCTATTGCACACTTTATTAATAGTTGTGTGTTGTGTGTGTGTGTATGTAGTGAGGGTAAACTATCCCCTAATTGTATGATCAAAAAACATAACATAATTATTGGTATTTTGAATTTATGGGACATTTCATTTCCTATATAACATTCTAATTCAACATTAGGGCGAGCATTGAGAAATTTAATTAGGTCAATGAATTATAAATGTTATTAGTTTGGTTTTTTAGGTATGTAGGTGTAGTTATAGGATAGTAATATCTCATAAGGTAGACTATAATTGTTTTTTATCAACATACAAATAGTAATACATTGCTTTTTTGCGGGATTCCATGATGTGTTATGAAATGGATTAAATGAAAATATTGGATCTCTTATATTTTCCCTTGGTGGGATATAATGTTTATAAAGAAATTAGATGTGATATAAGTCTCATGTATCATTTAAAATATTTTTAAGTGTCTTATGTTATGTTCTAGGATGAATGTATTTCATTATATATTTTATTAGAAGTTTTTTTGAATTTTTGTGGAAAACATTTTTATTAAATTTTTATAAATGATTTTATATAATTTATTTTGAATTTTATTTGATTTATCTTGGTATTTTAGTGAGTCTTATAAACTTTTTTTATGCCCTTAGGTTCATAATAAGGATTTATTTTTGTTAATGGGTTACCCCTTGTATCGTTCTATAGGTTTTCAAGCATTAGGGTTGACAACATGGAATTTTAAAGAAAATGGTTCGGGCATACAATTTTGGTTCATGGAGAGTAATAACCATGTTAGAACCATGTGGTATGACCCTGTGAGGATCCAATGGATTTTATCAAAGTTTTTCAAATTGTTTGACTTATTGAAAAAATTATACGGGTGTTTGAGTGTTTTTTCAAAGGTTTTTTATTTCCTGGGAATGGTTTATCAAATCGTGTAACTCTTTCCTAAGTTACCATGTCCCACTTTTTCAAAGGATTTAGTCCATGCATGGTGGGTTCACAGTTTGTTAAACTATGTATCCTAACCATGCCCCTTATCTAAACTTCTTTATAGTTATAATTTACCTTACGAGCCTTAATTATTTATATATCTAATCAGCTATTAATATCTTTCAATCTTAAACTAACCTCTCCACATGACTCTATAGGCTTCTCCCCTTTCTTTGTTGGCAATCCATGGTTGTTCATGGTGGATATCTTCAAGGTATGTTCTATTTCTTAATCTTATTTCTTCTAATCTTTCTATATCTCTCCTTAATCTCATTTCCCCTTTAGTCATTGAAACCTGATTGGGGTGTGGTTTCCAAATATAGAGGTTTATAAGTTTATTGCTTATATTTGTTATGGATCTATCCTTTTGAGGATCATATCTCTTCATTTCTAATATACATTCTCGAATGTGACTAGATTTCCTATATTGGCAAGGTAGGTGTCTCTATATAATGGTGTTAACCCATGAATTACTTAATTTTATTGTAAATTCCTTTGGTTTGATTTGTGAAATTGATTTATTGATTTCATGTTATCTTGAAAAGTGGTTTTTAATTTAAAAATAGTTTATAAACTGTAAGTGTTTGATGAAATGCATCAATGATTAATTTGACACAAAATAGAATTTCCAAGCATGGATGTGGTGATTCTTCATTGTGAATGTGTTTTATAAAATATGATCATATTTTATTTAATTTTTTTTGAAAACATATAAATTTGGGAACTTTCAGTGAATCTTGTTATAAACAAGTGAAAACATGGTGATTGTGGCACCACTAGGGATTATTCTTTTGATATCAACAAACTATAGTAGGACTCGATATTGGTAGGATTCACATTATTCTTGTATTATTGTTCATTCTCATTTTCTAGTATTCATTATCATAGGTTATATCCCACTTGTGCTTTGTTTTTTATATGATGGTATTGTTTTATGTTTGATTCCTCACATGTTTTTCTATGGTATTTCAATATGTAATTTTTTTAATGCCTTCATACAATATTTCATGTACTTTTTATGTTCTTAGTTTATGTGATTATAAAATTAATTAAAAGAAACCAATGTATTTTTAACAAAAGGTTTTTCATTTTAAGTTTCTTTTAAAACTTGTTTTTTACTCAAAAACAAATTTTTTCATAGTTTTAGACATGTTATAGATTCTTGGTGGAATATTATTGGGCTTTGTTATCACATCTTATTTTTATCTTTATGAGTTTGTAGATTTGGTTTTGTATGACTTAGGTAAAGTGAATGGATCATGTATCATTTCATCTTCTCTTGGTTTCCATATCCTTCTTTGAGAGATAGATTTATGGTGATAGTTAGTTACACGGACACATGACTTTTATCTTTTCATGTTTTATTTTTATTTTATCCTTTTTTCATGAAATTTTATATCTCACAGATGTGTACGCTTCTTATACATTTTAATCTATTGTTTTATCACTTTTTTGTTATTCATGATACTAGTTTGGTCATTTTGTTGATCTACACCTCATGGAAGACTATCTCAAGTGACATGTCATGTCAACCTGGATTGGTACATTAAAAAATTATATTAGAGCCACTAATCATCCAGAAGTGTGATGAAACTTCCTATTTTTGGTTCAGAATATATGGTAGATAATATTTATAACATCAAAATTCAAGAAAAAATTATAGTAGGGTGCCTGAATAGATCACTTCTATGTTTGAACTTGAGTTACCATATGTGGTTATGGATTTTTATCAGGATTGAGACTTAGTGTTTGAATTTTTTTAAATAAACATTATTTGAGGTTAATTTTATGAATGTATTCCTTTTTAATTTTTTTTCTATTATTCATATAATCCATTATTTCTTTAAATTATTGTTCTTTAAATGTTTAATTTTGGTTTATTGAAGTTTTCCTTTTGATTTGGATATTTTGTATTAGGATAAAAGAATATTTTATTTTTTGTTTATTGGTAAATTCCTCATATAATAACTCTTCTAAATATAGGAGAGGAGTCCATGAGATAAGTTCCATAGGAGAATCTTTTATTAGACCCTTCTTTGGTAGAGGCCATTATCTCCACTATACATACTCGGAGTCAGTCCGATGTTAGAAACTAGTGAAAAACACTAGTTCATGGTACAAAATTTACCAATAATAATCCAACTATATTCTATGGTGATAAGGTACATTAGTAATAAAAATAGTGGATCGAGTGTATTGAAAGGATTTTAGACCTTTTGAAAACTCCATAGGACTCTATGGTGGATTTTTCTATTTACATTCTTAAAGGATTGAAACAGAAATTGTGATACTCTATCATTTAAGCCAAGTTACATAAGTATCTCACCTGTAATTCCTTCAAGAATTTCTTCAAACAATGGTTTTATCCTAAATCATTAAGAGTGGAAAATAATTGTGAATTATTTACCTTAAACTAAGGGGGGTGTTCGATTTCAGAGTAAACCACTTGTTTTTTTATTTGGTCCACATATCACTAGGGCTCATTCATAATGACTAACTCAAAGCTCAAAGGTTTAATATAGGTTCAAGGAATGATATTTGTTTGATGATAATATTCTTATACCTATCAACCTTTACTAATTTGGTTGATAAATATTTTATTGAAGAGGAAATAATAGTTGGGAAAACAATCTTAGGTGGAGCTTTGGATGCAGCAGGAGGTAGCCATAGTGTTTCCTCTGGCAAGAAAAGGAAGCGGAAGCCTGGAAAATTTAATTCCGGACTAGTTTCACGTGATTATTCTGGATAGTAGTAGGTATTTTTCTATTAGTGTGAGAGTTATGTTCATACCAAGTCTATTTATGTAAAAGTAACTATGACTTTTCATCATTTTGGATAATCTAGTCACATTGATCATTTATGTCGAAGAATTTCCCAAGGCATTATAGTTGCATAAACTCTTACCAAAGGCTCGCAGGTTCATTATAATTCATAAAATGGTGGTGGATTTCATTATCATTCCAAGGTGGAAAATAAAACCCCAAATAAATATTAAAGAGGAGATAAGACAAGATGTCTTTATGCAGTAGATTATGCGCTAGAGGAATTTGAAGCAAGGTTGGCTATTATTTTAAAGATACGGTGTAAATATCATCCTCTATAGTTTTAGATTTTTTTTATACAATTGCATATAATTATTTTATATCATATAAGTTTATTAACGTGTTGGGATTATGTTCTAATATTATTATTTTCATGTTGGATCTTTCCAAATATTTGGGAAAAAGTAGGAATAAAGTTTCAAATGGATGAAGTGTCATGTGATGAATTTTGTCTTTAAAGTTTTGTGGGATTTCCTAGTTCTTGATGTTGATATATTTGAACTTATCATTAGCATATGTTAGATATATTTTTTTAAGGCGCATATTGTTGGTTACCATCATTGGGTTTAGTTTATAAATTCTAATGGGATTTCTCATGCCTTTCTAGTTAAGTAGGATTCTAGATCAGGGAGAGTGGTGGATGCTGTTACTTATGATTGAATGATCTCATGCTAGTTTTTAGTGATATTCTTTGATGTCACTGATTCTCATCTAAGTATCCCAATTCCTCTAGTGGTGATTTCATACCCTAAGGTATTTCATTATGATTTTTCTATGTTACCATCCCATAGAGATATGTAGTTCATTTTTTTCCTACTCCATGCTACGATACCCATTAATATTCCATCAAATCACATGGAACCTATTATGTTAAAGGATATTAAATATCAGCTTCTAGAACTTATGACCAAGTGATTTATTCATTTTAGCATGTCACCTTTGGATTTTCCTATTATTTTTTCTAATACGAAATATATAAGCCTCAAACTTTATATTGATTATTAAAATCTTAATCTGGTGACTATTAAGAAAAAATGGACCTTTAAAATGATTCAAGATATCTTTGATCAACTCAGATGGTCCCAATGGTTTTCTAAGAATTATCTATGAGTGGGAACCATCAGTTGATATTCTAAGAATTAGGTATACCAAAGGTAGTGTTTAGGGTCTAGTCTGGGGATTTTGAGTTCCTATTAATTTCATTAAGTCTCAATAACAATAATTCAGTATTTATAGAATTTATGAAATGAATCTTTCATAAATTCTTGGACTCTTTCATTATAATTTTTTGTGGATGATATTTTGTTGTACTCTAAGTCCAAGGAGGAACACATGGATCATTTGAATATCATCCTCAAAATCTTGAAATACCATATCTTGTTTGGTATATTTTCTAAATATGAATTTTGGATCCAAGAAGTGAATTTTTTAGGACATGTAATATCTAATATGGGAATCTCAATGGATCACAAAAATATTTGGGTGGTAATTTCGTATGAGTTTCCTATAACTGTGTTTGAAATCTTGATATTCTTGGGCTTACAGGGTTATTACAGGCAGTTTTTTTAGGATTTATCCAAAATTTCCTCTCCTATAATTGAATTAACATATAAGGGTGTCAAGATTGAATAGAATGATAAATTTTAGAGATATTTTTAGTAACTCAAGGTGAGGCTAACATTAAATCATGTTTTGATTTCTTCTAAAACTGGGTATGGGCTATGATGATTTTTGTGATGTTACATTTCTGGGATTTGGGTGTATCTTAATGCAGGGAAAAAAGTTTGCTGCCTATGGATATATATTATTATATCATCATGAATAGAACTATAATTCCTTTCACCTTGAGTTAGTATATTTTATGCACACTCTCGAAATATACTTCCATTGCCTCTTTGTGGATTGATTTATGATATATTCCAATCATAAAAGACTGGATTGTATTTTAACTCAAAGTGGTCTAAACTTGTGAAAAAAAAATTTTGGTTTAGTATCTTATGAAATTAAATTTTTATATTTATTATACTCAAAAAAATATAAATGTATTTTTTGGTGAATTGAATATGATGTTACCAACTCAATCCTTAAAGGAATCAGGGGAGGAGTGGTCTCTTGTGAGTTTTTTTAGATGAGATTTGGAGTGGAAGAGGCCGGTGGGAAGGTTTTTTTCAGTGAAGGTTAAATCAAAATTTAATCATTGGTTTTTTCTTGAAATAGTAATAAACACCAATTTATAGTTATTTATAAGAATCCCAAATAGTGGGGAGACCATGGGTGATTAGTCTCATTCTCCTGTTGGTGCTTTGTATTTCCAAGGAAGGTTGGTCATTCTGGTATCACTGAGGCAAGATTTGTTGGATAATGGACACCAAACTAGTCGGTCAGTAAACTCAGGGACTACTAAGAAGTGTCATGATCTGATATGTAGGTATTAGTGGCCAATTAATAGGTGTTGGATTTCAAAATTCATGTCACAATTCCTTACTTTCTAGAAGATTAAGGTAGAGAACTAGAGACCTATAGGTTTTTTATAGACTTTTCCCATTTTGGAGTGGAAGTGGGATGAGATATATATAGACTTAATCATAATTTTTTCATGGAATCCTTGTAATAAGGATTTTATTTTGTTGATAATTAATCACAATAATAAATCTTCTCATTTATTTCTTTTTAAAGAGGGGATTATGGTGTAATCGATTTGGATTTTGTATGTCTGAGAGGTTGTGAAGCTTCATAGTGTTATTTCTGCAATTGTTTCTAACATGGACCCAAAATATAATTCCAAGTTATAAAAAGGTTTACAAGATTCTTTGGGTACCCAATTGAATTTTATCATGACATACTATCTTTATATTGATTAGAAGACTGAGTGAGCTATTCAGGTTCATGAGGATAATCGTTGAGCATGCATGGTTTATTTTGATGGTTCATGGGAAAAGAATCTACAATTGATAAAACAATCTTATAACAATATTTTTCCATCTTTGATTATAATGTAACCCTTAAAAGAATTTTATTGGTGTCCATGTAGATATTCCTTGTGCTCAGTGGAGTTAAGAATTTAGTTCTTAGTTGGTCCAAGCCTTGTTCAATAGAGGATAAAAAACATTCAATTCATCTAAAAGAGGCTTATGATGAATCAAAGTCATGAAAAATACTATGTGGACTTTATTATAACCTTTTAGAGTTTGAGTTTGTGGATTTAGTATTTCTCAAAGTCTCAACTAACTTGGGAGATCATCTACTAGGTAAGTAGGGTGAGTTGGCATTGAGTTTTTTGGCCCTTTTGATATTGTTGAACTTCTTAGAAAGTTGGAATATTAGTTAGACTTTCTATATTTCTTGATGTCAATTCATGATGTGTTTCACATTTCTCAGCTGAATAGGTATCAACTAGACCCATACTAGTTTATTTAATGGTAAGATGTTACTCTTCATCCTGATACCAATGTGGTTAAACAATCAATTTAGATTATGGATCACCAATATAAGTTACTATTTCATAAAACAATTTCTTTGGTTAATGTACTATGGTAGTGTTGATGGGATATGCATGATATGTGGGAGAAAAAACCATTGATGAGGTAGTATCTACCTTAACTATTTTTTAGTTCATAATATTGATCACTTTCTAGGGGGAAAAAGATTTTATGGTGGGGAGAATTTGTATTCCCTCTAGATCACAGGTTTGATTTAGTTTTAGCTTGGTTTACCCCTTATGTTTTTCTAGAGTTTTCCTAGGGTCGTATTCTTAAAACATGAAATTTTTAAGAAAACAATTATTGGTGCACGGTTAATAATAACCATACATTAACCATGTAGTATAAAAATGTGAGGCTCTAGTGACATTTCACATGGTTTGAGCATGATTTTTAAAATCATGAAACTCACCATGAAAACTATTTGGGATTCTTGGTATTTTTCTAGAGGTGTCGCATGGATTTAGTATGGTTTCTCAAATAGTGCAACTCTTCCCAGGGTAATTGTGCACCTTGTTTATCAAAGGATATAAGCCATAAATAGTTAGTACATGGTTTGTTAAATCATGCATCCATATCAAAAACTCTTAAAAGTTAGAATTTTCATAACCACCATTCATTATTTTTATATCTAATCACCTATTAATCTCTCTTTGTCTCAAATTGACATATCCATAGAACTCGGTAGGCTTATCCCCTTACTTCCTTAGTGATCCTTGGTTTTTCTTGGTAGATCACTTAAAGGTATATTCTATTTTATATCTGATTTCATTTCCTCTTTCTATATATCTTTTTAATATAATTTCTCCATGTGTTTTTGGAACTTGATTAGTTTGTGGTTTTAGGATCTAAAGGGTTTGATAGGGAATTGATGATGTTTATTATGGATCTATTCTTTTGAGGACTGTATCCCCCCATTTCCAATCATTATACACAAAGTTGACTACGTTTTCTTTGATGGTGAGGTAGGTGTCTCTATACCCCATGAATTACTTAATGTTATTGAAAATACCTTTGGTTTGATTTTTGAATTTGGTTGATTGATTTCATCTTATCATGAAAAGGGGTTTTAAATGGGTATTAATTTAAAAAACTATGCAGTTTAAGTGTATGATGAAATCCATCAATGATAAATTTGACTCAAAAATGAATTTTCGTGAATAGAATTAGTGATGATTCACTATGAAAGTGTTTTATAAAATTTTATCATGGTTTATTTAATTTTTTTGGAAAACATAACGAATTAGGAACCTTAGGTGCATTGGGTTATGGAAATATGAAACCTTGGTGAGTAGAGAACCATTAAGGGTTATTCTTGGGATATCGACAGACTATAGTAGTACTCGATATCAATAAGATTCAAATTATTCATGGATTAGTGTTCCTTCACATGACCTAGTATGTATTATAATATGCTATAGCCCGCTTGTGCTTGGTTTTATTCATGATTTTATTTATTCATTTTTGATTTCTCACATTTCTATGCTATGGTATTCCTAGGGATACTATTATTTATGAATTCATATTATCTTTCATGTACTTATCATATTCTTGGTTTATATGAATACTGAATTCTTTAAAATAAACTAATGTATGTTTTATAAAATGGTTTTCATTTGAAATTTCATTTAAAAAAATTTAAATTATAAAAAAAATGGTTTCATAGTGTTATAATTTGTATATATTCTTGGTGGAATCCTACCGGGATTTCTGCTCACACCCTACTCCCTCTTTTGATTACTAGTATATTTGATTTTATAGGACTCACATAAAGGGAAGGATGTCATGTATCTCATGAACTTATCTTCACTTTCATCTCCATCTTTGAGATATGGATTTTTGGTTAAGATTGGTCCCATGGAGATGTTAATTTTATCTTATAAAGTTTAATTTTTTGGATTATCTTTTTTGATTGATGTTTTATGACTCATGGATTTTTACTCTTTACCATTGTTGTACTCTATTGGTTTATCACATTTTGGTTATACATTAGACTTGTCTGGTTGTTTTGTTGACCTCTATATTATAGCAGGCCATCTCAGGTGACATTTTATTTTGACTTGGGTTGGTTCATTAAAAAAACTTTTAATTCTAATTGACTACTATTATGTTCTTTTAAAACGGATTAGACAACTATATGACTTAAATTCATAAAAGGAGTTCATAGTTAATTCTAAATATTTCTTTTATAGGTGACCAAATTAATTGGGTTTTGTCAGTAAACTTTATAGATTAAAGTGGATTTTATTTTATGTTTAATTATAGAAATTCATAATTGTTATTTTGAGGTTTGAAATTGTTGAATTCATATAAAGTTGTTTTAATTTTAATGATGATGGTTGTTTTATAATTTCAAACTACCAAATTGTTTTTTGGGAAATTGAATGTCTTTTGTAAAGGAATATTTATGATTCAATAGTGAATTTTGTTATCTTAATGGGGGTTATAGGTTTGGTTTCTCAAAGAAAAGAGATTTGGTTTCTAAAATATAATATTTTTTTGTTTGGGTAATCCTTTTTATTAAATGTCTGATAGTCTTAGGTTTAAAAAACATTGGTAAACCTGATTTCTTTTTTTAGAAAGAGAATATCATTTTCTTAAAAATGATGTTTCTTAAATTGATGATTTCCAAATTTATATTTTTTTTTGAATTTTATTGTTTTACCTTGATTGGTTTAGTTATTAATATATTATCAAATTAGTTTTAAAGGTTTTGTAAAATATTCTAAATAAACTAGAATTTTTAATTATAATTTTTTTTTGTTATTTATCACCTTTGTTTTAAGAAATAAAAATGCTATTTTGAATTGCATTTGACTTATCAGAGAAAATGGTATTAAAAAAATGATTTTATTATTGATGTACTTAATTTTAGTTGGGATGTCTAAAATAAGGATAGGGAAACGCAAAAATAAAATTTCTTATATTAATTGTTTTTTTGAAAATGAATGGTTTCATAGGATATAATTTTTGAATTATTTTCTCATGTTGCAATAAAAAGGTTCAATTTTAAGGGAGAAATTTTAATTTCATATGATTTTTCACTTTGAATTATATTATTCTAAATGAAATGAATTTTCAGAATTGTATTATATTATAGTGCCATTCTATGGAAAAAATATTTTTTAGAATGGTTTACAATTTATTAAATGGATTTTAAATTGGACGGTTCCTCTCGTAATATTTTTAAAATTAATATATTTTATATTAAAACATGTGATAGTTTAGGTGAAAAAATTTTACATTGGTTTTAATATTTTGATAAATGTTTCAAAAGATTAAAAACATTACGTATTGGGTGAAACCTAATGAATGGGATGGTTAAAACATAAAATGTTTTTTTAAGTGGATTCACATTTCAATTGGTAAATTTTAAATGGATTTAAACCTAGTGTGTAAAGTTTATACATATTATTTTATAAATTATTAGAAAACATTGAAAAATGAGTACTTGTTTTACTAAATGAAATAATTTTAAAACTATTGATTTAAAATGTTGGTTTTTATAGAATGATGTAATTTAATGGGATAAAGTTTTAAGTGACACCTTGGTATAATTTAAGTGGATAATGATCAAAATGTCACCTCAGTATAATTTGGGGGATAAACATTTTTAGTGCCACCATATTATAATTTTAAATTGATAGTTTTTATAAGTTCAATGAAAATATAATTTAGGTGTGTCAAAATTATTATAAGTGATATTCTGATATAATTTGGGAGGATAATGGTTGAAAGTTTCACCCCAGTATAATTTTGTGAGAAAATGGTCAAAAGTGAAAAATTGGGGGGATAATGGTCCAAAATGACAACCTCAATTGATTTGGTAAGATGATGATTGGAATATTTTCCCTAATACAACTTGGGAGGATAATGTTTTCAATTAATATCCTAGTATGATTGAGTTTATTTAGTAATGACTTTGGCTTTGATTTTAGGTGATATTTCCTTTTCTGTTCTTTTGAGGATAGTTATGTAAATGTATTATTTTTTAATGGTATCTATATAGAATATTTATTTTATGGTTTTTAATACTAGGATTACTTGTTGATTATACCAGAACTAGGTTTCTTGTTGTTTAGTTTTGGCATCCCATATTTTTTAAAATTGGATATTTTTTTAATGAATTGGTTAATAATTTCTGGATATTTTGTCTAAATTCTATTTCTTTTATTTTTTACTTATTTTGATTAGAATTTTGTTTAGTGAAACTTAGGAAACAATTTTTTATAGTATTCATCACACTATACAAGAATATTACATGTTTAAGCCATGAATATTAGTTACTTTAGATTGGAAATAAGGATTTATACCTCAAAATATGATGTTTGGTTATATATATGATGTTTGGAATGGAATGGATTAATATTATCTTGGACTTTTAGCAAATATTTTGGTTGATATATGTGTGTAAAGATTTTCTAGATTGGGTATAAATGTATTGGTAAAAAAAATTATCCATGGAGAGGTTACCGAATATTATTTTCATAAATGAGTAAGAAATATTTAGAGTATAGTCATTTCTTCTAGGAGTAATGGACCTTAGTCATTTTTTATGTTTTTGGTTTTGAATTCTTAGTTCGTGCGATGTGAATTATAGTATTTCAGTATCCATAATTTTTTAGCTGATAAATTTAGTTCCCATTATATCATTCTAACATTAATGGATATTTTTGAGTTAGATTAAATATAGAGTTGGTCATTTGGGTGAGTGTTCATTAATTTTTAGTAAGTATCTATCTTGTAACATGGTGACATGTGATATAGTTAGAATATTCAACTCCAAATTGGACCTAAGGTTGGAACACACCCTAATTAGTTTTGTATACATGTTATAAACATATTTAGAGTGTTTTGGGTGACAATTATATAAATTAAGCCTTAATGAATAAATTTTCATAGATTCATGGTTGATGAATAATTATATAATCATTTCACAAACCATTAATTTTAAAAAATAATATCCAAAATCTATTCCATGTATGGTTTATGATTTTCCTAATAATTCATTTTATCCATTTATTCTTGGAAAAAACTAATTTTTACCTTGTTTTTATTAGTTAAATGCTTCTAATTATAAGATAAACCTTTAGGTAAATAAAAGGGTTTGAATTGGGTTTTAAAAATAAAACTTTTATTTTAATTTTATCAAACCAATTATCAAAACACATAAATAATTTAAAATCCTTCCATTTTTTATAAATATTTTACATTCTTGAAAGGGTTGAGTGAACTTAGTTTTTTAAATGCGATAAAAATTCCATTTCAAAAAATATTTCTCTTATTTTATTTTGGGAATGTATATTTGTAATATAGAGGAATTTTTCACAACTTTTACCCACTATAACCACTCTTGGTCCAATTGTGTAGATAATTTTAACCCCAAAAGCTCACCTCCAATAGTTAATGAGATGGTGACAAGAACTGTGGGTATAAAAACACACATATGGGATTTATTTCCGTTATATATCATATGATCATTATAAAAAATCCCAATTAACTCCATATAATATAAAATAATATCATCCCCCAATTCATGTGAATATCATACATAAAAAATACCTCAAAATGCTAAAAATGATGTAAGGAACCAACCTGAGATACCTCAACCAAGAACCTAAGTCAGTCTTCTACAAGGCCTGGGGTGTGTTCCTAGTCATCATGGATTGAATACATACTCCATGGGTATAATCTAATAATATTGGGAATTATTTATCCTAAAAACACATTATAAATTAATGATAAAAAATTATAAAAAAAACATAATATCAAATAAATAACCATATACAATACAACATGCATTTATAAAATGTGAATATAAAGTATCCACAATAAATGCAAAGGTATAAGAATAAATGTAAATAAAATAAATACATTACAAACTCCACATGAAAAATGATCCTATATGTATACCACATTCTCCATTACTAAATAACCAAGCTAATGTTTAAAAACCTGGGGAAGCTAGATATAATACTTGAACCTAAAAAATCCAAAAAATTAAAATCTATATTGTATAGGGTTTGATCAAACATCCTCATTAAGATCCCACTAAGTGATCTATGTATAACCTTTATAAAATAAACAATAATTTGTTAGTTTTAACTAATACTATAAAATTACATTTTACATTTTTAAGTAAAACAAGTAAAATAGAAGTATTACATTTGAAACATGACTTAAAATAAAATGGCTTATATAATTTTAATAGAAAACTGATAAACTGCAATAATGAACATATAAATATAAAAAAATTATTCAATGAAGACCACTAAAGCATCATGGGAGTGGAAATAGGAATACTAAGTCTAATATAAACTTTAATCCTTATATGAATCATATATATCTTAAGAATGGCAAAATATGTCAAGACATATTCTAGCCTAAGTCTCATCATAAAATATTGTGAGGTTTATAATGGTGTTAGTTCGTTGGGCCCACTAAAATTTTCCACCCTTAGTTATAGCCTCATCATAACTATAAATGATAACTAGGTAGAGTCTCATAAAATACTAAGAAATGGTACTTGTCCCTGATTCCCACCTAAGTACCCAAGGATTCCACTGAGGAAAGACCAAGATCAAGGGTTTATTTAGTTCAAAACATAACTCATCAAACCACTATTTCATAATAAACCATCATGTTTTATCAAAACAATGATAAATATGTGAATATTCTAACCACATTGGAATTATTAAAATAAACTTGATACACATGATAAAAGAACTTTGAACAACACCGACATCACTTTATCCCATGGATACCTCCATAAAATCATTTCTACCAAAAAAATCAGTTTATGACAAATATTATTATAAAAAAATTCCACTTATTTCATAATAAATCACTAGTGATATTTTAACAAACCACTTCTTTATAATGATAAATTTAAAACCAAATGTATAGTTTTATAAACCCCTTTACCATATCATTAATAAAGCAAAGAGATAAAAATATACATTCAATATTGGTCATCATTGATACCATATATAGCTTAATTTGAAGAAAACCTTATTTAAATAATTAATTAATTATGGTTCCTTAAATAAAAGAAGATACATAGAGAAACAAATATTTAGGGTCACTTTAATAATTAAAATGGGTATTATCTATATAATATCATACTTATAGACCTAATTATCCATTAAAAATAAATATGAAACACAAAAACAAAATAATCTAACAATATTCTGAAAATATAGATGTGAGGTCACTTACTGGAAAGCCATGCGAGAAGGCTACAACTTCTAACCAAATGTAGTCGACATGGAAAGGGAAATTATAACACTATAAAGAAAAATCTCCATGATTTTTAGTTTTTTTCCCTATACATGGTGAAAACCCCAAAACCGAAGAATCATAAAAATAGAAAGATCATGAGGAGGAAATGAAAAAGAGAGGAGTAATAAGAGAAATAATGTATGGAGATGATAATAGGGTGGTATACATTTTATTCCTAATGATGGTGACGGGGGAATACATGTGTGGAGAAGAGAGAAAAATGAGGGATACCTTCCTCCCTTGGGTGGATTTTTATATATGGAAATAGGAATAAGGGGTTTTGCCTATTTTAAATTATTTCTTATTAAATAATAGTATTATTATAATTTTAATAATAATATAAAATCATAGAAACTTCTTGGTTGTTTAACACCTATAAACACACAAAATTATAATTTACCAAATTATAATAATAAAACTTATTCCATGAAAAATAAATAGTTAGTATTAATAATTATATAATAATATTAGTAACCATAATATACATGACACTAAAACATATATATTTTATGAGAAATCAAAATTCAAACATTTGAATCATTTTTAATATATTACATGGATATATTAAACACTTAAAATAATCTAAGAATAACCCAAAAAACAATAATATCGTGTCTTGAGATGTATTGAAACCAATATTTTAAGTTTTAAGAAAAATTCAAGACAATTACTATCACATTTCATGGACACTAGGATCATTCACTCCGACCATGAAACAACTTAAATTTATTAAAAAATTAAAACAATTCTATTTCACACCAAAATTATCATTAAAATTAAAATATAAAAAAAAATAAAAAATCAATGTGCTACAATGAAACTCATATGAAATTGACACCATGAATTCCATCCATGAACCCAATGAGCTAATAATGTTCATCCCAATCACCAAATCCCACTTTTAGATCTAAAAATATAAATATATATACATACACACACACACACAGATATATATATATATATATGAATGATTATATAAGTATACTTGATAAGATTATCCCAAAAAACAGCTCATGTAAATGTGGAAGAAGCATACTAATGTTGTATTGAATAAATAGAAGAACCAACTCATCAACAAAACTAGGAAAAATATCACCCATATTCACTTGGGATCACTCCCTTAACATTATATAAAATAATAATAACATAATATTGAAAGAATATATCAATAAGGTACCCTAGAACCAATTACATGTTGATCTAGTCACCCCCACACCCTAACTATATATGTCCTATAACTCCCATCCATTCCATATCTAATATATTCATAACAACATAACCATATCATATCCATAATTTTATATAACACATTTAAAATCACATCATACTAAAAACATTGAAACATCTCATACTACCACATCATAACTACACATCACATCCTTATCCCATTAGGGTATCATAAACATGAAGTGAATTAACCTCATGTTGTCTTATTTCCATGTAAGTCCCCCACCTTGCATCTACACCACAATCATATCATCACATACTAATATTAGGCCATTATATCCAATAATGGTCTATAGGATATAAATCTTATACAACATCTATAAAAGAGAGTGTTGAAGGGTATTCATCATCCATTTGTGTTATCACTATCCTATATATTTGGAAAACTCTAGAAAATAATACATTTATATGGGATTCGATAAGTTTACCCTAATTGGGTGGTGTTTTATAAGAAACAATATAAAATAAAAAAGTTATATGGTATATATTACAATCCAAACCTAAGATTCAACTCGTAAATTCATTGCATTTATTATCGCTACCTATAACGGTCACTTTATCCCAACATTCTCACTTTAACAACTACTGCAACTACTAATCTCATAAAAACCTACCATACTAACTCCATAATAGCCACTCAAAAATTAAAACTTATTATTTTATCACATCATTAACAATTTCTACATTTTTCATTTTTATTCATAGTTACATTCATTAAGTTGTATTTAATTCCAAACACCCTTTATTTCTTAACCCACCAATCATTGTTCCACTACCACTTTATATCATCTATTTCCTTTCATATTTTATCAACCACCCATTTCATTTATGTTTTGGCCCTTTTCAATCATCATTTCATTTATTACAACCATGTTCTATATTATTAGGAATTTATGGAATGAAAAATAATATCCACTCCCAACACCACATTAACCACCACACTATCTTGTTCCAGTAGCCATAAAAATAAATATCACCTCTTCCAAATCATCATCAAATTCTTTTATCACATAAAACATGGTAATCACCATGAAAAAAACATCACCACATACCAGTTACAATGACCATGTTTCAAACTACACCACTCATAAAAAGAATGAGCGTAACTAGAAAAAATTAAATAATAAAAATTTTAGTAATTAAGTATATCAATATTCAAGTAATTAACACCATTCAGTCCTCATTTAATAACTACCATATTATTTCAAAACATTATGAACAAATAACATCAATTATTAATTTCATAATGCCATGTATCCCATTTTTTTACCATATTTGAGTTGTTTAACCAAAAATTAAACTGATCATGCGTACAAAATAGTAAAAAAATGGTTCCAGAGTAGAAAATAACAAATCATAATAAGAAATGACACTAGTAGTAACATGGAAATCATATAAATCCAATGTGTTCACCTCATAACTTAATATTTATTTAATTGGTTCATTATTTTAGTTAGTTTATTTATAATCATTTTCCCATTGAAAACATAGGCATGATAATTCCACATTAAAATATAGCAAAAGAGAATAGAGATCTATAATTCCCTACTGGGATTATATCATTAAATAATAGAGTTCAAGAATAAATAATAAATATTGATTGAACTACAATAAACGTGAAAGGGGCCACCTTAGGTCCTAACCACATTAAAAATACCAACTTCTAAGAATAAAAATAACAAAAAATAATGAGTGAGAGGTAGAAGAATGAGAACCTTATATTGAAGGAAAATAACCATGTGAATTAAGAGGTTAAAATATACAAGGATGTGCCTATATACCATCAAAAGAAGAAATATATTCATGTTAGGTATTAGGAAAATAATAAATTCAAAAAAGGGAAAAGGGTGTGATTGTATGAACTTTTCATTTATATTATTCCTAGATTATGGCTCTTCTCAAAGTGTTTTTTAGTTATGATTTACTTGGGGGAAGTCTCGGAGAAATTATAGATTGTTTTGAAGGTTTTTGGAAGATTTAAATGGGGTTAATGGTTTGAGATTGGTTCGGTAAAACTATGTGTCTACCATAAGGAAACCATGTGGCTTGTTAGAGAGGGGCAGTAGATGGCTCAAGGTTGGTTCATGGTTAGAGATAACCATGTGAAGTCCACTAGGAAACTATGTAACTTTAAATAGAGAAAAAATCATGTTATGAAACAATTTACCCAACCATGTGGGTGCACATAAAAGGGATTGAGACTCACACGGTTAGCACACAATTTGGTAAAATGTGTAACCAAACCATGTGGAAAAATTAATTAATCCAAAATTTATGATTTTAATAGGAAACCTCCCTAAAACCATTAATTATTCATTCTACATTGAGGTATCTCAAACCTAGGGACTCTATTATTTATTATTTTAGATTCATCTCCCTACGAACATCAATTTTAGGGGATATCGAGGCTTCAGACCATAAGAATTCAAGGTAAGAGGTCGTTATTTCTTTTTTCATCATGTTTCTTCTTGATATCCTCTCTTCTTCCTAGAAAGAATCATATATCTAATAATTAATGGATAAATATATGAATTATATTATGATATAATAAGGAATTATTTATACATCAATGGATATGAATCCAGATCTAGTTAATTTTCATCCTTTTATGGAACAGATCTAGATATACCATTGGCAAATAATTCCATTGGTTAAGTGGATCTCTCTCTAATACCATGTTACATTTTACATCTTCAATATGGATTATAAAAAATGATTTTTGATGAATCAATATAGGATATTAGGATCCTTGGTGTTTATGAATGATTTAGTGATGAATATTGCAATTGACATTGGTGCACCTAAGGTTTGGTGTCCTTAACACATAGGGCCTTTTTATTAAATTAATAGACATCTATATCATGTGTGCATGTTTGCGTAGCCATGAGAACCATTTTTTTAAGGTATGTTTTTTATTTTTATATGGTGTGTATGTGTTTCATGTGATACCTAAGTATTATTTTTTATGATTATCCCATTTTGAGTTATGCCCATTAGTATGGATTAGTTATCCCACAAAGGGTGTGTATGTGCTAGTGATATGTGCAACAATGATGAAAATGGGACCTGGTTATAAGGAAGGGTACAATGGCCTTGTTTTTTGACCTGATATAAAGTATATGTTGGGAATGTTTTTATCCAACAATTTCATTATTATTATTTTTTACTTTGATGCTCATAAACACCCACATCTATGTTTCTAATGAAGTTAAGTTAATTTAATTTTAGGATAAAAATCATTGGAATAATTATTTTATTCTAGAATATTTTTCAGACCTTAAACCAATATAAGTTTATTTTTTTTCTCAAAGTATAGGTATTTTGGACATGTTTATAAGAATTATAGAAACACTATTTATACCCAACATTTTAAGTGCAATGTGTTGTTTTGGTACCCTATGTTTAGAATTAATGTATAGATCAAGAACCCTATGTTTGAGGAACAAATGTATGGTTCATCATCCCTGTATTTTTAATCTACTATATTTCCTTAACCGTACTTTGTAAGTTTGTCTCTAAACAAATAAACACTATGTTTTACTTAGTCAATTGCATAGTTTTGAATTATTAATTGTTTCTGTGTTTTTTGTAATGATCTCTCCAGAATTAAATATTTCCTTATATTTGGTTAAAGATCAGTTCAAAGTCTCGTATTCAATAGACTAAATCATTCATATTTATAAGGGAAGTTACGAAATTATTTGACCATTTTAATTTCAAATCCTCATGATTTATCATACATTATTTCTAGAGATGTTTGACCAGAACTTATTCGACTGTTATGATAAATACTAAGATTTTCTTATTCTAAAGATACAAATGTGAATTTGAAAATAATAACTTTTCATCCCCTTTATATTTATACTTTGGATACATACATGTTTTATTATATGTCTGACATTTTATATACTTATTTTTAAAGAAAATGTGTTTTATATTGAAGAATATTATACTATAGTGTTTTATGTAAGATTGTTTTCTTTTTCTTAGTTGCTCCGGAAACTATGTGTCAGATCTATTTAAATAATCTTAATCTAAATATATTTATTTTTTAATTTACAAATACTCATACTCATCCATGGTGAATTCTCATCTTCTAGTACGAAGATGTGGAATTTTTATTCCTTATAAAAGAACCAAAAGTCTTATAAAATCCTTGTTATATAGTGGAATCTTCTTTTACTCAATTATAGAGGTCTCCATAAAAAGGACCTTCTAGGGAAAATCACTAATCTTTAAAAGAGAGCATTGGTGGAGTGGGATAGGGGATCTTTGTTCCCTAAAACATTATACATCATCATATCCTATTCTTTTAATTATTTATATTCTGATGCATACTCTTCACTGATATAAAAGTAACGGATAACTTCATTTAAATTGGTATGTTTTAAGTTTGTTAATGTTTTTAAAAGGAAAAAATTCACCCCCCAGGGTCGTAATCATATTTATTCTGACATAACAATTTGTATTTAAGGATATGATGTATTGGATATATTTGTTTTTAAAAATAATTGAAGATTCAGTTGACTCTACCTAATACCATCAATTGGTATAAGAAATTAGAATTGAGTGTTTATATTTATTTTTTCACTAAAAAGTCATATTTAAAGATCCAGATGAAGAAAAATATCAATGGAATATCTTATATAAAGAATATCAACGATCCATGCACAATATTTTAATAGTGATAATTATAGATACTGAAAATAACACATTATTATTTATATGAAAAATATAAGAATATAAGTTTATTTTTATGGTATTCAATACATATTAAATTACTGAAAAAATATTAGTAAAAATGGAATGATGATCAAGAAAATAATATAATCTTAATTCAAGATATTTGACTGATGTGTTATGTAGATTAGGAACTGATGAATTTAATCGAGTCTCTCAGTGTGCTGCTGAATATGAGATGTGGCAGACTATTCTTTCTATAAAGTAATTGATAATTTCATATGACTAAGGTAAAACACTAAAAAATCAAAATTTTATACATTTTTGAAGCATGAATATGAATTCATCACTCAGATGAATGGAATATTGAAAGAATTTTTCAATTATATTACAACATTGGGAGATCCAATTAAACAACCAGATCAATATTTAAAGGTACTCATAGTTTAAACCTCTAAGTAGAATGGAATATATTATATTATTCATCAATCAACACCAGTTAATGAATTTATAATGAAATAATAGATTGGAAACATGATAATGTATAAAGTTCATATGAAATCTCAAGCTAAAAAATCATATTTATATTAAAAATGGATATGTTTCACTTAAAAAATCCTATGGAAAATCATCTCATTCAAGTTATCCAGATTCAAGTAAAGATCTATCAGATCTATATAAAATAATTTGAAAACTATACAAAAAGATAAATAAAAGTAATTAAGAAGATAGAGGTTGTGAATTTATGGAGAAATTTCACACAAATCATAACTATCATATGACTGAACCTCAAAGGATATAAAATTATAAATGAAAAAGGTAAGGAATAAATGATGACTAATAGAAGTTCTACTTCTAATTTAAGAAGTGAATCTACTATAAACTATGATGATGAGCATGAAAATAAAATTAAAAAAACTATCTTATGGCTCATACTGTTGAGGTACACACTTCTTACTCTCAAAATTCTGATTCAAATTTTTTTTCTTATAATAAACATATTAAATATTGTTTTATGGTTCAATATAAATATTAATATTTAAATAAATATCATAGAAAACATATAAAATATTATACTGTTATTTCTATAGACAAAGAAAGTTTTTCTAAACAGATTTCATATTTAGGAACTAACCCTTTAAAAAATTATTATTCATTGCATGAAATAAAATTAAAGAGCTATTAAAATAAGTTAATACTTTAATACAAGACAATTATATGATTATTAAATGAGAAAGTATTTAAATTAAATTCTTGATAAAAATAAAATTCCTAACAAAAAACTTTGGATTGGTAGTTTTGGTGAAAATCCAAAATTATATAGAAATTATTTTGTTCCTAGATCAAAAAGAAACACTATATATATTGTTAAATATTTTCACTAAGGAATAAATAGACATTATGCTAATGAATTGTATTTTAGAAATCCTCAATTTTTCTATATCAAGAATGTTCATTATTTGAAATAATTATAAAGCTTTAAATAGAGATTCTCCACTAAAAACATATTTGGTTACCTAAGTCTTTGGCTACTAATACTATTAGACAAAAAATTATATGGGTACTAAAAGGAACTTTTATTTAATATTTTTCAAGTATAAACCACTAAAATTAATTTTTATATAATTAAGTGGATTCTTGAAAATTGTGGAAATTTATTATATTTTTAATTCTAGTTCTTTTAAATGGAAACTTCATTAGATATATAACTGTTAATTTAGGAATTATTTCATTTTAATTTTAATATTTTATTTAAATTCAATCATTTTTTATATAGGAGGAGAAAAAATTCTGAATTTATTTTTCTCTAACAATTAATAATCATTTTATTTGAACTATTAATATTTTCTCACTCTATTATTTTATTTAATGAATCGATGTGTTGTACTATTTTGATCACATCATTCATACTCCTTAAATATTATTTAATTTCACATTATGATATGCAACAAAATTGCAAAAATAATATAGTATCTCTAAAAAAATATTATTTTTTTAATTTGGTATACATTGTTTTATATTAAGACTAGTTTTCAAGGATAAGTTTTCATTTAGGTGTATCATGTAGTATGTGACTATATTAATTTAAAATCTCATGAATAAAGATAAGATTATTTAATAAAAAATAACTTTTTAATTAATCTTTCATTTATTAAAACATGTTTTGAAATTTTATTTTTCATTAAAATTTTATTCAATTATGTAAATTTATTCTTTCAAAATAGTTTTCTTGTGTAAAACTATCTTAAAACTAAAAATTATAAAATTATTACTCTATCTTTTGTCTCGATAATCCAAAATATTTCTTAAAAACTATCAGAATTAAACATTTATTATTCTTGAGCCCTCTCAAAACATTTTTCTTCCCTCCCTAAATTTCAAAAATCAAAGATTTCGAGATAATACATTATTATTGAAATGAAGAGACCTGGTAATTCAAGTTCAAATAAATGTTATTATTAAAATATAAGCATTCAATATTTTTATCATTTGATTAATTTTTCAAAAAATAATTTAAAATAATTATATAAGCAAGGTAATTATCTTCATGATGATATGATTAATTTGTCTAGAGAATAATCAATTTATTTTATTAATTATTCCTTGAAGAAAACTTTTATAAAAGAAACTTTTAGAAAATATCCATACATACTTAGTTTTTAGGAACCATAAGTTCAATCTTCTTAAATAGATAAATATGGAATTATCTTTGTAGAGTTTCTTTCAAATTTTTTATATTGACTGAATAAGTATTGAATCTATATAAATATATAAAAAGGTATATAAAATCATATGAATTAATGAAAAAAAATTCTAATTAAAATATAGTTGTTGATACTCTTGAAGATATGTATCAAATTTTGTTAGAAAGATCAAAATCTAAATAATATTTTGATGTGTTTAAAGTGGTGATGATAATTCAAATGGAGAAAATAAGACATGAAACTATTAATAATTCAAACCTTAATGATCTAAAGGAATTTTTAGTTAAATGGTTCTCATCTTATTTGGAAGATCAAAGATCTATATATATTAAAATGAAAATAGAACTATTTTCAAGATTTCTTCCTACTATGAGTAAAAGAGTTCAAAATTTGTAGAGAAAATATGAACTATTTAACCTTTCCAAAAGCCTTGATTCTTTTCTACAACCGTAGTGAATCCAAATTCATTGATTTTTTTTTGTAAAATCTAAATACTTTAAATTTTTTTCTATTTCTATTAGTTTAAGTATCATTTTCTTCCTATGTCAATTGTGTATCAATCAGTTTCTTAATTTCTTATTGATATAAAAAAGGGGGATAAATTTATAGATAGGAATAGATGTAAATATATAAAAAAATTAAGAATAAATATGATAAATGTATAGAAATAACTATGTTAAAAAAATGGAAAATATATATATGAGTCATTTCTTTGTAAAAATAGTTTTCTTTATGAGGGACAAATTTTCTTGAAATTTATTTATTCTCATATTTGTCAAATTTAAGTTTTTTATTCATGTCTATGTTAATATTGGTTCCATGTATTTCGTGATCATCAAAATGGGGGAGATTTTTGGGAATTTGTTGATCCAAAAATTTCATTAATTTATCTTTGATTTTGAATCCCACAAACACCCAATTCTAGATTTCTAATGAAGTTACTTTAAGTGAATTTTAGGATAAAAACATTGGAATAATTATTTTATTCTAAAATAATTTGTAGTACTTAAATCCATAGAATGTAATTTATTTTCTCAAACTGTAGGCATTATGGATGTGTTTATATGATGTTTGGAAACACTGTTTATACCATATGTTTTAAGAGGAACGTATGGTTTGTGAACCCTATGTTTGGAATGAATGTATAGATTTGGAACCCTAATTTTAAAAGAAACCCTGCATTTTTTGAGGAAATGTATGGTTTATCATCCCTACTTGTGTAATAAACCATATATTATCAACCATAATTTTTAAGTTTATCGCTATATAGAGAAACCCTAGATTTTACATAGTTAATTACAAAGCTTCAAATTATGGATTATTTCCATGTTTTCAGCAATGATCTCTTCAAAATTAAATATCTCTTTGAAATTGTTAAAAAACCAATTCAATGTCTCTTATTCAAAATATTAAATCATTCTTATTTCTCAGGAAAGTTATACCTTTATGTGAATGTTTTAAATTCAAATCCACATGATTTATCATTTGATAATTCTAGATCTATTAGACCTTAATTAATTTGACCACCATGATAAATACTGATATTTTATTCTTCTAAAGATATATATGTTCATTTGAAAATAATAACGTGTCATGTCTTTTAGAGATACACTTTGGATACATATATGTTTAACCATCTTCACTATTAAAAAAATGCATTTAACAACACTGGAATTTTTTATTACTAGAAAAAATCACTGATAAAGTCCATCTTATTCAGCGCTAAAATAAGCGCTGATAAAGGCAGACCTTTATTATCACTAAAAAAGCATTGATAAAGGACACCCTTTATCAATTATTTTTTATCCCTAATAAATTGTCCCTTTATCAGTGATTTATTTTAGCACTTATAAAGGAAACCTTTATCAATGCTTTATTTTTATCGTTGATAAAGGGTTCCCTTTATAAGTGTATTTTTAGTGATAATAAAATTTTACCTTTATCAGTGATTTTTTATCACTAATAAAGGTCCAAAATAAAATAAAAAACTAAAAAAATAAAATGTTTAAATTAAGAAAAATATGAAACATTTTATTAATAAAATAATTATTGATAAAAATGAGAAATTTAATATACATAAATATATATATATATATATATATTATAAATATTAATAAATAGTATATATTAAATATAGATATATAAATAAATTAGTATAATATATATAAAATGTTAATTAAAAACATATTACTGTCCTATTCATTTTTAATGTTGTTTTATTTTTCTATTTAACTTATATCAAACATCGTGTGTTTCATTTATTCTTTGTACATATATATATGTTAAAGAAGTTTTATACATAAAAACATGCACAAATATATTTATGTAATATATAGAAACACATACACCTAATATTTATGTAATTTATTTTTTAGTATATTTTATAATTTCATTATAACATGACACATTTAATATATATTGTGTTTTTAATCAGTTAATTTTATTTATTTGTTTTTAATACTACAGTTCGGGTTTTTATTTTTTTTATTTTTTTTAGTTTTAAATTTTATCATTCTATGTTATTTATTTATATATATTTATTTAATATGTTTTATTATTTTCAATATTTATTCATCCAATTAAATATATATATTTACATATTTGTTTAATAACCTATATTTAATTCATAAAACTTATCCATTTTTTCAATATTTTTAAAGTTTACTCATTTTGAATTATTTAATTTCACTCATTTTTTAAATGTATGTATTTAAGATTATATATCGATTAATAATGTAAAAAATATATTTGTAATTAAATATTTATAAATAAATATATCTATAAATGTATATTTACTATATTTATAATTATAATAAATAAATAATTGTTTTTTAAATAAGTATAAATATAATTATAATTAAATAATTATATATATATATAATTATAAAATTATAGTAAATTTTATTAAATAATTATAAAATTATAATAAATTTAATTAAATAATTATAATAATAAAAATTTTATCATTTCTATAATGTTAGCACTAATAAATATATCTTTTATCAGTTATTTCTTAGCACTTATAAAGCTCTAGATTTATCAGTACTTATAAATTTAGCACTGATAAAATGGATCTTTATCAGCACTTTTCTGAAAGTGCTGTTAAAAGTGTCCCTAATCTATTTAAAAAAACCCTAACCGCAACTCATTCACTTATGATTCTCAATCTCTCGTAGAAATCATCTGATACTGGTGGGAATCCTCTATGTTCCCTCAGATTTATCAAGGCTATAATCCAATTTATGTTATTTTTTACTCTTCGTTTATCATTTTTTGATGTTTTGAGTTTTGTGTTTTTCATTTTTGTGATGTTCTTAAACATGAAAGAACCCAACATCTCTTCTCATCACTACAAAAATACAATGAGGGTGGTTCTATTTCATCATTTTTATCCATAGATAATGGTTTCAAAGAAAGATAATGATGTTTTCATATGGTAAGGTTAGTCAACATATGTGTATGGGCCTGTATGGATAAATAAAATAGATTTTGGATCTTCCCTCAATAAATGTCCTCCCATCCCACACCCTATCATCTCTCTAATTTATTAATATTATTTTTATTTCATATGTATTTGAGTGTCTATCCCATTTGTCCCTAGAGACACATGTTGATAGTTTACTCTCCTATTGACATTTACAAGGAGACCTCTCATCCCCCCTTGGTTTTATCTTTATTTGAATAATATAGGGTTCCAAAATCTAGGTAATTTCTTAAATTTAATTTATTTTATATACTAGATTATATATTCTAAAGGCTTAATTATAATGGTTTTTAAGGATTTGGGGATACCAAGTTGTGTCCCTCATTTAAGGGTGATGAACATATAGGGGCCAAGGTAACTGTAAAAATCATTAAAACATGTTTTTTGGATTTTTTCTATTCATGTAAATTGTTAAACCATGAAATGTGTTATTTAGATTTATGATTTTGATGAATAAATTTCATTGAATTCAAAAATATATTGAATTAATTATCCATGTTCCAAAAAATATTTTAGTGATGGATGTTGTGAGAGTTTTTTTAATTATTCCAATATTATCATTAAACTTTAACCAAGGGATATAAATAGTGATAGGGAATTTATTTGGTGAGAAAGGTATTCTCAACAATTTTTTTAAAAATTGCCAAGCATGGGTAGATTTGAAACACAATTGGGTAAATGGACTTAGAAATACACAACAACATATAAAGAGTGTATTTCCCAAAAATATGTGAGTTATTTGTGGTTGGATAGTTGATCAAGAAAACTATGATACATGATTTATTAATAGATTTACTAATCAAAATAGAGAAATAATTAATTCACAAGATAAAAAATAATTTTAAAATTCATATAACACGGTGAATAACCGTAGAGAGAACAAAAATTGATTAAAATATACTTTTGATAATTTTGATATTTATATTCTATAAGTCATGTAATTTGTTATCCATGTCCAAAATTCAAAAAATAGAGATATCATATTTACTGATATCCTTGAATCATAAATAGAAATTTAAGATTATATATACTTTTATCAGAGGAAATGACATATGATCAACATAGATTTTGGTGGGGAATTAAATATATGATATTTTTTGACTGGATTTGGATATTTCTCAAAACAAAATTCTCAAAAATTATAAATCATAAAGAGAATCATAGGTGGCTTGAAACATTTATTGAAACACTCAATGAAAGTAATCTGATATGATGAAATTATCAATATATATAAGATTGCGGTCAATGATAAAGGCACTCTTTATTAAATGTAGAGTCCCTATAAAGGGATGTGATCCCCCTATTATAATTAACCATTTTTATTCCATTACCAAACCTATATTATTATTTCATCACTATTTATCACTAGGTTAAGGCTCTATCACTCCTTCGGTTATTGAGGGACCTAAAGAATATTTCTGTGATTGAAGGATAGTGTAATCTCCTAAAAGTCTATAGTACTTTTTTTGCTTATTCAATGTTATAAATCAAATAAATTTCATTGAATCTTAAAGATAGATTCCACTGATATAATATTACAAGTATTCCATAGGTTTTTTTGTTTGTTTCGATCCACATTTATCCTTTATATAAATTGAACCTTGTTTAGGTTTTTAATCCTTCTAATGATCATATAATGATACCCTAAAACTCATAAGTGTTATCAGATACTTGTTCATCAAGGACACAATGTATTAATCTTTAAGTTTTTTGAATAAATAAATTTCATATTGTAATATTTAAATATCATATATTATGATCTGAAGGATTTATTTGTTCATCCCTATAATATGGCTATTATATATCATATGTTATGAAATATAGAAAATATAAGGATTTGAACTGTTTTATCATAAAATTTATGATATCATAAAATATGACTCTATCCATGGTTTTTGTGAAAATAAAGGATCAAATCACAAATAAAATACCACCTAAATTGTTAAATATGATAAAATAAATATGATATCTCCTATCATATATGGTAATACCATTCATAGCATATTATTAAAGTTTCATCATAAAATATGATTGAGTTGAGGGGATACCTCTCTCTAATTTTATATTTTATAACTGATAATATCATTATGAATCATAAAGTAAGATATTCCTATAGGTAATTGTAGATCTACTTCAATCTATGTGGTATAATTTTCAATGATGGGAAGTATATATGGTTCCACTAAGATTTTATATTAATATATCATAATAACAAATTTAGGATTTGATTTAATAGATTCATTCATTTTTAAGAGTAAAAAATTTCTAGATCAGTACTGAGAATAAGTTAAAAATTTTACCCTTTAAAGGGATGTATGTTATTAGAGGGATCTTATGGTGGATTAAAAAATATTCAAAATTTAAAGGTGAATAATCCTTGAGTAGAAAGAAGTGATGTCCAATATAGGTGGGGTGAGATTCATTTATTCAAGACTATTATAGTGATGATATTCAAATTCCTCTACAATTAAGTAAAATTTTTGAGTGATTCCATTAGTGTAGGTTCATAGGAAAATTTAATCCTTATAATCTTGATTGTATTCTATCTCTTGATGATGGATTAGACTCCCTCTTTTAAACTAGCCTTCATCCCATCATTGTGGTTCCAAATTTCATTGCTGAAATACCTCCAAAAACGTGATGGGAGGAAGGCTAGTTCTAAAGAGTGAATGAGTAGCCTCAAATCCATCATCAAGAAATGGAATACAATAAATAATGTTAGGGTGGATTAAAAAATATAGTGAAGGTTACTTGTACTATAGTATTGAAGTATTATATCTCTATTAAAGAATGTAACAATATTCATGAAGATGCATGAAATTGTGGAATTTTATGCATGGAGTGTATTGTATTGTTGTTATTCAAGAAAAATTAAATGTTTGACTACTCATGTAGACAATGTCTTATGAACATTAATATGTTACCAATAACAATGAAGAATATAATATTTATTATAAAACTGCATAATTATTATGGGATCAACAATATGTTGATGGAAAAAAACAAAAATGAAGCAGCATCATAATTTTGAATAAAATTATCAAGGAAATAAGTAGTGGTATAAAGTTTAAGGTTGGTTTGAATTAACTTGGCCAACCTATTTACCCTAATAAGTCAACATTAATTAGCTATCTTGGGGTCACAATAAGGATGAATGTGTCGATTAATATTGACTCATGGCACCACGTCCAACCAGTAACAAAGAAAATCATTTGTAAAGATATAATGGTAATGTTACAATATACTTTCTCTATTTTACTAAAAAAATTATATAATGAAACATTGATTTAGTTTTCATTATTCCTTTCAGACATCATTTATTTTAGAATATTTCCATAACAAATTTTTTTTAATGGCTTCTGAAAAATTTCATAGAGGCTTTCGGGATCTTTTAATGAAGTTACATCATAGGGGTGTCGAGGGGAAAATAAATCCCCACCCACCACTTAGTTATGATCACATTTTAAATAAGGAAACATGGGATACTTTTAAAAATTGTCACATTGAGAAATAATTTCAGGTACATTATAATCGATAATATATTATTTGACATAATTTATTTTATAAAACTACATTTAAAATTTTTAATTTGTGAAACCATAAAAGAGTGATGGAAATAAAGAACATACATCAAAACCAACGAACCACTATTACAATGCAAGGATGTGGTACGCTTCATTAGATAAGAAGTTGGTATTTGTTTTAAGTCAATAATAAAATTTTAATTATGTGATATAAAACAACAAATGTTTCTTGGTATATATTCAGATTAATGAATCAAAATTTGAAGCCAAATTCATCCAATATCATGTGCTATGGAAGGAGTATCATGTAAATAATGAGGGTATATTAGTTGATGAAAAAACAAAATCGGTATGGGAAGAATCTATAAGTATGACGTAATTCTAATTTGTTATGATTTATAACAATATTACATAAAAATAAATATGTTCATAATTTTAATATGGTTTAGACACAAGAATCAAAAATGACTATACCAGAAGAAAAACAACTTTTAGTAGCTTTGAATCAGCCTTAAAAATATGTTTGTGTTAGAGGATTAGATGTTAGAGTATATCCTCAAACATATTTCAAGAAGATAAAACCACAGAAAGATACATATAATATGATTAGATAAATATAGACACAAATAGACTCACTACAAGATATTATTTTGTAGCCTGTTTTGGCCGACTAATTTATAAGAAAGGATTAAAGAGAACCTGTGGTGGAGCAAAGATCCACACATGAACCAAATGATCCCACTATATTTGAGTCTAGTCATTCCCCCCCAACCGTATACCTTACCCAAGGTTATAAATTTTTTCATTACTCTTTCTCATAAATGTGAATCAAAAAAAATTTGATAACTTTATATTTCTAAAATTCTATAGGGTATAGTTATATGTGATTTTTATCTATCAAAAACATATACCACCATGCCTCAATCTGAGGCACGGTGTGACTGGTATGACTCCAAGTGTTTTTTATTCAAAATTGACATTAATTTTAGTGAAAAACCCACTCACATACTCAAAATTGAGCAAAATAATTTTAATTCCTTTGGTACATTATGAAATGATCCATATATAATTTTTGATATGCTGGGATCATTCTCACCTCAATCTGACACACTATGTGACCAGTATGACTCCAAGTGTCTGTTATTAGTTTAAAAATGGAATTTTAATACAAAAAAGTTCCATTCAATGAAAAATGAGAAAACATGCTTATATTATCTTGATAATTTGGTAAAATGATTCATAATTTATTTTTGATGTGTATGTATTAGTCTTAGGTAAAACCCACACACAATACCACTTGTATGGCTCAAAGTTCATGTTTCTAGTTTAAAATGACATTTTAGTAAAAAACATACATGGAATACTCAAAACTGATACAATGAATTATGATTGTTTTTATACTTTAATAAAATGGACCATGAGTCATTTAGTACATGTATCATTTAGTTGTGCCTCAATATGATTCATGATGTGAACAGTATGACTCCAAGTGCGTCTTTTTTTCAAAATTGACAATAATTTTAGTGGAAAAAAACTAACATACTCAAAATTTAGAAAATGCATTCATATTGTTTTTGTACTTTAAAAAAATGACACATACATCACTTTTGATGTGTAGGGATGAGATGAACCTCAATCTGATGCACGGTGTGACTGGTGTGACTCCAAGTGCAACTTTTTATTAAAAACTAACATTAATTTTAATCAAAAAATACAACTAACATCCTTAAAACCGAGAAAATGCATTCCAATTATTTTAGTACTTTAGGAAAACTATCCATAAGTAATTTTTGACATTTATGAATCATTAACACATCAATTAGACTCATGGTGAGACTATTATGACTCTAAGTGATCCTTTTTATTCAAAATTTATATTAATTTTAGAAAAAAATAACTGACATACTATATAATAGTGTTTTATTTTTATTGTATTTGTGGTAGAAATTTTATTTCATTTCAATTCAGTATTTGTATCTTATTTTGGTTATTTTTGTTATTATTTTTGCTAATTTAGTCTATTGTTACAGCGCATTGAACCTATTTCTATTGATGCAGTGTGCTACAGCATCACACTGTAGTTTTCACCTTTAATAGTGCAACTAAATGAACTAATAATAATTTGATTTATCATTTCTTTTAAAAGGGATGATAAAAACACCATTTATCAGTGCTTTTTAAAGTTTTGATAAAGGGTATATTTATCAGTGTTAAATGAAAGTGGTGATAAATGGTTTCTTTTATCAATGCTAAATGAAGGTGATGATAAAATTATGGTTTATCATTTTTTTATAATTGATAAAAACCATGGTATTTTTACTATGCTAGGGTAGTCAATGATTTTTTAGTACTAGAAAATAATGATTCTAGCACTTTTAAATGCATGTTTTATAGTGTTTTTTCTTGGTGTTTTATCTATATTTATTTAAATAAATATTATTTGATTTGAATAATATTATCCTTCTCTATTTTATTAAAGATTGTTTTCTTTTTTTAGTTGATACTGTAACTGTGTGCCAATTTTAGTTCAACAATCATAATCTTAATCTATTTAATATTTAAGGGTTTACTACTCATGATCAATCATGGTGATGTGTAAGATTCTTATAATAAGTTATGGATTTGTGGTTCCTGGTAAAAGAACTATAAGGCCATGTAAAATCCTTATTGTAATGTATCAAATTCCTATAATCATTTGTAGAGTTATCTAGAAAAGGACATAAAATTGAAAACCACCAAAATCACGAAGAGAGTTATGGTGGAGTGTACTAGGGGATCATTATGCCATGAATCATTGTACATCATTATGTCTTATTATTTTCTATATTTATATTCTTATTCTTACTAATATTTGATATAAAAGAAAATAATCACTTTATTTCAAGAGGTGTGTTTTAATTTTGTCAAAAAATTTAAAATTTCATAGTTCACCACCACACCTCCCCACCCCTCTTCTGTCATCATCATAGCCATTCTTACACAACAATTGGTATTAGAGGCTGGGCACTATTGGATATATTTTATTTTTGAAACTCCTTGAATATTTTTCTAATTATACCTAATTCCAAACATTAGTATCAAAAGTTATAATTAGATGGTTATATTTATTTTGATTCTAAAAAATTAGAGTTAAATATCTAGATGAAGATAAATCACAATGGTTGATCTTATAAAATGTGTGTCAATTATCTTTGCACCTTATTTTAATGGTGATAATTATGTATGCTAGAAATCATGGATGATTATTTATATGGAAAATATCAAAAAAAGTGTTTATTTAAAGGTTGTAAAGCCTTGTGAAATTTCTAAATAAGATATAGACAATGGAATAATGGTTAATAGAAAGAATATGATCTTAATTCAAGATCTATGAATGTTATTTTCTGTAGAAGGAAATAATGAATTTAATCAAGTTTCTCGGTTTTCTACCATATATAAGATGTTCTAATCCATTTATATTGCATATAAAAGAATAGATAATGTCAAAAAACTAAATTAAAACACTGAAAAATTAAAATTTGATACATTTAGGTTGTATTAATATAAAATCAACACTCAGATGAATAGAATATTTACAGAAGTTTTCAACAATATTACTTCCTTGGGGGATACAATTAAACAACCAAATCAATCTTGAATGGTACTCTGGGTTTTACCTTCTAAGTGTTATGGAATATCTATAATTACTCTTCAATCCACACTAGTTAAATAATTGATGATGAAAGAACTGATTGGTGCCTTGTATAAAGCTAAGATGCAAGCCAAAGTTGAGAATCATATTTCTATCAAAAAAGAAAGATGTTTCACTTTAAACTTGTAATATAACAAGTAAGTAAATAATTATTTATTTTTATATCTATGCCTATTTATGAATTATATAGTGTTTTTGAGGCTCAAAATGAGAATAAATCTGATCTTAAGCATAGAATACTCTAATAATTTTTTAAAGATCGTTTTACCCCCTTTTGATGGAAATCCTTTATTAAATCACACTTTTGACAATTTTATAAGATCTAATTGTCAAAATAAACTTATTTTTTAGGATTGGGAGATTGAAATTTACTTTGGATAAATTTTTGGTATTTTTCTGACAATGTTCAGTTTTTTTATGAATAGTGAAAAATACTGCATTTTACTTCAAAACTGCTTTTTCATATAATTTAATTATATGGATATATTGTCTTTTTAATTGGTTTTAAAGTTTAATTAGAATATATTTTAACCATTTAATCCAATTTTGTTCATTGTAATTAATTTCACTTTGGAATTGTGCATAAAAAAGTGTCAAACTTTTGATAGATATTGTTTCTAAAAACCTGCTATTTGTTTTAACAACGGGAATTATTTTTAAATTAATTACTAAAATTGATGTGTTTATAATTTGGTAAAATGGATTCCATATTTGGAATCATAAAGTCCAAATTATTTAATTAATACTCTTTTGTATTTGGACATTATGAATAGTAACAACGGTAATTATCTTTAATTATCGTGATTAATTAGTAATCGGGTAGTTAAGGGTAATAAAATAATATCATCATAATATAAAATGACCCCAACATGTGTCCTAATTCTACTGGTTGTGTCATGGACGACCATGGGATGCCTTGTGCCAACTTTGGGATCCCATGGAATCACTTTTGTGTGATAGTGACATTTTATCTTTTTATTTTTATAGAATGTTAAATATAAAAAAAGTATGTATCACCCAAGTAAAACAATTTTAATTTTGTCTAAATAAATGATCTCTTAGACTACAAATATTCATTAGAAATATAAAAATATTTCTTACATCATGGTATTTTTTTATAATTTTTAGACATTAAATAAATAAATTTATTTATGACACCATGATGATGTTGTGATTACCTCATTAATGAACGATTTAAATAAAATGAAAAGATAATGTAAAATCTAAGACCTAAACTTGTCAAAACCCTATTGGATGGGTGGATTTAGAACCCTTATCACCTTATACTCTAAATATATCAATTTGGGACCTTTAAAAAACCGAAAATAATTTTATAATAAAGTCATATTTCATTACTTTCCAAGAGTGCCCCTCTTCCCTCTTATAAAAGGCCCCCACCTTTACCCCCTTACCCACACCTCTCAAGCTTTTGGCTCAGACAAACTCTGATCATTTTATCTATACACATCCATCTATTCATTCTAGAAGCCTTACCTTAGGCAGAAATCTCTTTAAGAAACCCTTTTGGTTCAAACCAAGGGGAGTTACCCGATATGAAGGTAATGTCTTCTCTTATGTTCTTTTGTTTTATTTTGCTTCTCCAACCCCCTAACCTATTTTTATTCAATTATTTTTTTAAAACAACAATATCTTTAATATACTAGGATGTTTTAATGATAATTATTTGATTTATATTTACACACACATCTATCTAATGGTTAAATAACATACTGTTTCTGTGAGTGGCGAGTTACTGCCTCACGAAACGATGATTGTTCAATCCTCTTTTAACACCTTTCATGGTGGCCATTAAGATGTCACTATATTTATATATGATATATATTATGTTTATTTTTTCCTTATGCTTTTGTATTTTTCATTTATGGAATACCTTTATGGTTTCCATTATGGGTAAACGCGATAATTTCATTTTAGGAAGTGCGGACTACCGCCCCCTCAAAGTAATTTGAATCGTTAATGCCATATGTGGGACGTATAAAGGATGTAGTTAATGATATTATATGTGATATTATACTGGACTTATAATATACCTTTATATCATTATGATTTCACTCCATTAAATATTAAATAGGAATGAAAGTAGCGTTCATATGTACGTACAGCTTACCGTCTCCATGAACGGTGCATTTCATTTATTACCTCTAAATGTTATGTAATATTATAAATTTATGTATATAATGGATATATATGATTTATATTATATCTACATCATGAATATAATTCTAGATATAATGGATATTTTACCACATGAACAACTTGTAATTATAAGAAGTTTATTTTTGACTAAAGTACCAAAGATCGACAAAACAACCGTTATTAATTTAAATAATTACATAATGTTCATTACATGGTAATAAGTGATATTAAAGGAATAATGAACTTTAAAAGGTTCTTAATCAATTAGAAATTAACTCTAGTTTATTATTCAGGAGATTAAAGAACGATCGAGTCAAGTCGGACATGAGGTAAGGGACTTCTTCTCAATCTTCTTTCATTGAGGCATATTTTGTTTTATACACAACTTTCTTGTATATGGTGTATAAAACCCTTTGAATTTTACTTTTATTCAAAAGGAATCTTTTTATATGAATATTTTTACTAAATGACAAAATGGAATGTTTTTGTCTTACGTATGCGGCAACAATGACTTCTCTACCGCCGTGACCATTATTTGATCTTCAGCTTCCTCTAGAAGCCATAACTTTTTTTAAATGAAAAATAAATACCATGTTTTACTTTTCTTTTATTTTGGTATTGAAAATGGTTTTTATATTGACAATTTTTTGATTATATCAATATGTTTTTGAAATCTTGTGATTGAAATTTGGAAATGCTATGTTTCCTCTATGCATATTTTATGTGATACGATTATGTTATGGTTCAAGGGAATTGTTTATGAAGATGGGTGGTTCCATGATAAACTAAGGGTAGGTAAGCTAGTGATAGCTCTCCAATGCATTGGGTAACTCAATAGAGTTAAACACTAAGGTTTCTCCGAATATATTTAATGAATATACTGTGATGGGTATTCCAAATAGAACCTTGTGGGTTACTCCCTACGTAAGAATGTTATGAATGCCTCAAGTTACCTTTATGTATTATGATTTCTATGAGTTATTCATGAGTCTTACGATTTCATGAGGTATGATAAAGATCTTATGTTTATTAGTAAAGTATGTTTCCAATGATTCTTATGTATACATGGACTAATGTTTTCATTCTATTTTTTTATATCCCTTACTGAGATTTTTATGCTCATCCCATGTTTTTGAAATATTTTTCACAGGTCAAGGGAAAAGTACATGATGTGATGATAGTGTCAAGGAAGTGTCAATAAAGAATCTATGTTTTATTTTAAATATGTTTCCTTTGATGGGAAAAAATGAATATTTTCTTTTATGTAACCACCTTGTTTAAATGTGGAATGTAATGCATGATTTATGATCTAATTCTCTAAAACTCTAAACCTGAAAAGATCCTCAATGTGTATTCTTGTAATAACTAAATAGTAGGTAATGTTTAAGGCTGGTTCCTTATAGTTGGTATCAAAGAGAGGTTTAGATAACTTTAAGAGTTAAAATTCTATTAAATGATTATCCAAAAATATTTTTTATGGTCAAATTGAAATGATATATCATTTGACGATTACCATGTTGCTTCATATAAGACATGTTTTTTCAGAATGGTTTTCTGTAGAGGAAATAGGGAAGCAGTTCTAGGAAGGCATATAGAAGGAAATGACCTTCCAAATCAGCATCTTGAGATGATCTGAATTGGAACTGAACAGTTTGTTGCAGTAATGGAGCATTTGAATCAAGCGATAAATGGTGGTGGTATCCATGCATGAGATCATCCAGATCAACCATAGAGGAACATATCAATGGTGGAACATTTCATTAGGCAACATCCCCCATCATTCAGAGGATCATCTGACCATGTTCTAGCTGAATGGTTGATTAAAGAACTGGAGAATATTTTCGATGCCATGGGGTGTTCAGAAAATCAAAAGGTTAGTCTTGTTGTTTACCATTTGGAGGGTGAAGCAGATCAGTGGTGGTCGATGGTTAAAAATATCAGGGATGCTAATGAGATTGATTCTCTTGACTGGGATGAATTCAAAAGTACGTTTCTTGAGAAATGTTTTCCGAAGGCTGTTCGACACAGTATGGAAAAACAATTCTTGGAATTGAGGTAAGAAGATGACTCAGTGGTTGCTTATGAATAAAATTTCACTCGATTGGCAAGGTATGCTCTAAATTTTATCTGAGACCTTGATATTAAAATCAATTATTTTTACTCAGGATTAAAGCCAAAATATCAAAGGGCTTTATCATCTCGCAAGTTCAAGAGTTGTGAAAAGCTTATTCGATGTGCTGAGAAGGTGTAAATAGAGTTTGTCGATGATCAAGTGTTCTATAACAACCAACATTAGAAGAGACAGATGTGGTAGGAGAAAGGGAAGAGTCCTTTAAAAAGGTCTGATGGTAAGAAAAATAAGTTTTCAGTTTGTGATAAATGTGCTAAAAAGCATGCTAGGGAATGTCTTTTGAATTCTGGAAAGGGATACTGATGTGGTAAGATGGGACATAAGGATCGTGATTGCACTGAAAAAGATCAGGGTGAAGGTAAGACCAAATTTCATTTACAGTTAGTGAAATTTTTCATGTGCAATGATATGGGTCGTTATGCAAAAGAGTGTTTGACAAAGAGCTCAAATGATGGGAAGCAGTCAGACTACAAGCATAAAGGTGTGTTGAAATCCTTTCCATCTACTTTAGCAGATGTTGGGCCATCAAATGAAGTGGTATAAGGTACTTTGTTTTTTCAGATTATGCTAATGTGTTTTTTGATTCGGGGTCTACGCATTCTTTCATCTCTGAAAAATTTTCTAGTAAATTGGGAATTCCATCTCAAGAAATGACTCCTGAACTTAGGGTAAAAACAACCAGGGGAAATGTTGAGGAAAAAGAATTTTTAAGAATCTTCTTATCCTTATCCATGGAAATAACCTACTTGCAAACCTTATTATTTTACCTCTAGTAGAGTTTGATGTTATCCTGGGCATGGATTGGCTCTCCGTTTACAATGATAAGATTGATTGTAGAGCTAAAGAAGTTTCATTTCATAAATAATTTCAGTTTGTTTACAATAATGGACCCTTACTATTGATAACATATCAAGAGGCTGAGAAACTTTTAAAATATGGAAATGAATGTTACCTTGCACGATCCTAGAAAAAATATGTGCCCGTAAAGGGATCCCTCTCTAGGTCTTCCTCCGGCCGCCGCAGGCTCCTCTGTTGCGGATGGCACGACGCTCGTCCTCGGGCTTGGTGGGTTGGTGGAGGATCCCTGTTGTTGTGGCGTTATGCGTTTCATGGCTCCTCTCTGGCTGTGGAGATGCACAATGGACGTCGGTGATTTCTGGTTCAGATCTGCCGGTGTAAGACCAGTCTTCGTCGATGGCATACTCTCCGGAGCGCTCTTGGTTCTGTTCGATGTAGCTTGCTGTTGTCCTCCGGTGAGTTTCTCAGTGGTTGAGGTCTGCGCTCATGCGCCAGCAATTTGGGGGTCCCGAATCTTCTCAGGTGAGTGGGGGGTTCTGTTGTACCTAATGCGGTCGAACTAGTTGGTGGTGGCAGGATCTTTTGTATCAGGGTGTTGATCGTTGTGCTTTCGTTCGCGGTGTGATTCGGTTCTTGGTGAAACTTCTTCTATTTTCGTTGTTATGGTTTTGTTTGGTTCGTTTTAGGGTTTTTTCTTTTCCCTGATGGATTGTGAGTTCTGCCCTCCATGTGGCGGTGATGCTGTTTGGTTTGTGTGGTTTTTCGTGGTTTTGCGAATGGATGAATGTATGTGGGGTTGTGATGCTAAATTTGATGCCGAAGGGGAGTATGGTGGGCTCTTCCGTCTTGAATATGTTTGAATGGTGAAGGTGGCATTTTCTGGTGAAGTCGATGATGGTTTTCTTGGAACCTCCGGTGATGGTGCTCCGGCGACGATGGTGAGGTGCTCTAGTGATGACGACGGTGGTGGTAGTTTCGAGGATCATGATGATGATGGGGACTGGATGTTGACTGGATGATGTTTTCGACATCGGCATGATTTTCGGTGGGTGCGTGATTTTTACGCTCGTGTCTCGAGGTGGCTCTTCGGAAATGATGTCGGGCGATATGCGGATTGAAAACTGTAAAGCGGTCTAAGTTAGGGTTTTTTGAATTTGAAATACTTTTCTATGGAGATGGCGGGATGTGTGTTTTTGAAACTTGTGTTGTAGGGTTCCCACTTTTCCTTAAAGTGGTTATTTGAAAATACCAAAAAAAGGATTTGGCAATGTTACCTTGCACATATTGTTGAAAACAAATGAACCATTCAGATTAATGATGTGCCAGAGGTAAATGAGTATCCAGATGTTTTTCCTGACGAGTTTCCTGGAATAATACCAGATCGGGAAGTTCAATTTACTGTTGACTTAGTTTCTGATGCTAATCCAATTTCAAAACCCCCTTATCGAATGGCTCAAATTGAACTTTTAGAGTTGAAGGACCAATTGCAAGATTTATTAGAGAAATGTTTCATTCGACCTAGCACATCACCATGGGGTGCTCCTATCTTATTTGTTAAAAAGAAAGATGGTTCAATGAGACTTTTCATTGATTATAGAGCCTTGAATAACATCACTGTTAAGAACAAATATCCTTTTCCTCGTATCAATTATTTGTTTGATCAGCTCAAGGGATCTCAGTATTTTTCAAAGATTGACCTGAGATTGGGGTACCATCAGTTGAAGGTAAAGGAAGCAAATATTCTGAAGATTTTGTTTCGTACAAGATATGGCCATTATGAATTTTTAGTAATGCCTTTTGGGTTAACCAATGCACCTACTGTATTCATGGACCTTATGAATAGAATTTTCCATGAGTTCTTGGATAAGTTTTTGGTTGTTTTCATTGATCATATTTTGGTGTTTTCTAAAAGTAAATAAGAGCATGAAAGTCATTTAAGGGTTATTTCGAAAACCTTAAAAAGAAAATAAATTGTATGGGAAATTTAGAAAGTGTGAATTTTGGTTGCAAAAAATTTCTTTCCTTGGTCACATTATTTCTAAAGATGGAATAATTGTTGATCCTGCAAAAGCAAAGGTTGTTGAAGAATGGCCAAGACCCACAAATATAACTGAGATTCGTAATTTTCTTGGTTTTTCAGGCTATTACTGAAGGTTTGTTAAAAACAAAATTCATGGTTATCTAGTCCAATGACTAAGCTAACTCAAGAGCATGTTAAGTTTATCTGGACAAAAGATTGTGATGATTGTTTTCAGGAGTTGAAAAGAAGATTGGTGAATGCTCCAATTTTGGCACTACCTTCCAGAAATGGTGAGTCTGTTATCTACAATGATACTTCTTTGAAAGGACTTGGTTGTGTCTTAATGCAGAATGATCAGGTAATTGCTTATGCTTTATGTCATTTAAAAACTCATGAGGTAAATTACCCTACACATGATTTAGAATTAGCTGATGTTGTTTTTTCTTTAAAAATTACGAGGCATCATTTGTATGGGGTAAAGTGTGAAATATATAATGATCTTAAAAGTTTAAACTATATATTCAATTAGAAAGAATTGAACATGAGATAGAGGATATGGCTATAATTAATTGAGGATTATGATTGTACAATTCATTAACATCTGGGAAAAGAAAATAAAGTGGCTGATGCTTTGATTCAAATAAGTAATGCTTCATTAACCATGTTATGTTTGTAACATGATCATTTAGTTAAGGATTTTATGAACCTTGGAATAGAATTTGTTGGTGCAGGAAGTTCTTATGTTTTGTTTCAGGTGTCAGTAAGATCATCTCTACTAGATAGAATTAAGCAATCTCAGAAGCAAGATAGTGAGTTGCAGAAAAAGGTAGAGCTGGTTCAGAAGGGTATGTTCCCTGAATTCAACATTGATAATGATTTTTTTTTTGAGATTTGGGAAGAGATTGTGTGTGACTTTTGATTCACAGTTGAAGAGAGAGTTGTTATGTGAAGCTCATAGTTCTCCGTTTTCAGTTCATCCTGGCAGTACTAAGATGTATAGAGATCTTCAGGAGTATTACTAGTGGGATGGAATGAAAAGATATATTTCTGATTTTACAATGAAGTGTTTGACTTGTCAACAGGTTAAAGTAGAGCAGTAGTTACTGAAAGGGAAGCTTTAGCCTTTACCAGTGCTAGAGTGGAAATGGGAGAATATATCCTTGGACTTCGTTGTGGGATTGCCAAAGACACCTCAAGGTAATAATACAATCTGGGTTATTGTTGATCGCTTGACTAAATCTGCTTGTTTCCTTGCTATACGAGATACTTTCTCCCTAGATCAACTTTCTCATTTGTATCTTAAAGAGATAGTTAGGTTACATGGAGTTCCCCTCTTCATTGTATCTGATCGTGATTCCAGGTTTACTTATAACATTTGGAAAGGCCTTCAGAAGTCATTGGGTACTGAATTAAATTTTAGTACAACTTTTCATCCTCAATTAGATGGGTAGTCAGAATGAAAAATTCAGAATTTGGAGGATATGCTACCTGCTTGTTCAATGGATTATCGGGGAAGTTGGGACCAACATCATTCTTTGGTTGAGTTTTCTTATAATAACAGTTTTCATTCTAGTATATAGATGGCACCATTTGAGGCATTATATGGTAAGCGGTGTCAAACTCTAGCTTTTTGGGATGAAGTATGTGAAAGGAAGTTGATGGGACCATAATTGGTAGAAGAGTTGGTAGAAAAAGTTCAGTTGATACAGAAACACATGAGAATAGCTCAGAGTAGGAAGAAAATTTATGTGAACAATAAAAGGAAGGATATCTCTTTTGAGGTAGGTGATCATGTCTTCCTCAAAGTTTCACCATGGAAAAGTGTGATGCGATTTCGTAAGAAAGAAAAGTTGAGTCCAAGGTTCATTAGACCCTATGAAATTATGGAGAGAATTGGATCAGTTGCATCCCGAGTGGCTTTACCTCTGATTTTATCTCCGGTACACAATGTTTTTCATGTTTCAATGTTAAGGAAGTACATGCCAGATCCATATCATGTTTTGAGTCCAGAGGTAGTTCAGCTAGAAGAGAATCTATCTTATGAGGAACAACCAGTCTAGATTCTTGACCACAAGGAGAAAGTATTGTAGAATAAGTTGATTCATCAAGTAAGGGTTTTTTTGGAAAAACCACATGATTAAAGAGGCAACATGGGAATCTTAAAATGTAATGAGGGATAAGTACCTCCACTTATTCGATAAGTAAATAAATTACGGGGACGCAATTTTCTAAAGGGGGGAAGGATGTAACATCCCAAGTAAGTAAAGAATTATGGATTTTCATATCTATGTATATTTATGAATTATATAGTGTTTTAGAGGCTTAAATAAGAATAAATCTGATCATAAGCATAGAATACTCTAATATTTTTTAAAAGATCGCTTTCCCGCCTTTTGATGGTAAGCCTTTTTTAAATCAAAAATAGAATTACTACAATTTTTGTGTCTAGAATTTGGTAAAATGGATTCCATATTTGTAATCATAAGGTCCAAATTATGTAATTAAGACTGTTTTGTTTTTGGACATTATGAAAAGTAACGACAGTAATTATCTTTAATTATCGTGATTAATTATTAATTGGGTAGTTAAGGGTAATAAAATAATATCATAATAATATAAAATGACTCCAACATGTGTTCTAATGCTACTGGTTGTGTCATGGCCTACCATGGGATGCCTTGTTCCAACTTTGGGACCCCATGGAATCACTTTTGTCTAATAGTGACATTTTATCTTTTTATTTTTAAAGAAAGTTAAATATAACAAAAGTATATATCACCCAAGTAAAATAATTTTAATTTTGTCTACATAAATTATCTCTTAGACTATAAGTAGTCATTGTAAATATAAAAAGATTCCCTACATTAGGGTATTTTTTTATAATTTTTAGACATTAAATACATAAATTTATTTATGACACCATGATGATGTAGTGATTACCTCGTTAATGAACAATTTAAATAAAATGAAAAGATAATGTAAAATATAAGACTTACACTTGTCAAAAACCTATTTTATGGGTCGATTTCTAACCCTTATCACTTTATCCTCTAAATATATAATTTTGGGACCTTTAAAATATGAAAATCATTTTATAATAAAGTAATATTTCAGGACTTTCCAAGAGTGCCCCTCCTCCCTCTTATAAAAGGCCCCCACCTCTACCCACTTACCCACACATATCAAGCCTTTGGATCAGCCAAACTCTGATAATTTTATCTCTCCACATCCCTCTCTTCATCCTATAATCCTTACCTTAGGCAGAAAGCTCTTCAAGGAACCCTTTTGGTTCAAACTAAGGGGATTTACCTGATATAAAGGTAATGTCTTCTCTTATGTTATTTTGTTTTATTTTGCTTCTCCAACACCCTAAACTATTTTTATTACTTTATTTTGTAACAACACCAGTATCTTAAACATACTAGGATGTTTTTATGAGAAGGATTTGATTTAAAATTACACACACCTCTGTCTAATGGTTAATGAACATACTGTTTTTGTGAGTGGCGAATTATTGTCTCACAAAACGATGATTGTTCAATATTCTTTTAACACCTTTAATGGTAGCCATTAATATGTCACTATATTTATATATGATATATATTATTTTTATTATTTTATTATGCTTCTGTATTTTTCATTTATGTAATACCCTTATGGTTTCCATTTTAGGTAAACGCGATAATTTCATTTTAGGAAGTACGGACTACTGCCCCCTCAAAGTGATTTGAATCATTAATGCCATATGTGGGACATATAAATGATGGAGTTAATGATATTATATATGATATTATATAGTAATTATAATATACCTTTATATCATTATGATTTCACTCCATTAAATATGAAATAGAAATGAAAGTACCGTTCATGCGTACGTACGGCTTACCGTCTCCATGAACAGTGCATTTCATTTCTTACCTCTAAATGTTATGTAATATTATAAATGCATGTATATACTAGATATATATGATATCTACATCATGAATATAATTCTGGATATAATGGATATTTTACCACATGAACAAATTTTAATTATAAGAAGTTTATTTTTGACTCAAGTACCAAAGATCGACAAAACAACCGTTATTAACTTAAATAATTACATAGTGTTCATAACATGGTAATAAGTGATATAAAAGTAATAATTAACTTGAAAAAGGTTCTTAAGAAAGTAGAAATTAACTCTAGCTTATTATTCAAGAGATTAAAGAATGATCGAGTCAAGTCGGACACGAGGTAACGGACTTCGTCTCAATCTCCTTTCATTGAGGCATATTTTGTTTTATATACAACTTTCTTTTATATGGTGTATAAACCCCTTTGACTTTTACTTTTACTAAAAAGGAATCTTTTTATAAGAAGAGTTTTACTAAATGACAAAAGGGAATGTTTTGGTCTTACGTATGCGGCGACAACGACTTCTTCACCGTCGTGACCATTTTTTGAGTTTCAAATTCCTCTACAAGCCATAACTTTTTTTAAATGAAAAATAAATACCATGTTTTACTTTCCTTTTATTTTGGTATTAAAAATGGTTGTGATAATTTTTTGATTATATCAATGTGTTTTTGATATCTTGTGATTGAAATGTGGAAATGTTATGTTTCCTTTATGCATATTTTATGTGATACGACTATGTTATAGTTCTTGTGCATTGTTTATGAAGATGGGTGGTTACATGATAAAATAACAGAGGGTGAGCCCATGATAGCTCTCCAATGCATTGGGTAACGCAAAGGAGTTAAACGCTAAGGTTTCTCCAAATAGATTTAGGTAATATACTGTGATGGGTATTCCAAATGTAACCATGTGGATTACTCCCTATGTAAGAATGTTATGAATGCCTCAAGTTACCTTTATGTATTATGATTTCTATGAGTTATTCATGAGTCTTAATATTTCATGAGGTATGTTAAAGTTATTATGTTTATGAGTAAAGTATGTTTTCAATGATTCTTATGTATACTTGGACTAATGTTTTCATTCTATATTTTTATATCCCTTACTGAGATTTTTATGCTCATCCCAAGTTTTTTAAATGTTTTTCACAGGTCAAGGGAAAAGTACTTGATGTGATGATAGTGTTGAGGAAGTGTTAAGAAAGAATCCATGTTTTATTTTAAATATGTTTTCTTTGATGGGAAAAATGAATATTGCCTTGTATGTAACAACCTTTTTTAAATTTGGAATGTAATGCATGATTTATGATCTAATTATCTAAAAATATAAACTTGATAAGATCCTCAATGTGTATTCTTGTAATAACTAAAGATTAAGTAATTTTTAAGGCTGGGGCCTTATAAAATTGCAATAAATGAGTCATCTGATTCAATTTGTCTAGATTCAACTAAAAAGCTATTAGATTTTTCTAAATGATTTTTAAAAATATTAAATAATATAAATAAAAGGAATAAATAGGATAGATGCTCTAAATGAATGTAGAAAGGTCACAAAAAGTCTAAATGTATTGTGACTAAAGCTCAATGGAAAACTAATTATAAAAGAAAATGAAATAAATTCATGAAGACTAACTAGAGTGATACTTATGAGTCATGTAGTGAATCCCCTACAAACTCTAAATATGAGTATAAAAATAAAATTGTAAATCTATGTATTATATCTCATTCTAATGAGGTACACACTTCTTACTCTCAAAATTATTATTCAGAAAATTTTTCTTAGGATTACCTTAAAAAATATTGTTTTATGCTTCTAGATAAGTTTAAATATTTAATTAAAGATAATATAAAACATAGAAAACATTATGATGCTTTTTATACTGATAACGAAAGTTTTTCTAACTAGATTCTATATTTAAGGTTTGACCCTTCCAAAAAAATTGTTCTTTTCAAAAAAATAAAATTAAAGAACTATAAGTATAAGTTAATAATTCAAAAAAAACTCTAGCATTCTTATTAAAGGATAAAACTATTTAAATAAAATTCTTGGTAAAAATAAAATTCATAGAAGAAAACATGGGATTGGTAAATTGGAGAAAATACAAAATTATTTAGAATATATTTTGTTATTGGTTCAAAAAGTAAGACAATATCTACTATTAAATGTTTTCACTATGGAATAAGGGGAAATTATTCTAATGGATTCTATTTTTGAAAAGATCAATTTTTTGGTATCAAGCATGTTCATTATTCAAAATAATTATCATGATTTAACTGTGGATTCTCTACTCAAAAAAAATAGATTTGGTTACCTATATCTTTAGTTACTAACATTTTCAGACCCAAAAAAATATGAGTACAAAAAGGCACTTGTATTTAATATTTTTAAATTATGAACCACGGGTCTTTATTTTTATATCATTAAGTGGTTGATTTAAAATTAAGTAAATTTATTATATTTATATTTCCTATTATTTTAAATGGAAACTTCATCAAAGATAGAACTATTAATTCAAGAATTATTTATTTTATAATTTAATATTCAATTAAAATACAATAATATTTTTACATAGGGGGAGAAAATTTCTAAATGTATTTTGTCCATAACATTTAATTATCCTTTTATTTAAACTATTAATGTTTTATCACTCTATTATTTTATTTGATGAATCAATATTATTAACCATTTTGACCCTATCATGCATACTCCATAAATACTATTTAATTTCACTTTAAGATATATAAAAAAATTATTAATTATTTTAACATGTGTAATATTTTAATTATTTTATTATTTCAATAAACATTGCTTTATACTAAGACTAGTTTTTTGGGAAAATTTATAATTCAGGGGGAGCATGTAGTATGTTCTTTTATTAATTTAAAATCACATGAAGAAATATTAGTTTATTTAATGAAAATATTAGTTATTAATTAATATCTAATTTTTTAGAATGTGTTTTGAAAATTTATTTTTCTTAGAAACATTATTCAATTATTAAAAGTTATTATTTTAAAATATTTTTTTATTTAAAACTATGTTTTCAACTGAAAAATATAAAATTATTGCACTATATTTTGTCTCCATAATTTGAAATGTTCCTTGAAAACCATCATAATTAAACCTTTGTTCATCTCAAACACTCTCAAATCCATTTTCTTCATTCTTTAAAATTTCAAACTCAAAGGCTTCTAGATAATCCACTCTGAGCGGTATGAAGATACTGAGGAATTCAATCTCATAGAAGTGTTATTCTCAAAGGATAAACATTCAATTTTTTGATTATTTGATTAATCTTTCAAAAAAATGAGTTTAAAGAATTTGTTAAGCAAGGTAATTATTTTCCTAATGATATGACTGGTCTATTTGGATAATATTAGGTTTTTTCTATTGAGGTTTCCTTAAAAACTCTTTTGTAAAAGATACAGAAAACTTATATTGAAGAACTAATGGTTAAATATTCTCAAATATCTAATGATAGAATGGTTTCTATAGAGTTTTTGTCCAAGTTTAAGATACATGAATATTTAAAAAGGTTTATAAAATCTTATGAAGAGTTGGAAAAATCTTCTATTTCAAATGAATTTTTTTGGTACTCTTCGAATTAAGCATCAATGTTTTTGAGAAAGATCAATTTCTAAAAAATATTTTGATGCATTTAAAATGAAGATGTTATGTTAAATAGAGAAAAATGTATTTTAATATATTACTAAGTCAGATCTTAATGATCTAAAAGAGTTTTTATTTAAATATTTTGTATCTTCTTCAATGGTTCAACAATATTTATATGATCAAATTAGAATATAAATATTGCCAAAAGTTCTATCTACTATGAGTAAAAAGTTCAAAATTATGGATATAAAATATGAACCATTTACCCTTTCCAAAAGTCTTGATTCTTTTCCACCACCATATTTTATCAAAATTAAATGAAAAAATATTTTTTTTGTAAAATATGGATGTTTTAAAAAAATTGCTTCTCTCAGTTTAAGTATCATTTTTTCTACATCAAGCGTGCATTAATATGTTTCTTATTTTATTTTTTATGACACAAAAAAACAAGTGAAATTTATGGAGAAATGTATGAGTAGATATGTGAATATAGGAAAATTTTGAGGAATAAATATGACAAATGTATATAAATAACTATGTTTAAAAAATGTAAAATATATATGGGATACATTTATTTGTAAAACTATTTATCTTAATGAGGGAGAAATTTGACTGAAATTTTTTTATTATCATATTTTTAAAATTTAATTTCTTATTCAAGTTTATGTTAATATTGGTTATATGGGTTTTCTGATCATTAAAAGGAGAGAGATTATTGGGAATGTGTTGTTCCAACAATTTCATTCATTTATTTTTGATTTTTATGCTCACAAACACTCACATATATATTGCTAATGAATTTACTTTAAATTAATTTTAGGATAAAAATAATTAGAATAATTATTTTATTTTGGAATCATTTTTAGACCTTAAAACCATGGAACATTATTTTTTCCCAAAGTATAGGTGTTATGGACTTGTTTATAAGAATTTTGGAAAAACTGTTTATAACCAATGTTTTAAGAACAATGTATGGTTTGTGTACCCTATGTTTGGAATGAGCTTATGGATAAATAATAATACTTATAGAAGAAAAACTATGTTTGAGGAAAAAACATATGTTTCATCATCCCTGATTTTATAATCAACCATTCATTTTCAACTGTTCTTTTGAAGTTTATCACTATAGAGAGAAACCATAAATTTTACTTGGTTAATGGAAAAAGTTTGGAATTATGGATTATTTCTATGTTTTCATAAATTATATCACTATAATTAAACATCTCTTTAAAACTATTTAAAAAATAATTCAAAATATTGTATTCAATGTATTAAATCATCCCTATTTCAAAGAGAAGTTACTACTTTATTTGAATTTTTTAAATTAAAATCCTCATGATTTATTATGAGATATTTCTAGATCCATTTGTCCTGAAGTAATTCAATTATCATGATAAATACTAAGAGTTTATTATTATAAATATACAAATGTGTATTTGAAAATAATTGTGTGGAATCTCCTTTAAAGCTACACTTTAGAGACATACATGTTTGAGCATCTTCCTGGTGTTTTCTTTTATACTGTTTAATGAAATCCTATTTGATGTTGAAGAATATTCTATTATAATGTTTTATTAAAGATCATTTTATTTTTTCAATTTCTACTGTAACTGTGTTCCAAATTCATTTCAAAAATATTCATCTTAATCAATTTACTATTTAATTTTCTACTTCTCGTACTCAATTTTGGTGAAGTTTCACCTTATTGTACTAAGTTTTGGATTTATGGTTCCTTATAAATGAACTATAAGGCCCTATAAAATTCTTATTTTAATTTTTCAAATATCTTCACTCAGTTGTAGAGGTATCAATAAAAGAGACCTACTAGTGAAAATCATTAATCTTAGGGAGAGATCAGTGGTGGAGTGGACAGTGGGATCTTTGTACCCCAAACCACTATACATCATCATTTCTTATTATTTTATTTATTTATATTCTGCTACATACTTGTATTTAAGATAAAAGTAATGGATTGATTTGTTTCAATAGATATGTTTTAATTTTGACATGATTTCTAAAATGGCATAATTCACCCCCCCCCCCCCCCTCTTATTTCTTATTCATAGTCATTCTGATGCAACATTATGAGGAAGGATGGCCTTATGTCCTAACTCATGAGAAATTATAGGATATGTGGCCTTGTGGCCAGACTTAGGGTTGATCCAGGGGTCTGATAGACTTATATACTGACTTAGGGCTTAATATGATATGATCCTTGACCAAATACATGTGTTTTCATTAGGTCCTAATTAAATATGTGATGATATATGGGGAATCCCTTTCAGAATGGATCCTAAGTAGCTATGCTCAGGTCTTGTGGTGGCTTGGTTAGTGAATGATCACCCAACATGTGATTGGTTTATTTTTTGTGCATTTAACTTCCATCATTACATATACCTTTATATACATATACACTTTATGTTATGGATGCATTGGAGATTTCCTATTGGGTTTATACTCACACCCTACATAGGAATCTTGATTCACATGAAAATTCCATGGTTAGGGATCTAACTAAGGGTGAGGGCCCTTTATCAGGGAGCTGAGTGGGGGAGCTTAGAGGATTATGGTAATGTCTGGATGGACCCCAGACTATTTCTTAAGTGTTAATTTTATTTTATTTAGTTATCATGAATTATTTGACATACAACATTGGGAGTCTTTTGGTTTATATTATATATAATGGATTCCATTTATCATATCATGATGATATTATTTTGGTTACTGTTATACTACCCTAGGATATTTATTTATAATTTATTGTGATTATAGTGTATACATATTTTCACTAAGGTTATAGTCTCCCAATGAAACTATTCTAACCCTTTCCACTAGTCAGTATCCTCTTGTATATGATAAGGAACTCAAGAGGTCATGTAGTACTCAGACCTTGACTAGATGATTCGGGTTGGGGTATTACAAAGTGGTATTAGAGTGGGTTTTCTTTTCTTTCTTCTTGAATAATTTTTGGGGAAATTATAAAGGATATGAGATATGTGTAACTTGGGTAGGGAGAATGTATATTCCTATATAGATCTTAGGTAATGTGCCTCCAAGTTACGGGTGATAGTATTTCTATTACTAATTATGGTATTATAGTTTTGTGTTGATCTTGAGTACTATTTTGAAGTTACATTTTATTGAATTTGGGTGTGTTCATGTATCATGACTAGGAATATAAATTCACATGTCATTTATATGATGTCTTATTATATTTTGAATTTAAATTAATTAAATTTCATTGGTAATTGGTGATTTGTGCTTTTACGATATAAATGTACTGAAATTTTAATTAATTGAACTGAGCATGCTATTTTTTTATATGTATATGACTTTGACTAACATGCGGGTGTAAAACAATTTTCCTAGGACTTGGGTAGTACTAAGGGGGATATTTATTGTATAAATGGGTATCCTTTTAGGATGAGTCTTCCTATAGTGGTTTTTTTGTATTCCTTAATTTTTTGATTGGTGTAGTTATTTAAGTTATTGAAGGGGTTTCTCAGTGTTCATTTGAAAATTTTGATAATGTCATCTCGATGTCATCTTAAGAGACTTCTTATAGAAGTGGTTCAAAATTTCCATATAATATATGATGTTTCTATATTCCCACTGGACATTTAAGATGATTTAGTTCATCATGCTCTTACACCTTCTCTAGTGGTTCAAGTAATAGAATCATGTTAACCTAGATTATTTATGATAGTGCGTATTCAAGGTGGAATATCTCATAAGATGGTGGTTGAATATTCTCAATATTTCCATCATCAGTAACCCACATCCTTCTAGGGTATTTGAGTGTCCTAGGATGGTGATGATTGGATCGATATCATTGATGGAATCTTTGATCTAGTGGACACACTGGAGGATCTTCAAGTGAAGATGGATACATTCATGCTTCAGGGACTCATGAGGATATGGTGGGGTGTTATGAACCAATTGAGGAAACATGAGTTTGTGACTTGGGAAACCTTCAAGAATCTATTATTTGATTAGTTTTACCTATATACATTGAAGTTTGATCAATATTTGGAGTTTTTAGAGATTTAATAGGGGTGATGATGGTATCTTTAGATTCTATTCATTTTATGGAGTTTATTTACTTCACTCTGTTTTTAGCTATTAATGAAACACATAAGGCCCAAAAATTCAATATATTACTTCATTAAGAGCTCAGGTTCTAGGATAATATTTTCAACCAGATGAATTATATTCAGGTTTTACGCAAGGCCTTGATGATTGATAAGGGTATGGAGGAGGAAAAGGCAGTGGGTCTTCTTTCAGCCCTCATTTTATTGATGAGAGGATCCTAGAAATATAGTGAGAACCTTTTCTAGTAATAGGAAGAGGAAGGATGAGGAGGTAGGTAATGGTGGTAGTAGAATATTGGAGTGGATCAGTTTTTCTTCAACACCCTCTGTGGAAGGAGGTGTCACCATGTGATTTAATTGCGGATAGAGTATACATTATCACATATTTTACCCTAAATATCAAAAAAACTATCATAGATGAAGAATTATGGGGAATCCTAAATTTTTTATTTGAGGGAGATATGTTCAGGTTTATATAGAGGTTTTAGGTAGATGTAGGTTTCAAGTCATGGGACTAAATGGGGGTCTCAGTTGTTGGCCTAGATTTTGTAGGGGTTAGTGAATCGGCTAAACCAAGGATCTTGGGTATAGAGTCATGAGACAGATACACAAATAGTGTATATTTTATACCATATTTTGGCTAATTGTGAAATGGGACCTTATACAATAATAGGTATAGTTATGATTACCTATATACTTTTTACTACATTTTTGATATATAATCCTTCCATTCCTTCATATCTAATCAAGTCATTAGTGGGTTATTCCTTCTAAATAAATTATTTTTGAATTGATTTAACTTAATATACCATTTGGAAAATGTTATATCATCTAAAGATATGTATAGAGTTTCCTGTAGTATTTTATAGTTGTGAAAATTTATGGTATTTATTGATCCTAGAGATACCTAACTTCAATTTGATTTTGAGTATAAATCGGTTGACCAGTTATTAGGATCATATTGACTGCTATAGGAGACAATTATCCTATATTAAAATTAGGGGGGTTAATTTACTTGTGAATGGGATGTTGGATAAGGTATAATTATACCATACCTAAGTTAGTTTAAGGCTATTACAGCATATGTAATAGGCCTAGTTCTTGCAGAATATTAGGCAGTAGATCCTTCCTCCATTCCACTAGTGGTGGACCATTACCAGGATGTCTTCCCAGATAGTTTCTCAAGAATTTTTCCTAATAGAGTAATTTAATTCAAGATAAAACTCACTTTAGGAGAGTATCCCATATGGATCCCCCTATATTGTATGGAAATAACTCAGTTGAAGGAACTCAAGGTACATCTTGGGGATTTGGATGTGAAGGGATTTATTATACCAAATACTTCTTCTTAGGGTTCTCCAATCTTTTTTGATAAGATATAAGATTGGATCCTTCGGCTGTGTGTATACTATAGGAAGATTAATTAGAAAATTATGTAGATTAGGTACTCATTTCCAAGGATCTATTATTTTTTGATCAGTTTAGGGGAGCTCAGTGGTTCTCCAAGATTGACTTGTGATCATGCTACCACTAGCATCAGGTCAAGAAATTAGATATACCTAAGACAATGTTTAGGAGTAGTTTTTTATTTTATAAATATATTTTCATGACTTTAAAATTGATGATTTATCAATTAGTGTACATGTATCTCGTGAATAGGATCTTACATCCATATCTTATCACTTTTATTTTTGTATTCATTGTTGATATTCTGATATACTCATAGAACTCAAAGATGCTTGATAGGAACATTAATATCATATTTAGTACACTTTGAACACATTGAATTTATTCCAAGATTTCAAAGTATAATTTTTCATTCAATAGGTATGCTTCTTTAGTCATGTTATTTCTGAGGTGGGAATCTCTATTGATCTAGAGAAGGTACAGGTGGTGATTTCTTGCACACACTCTGGGAACATGATCAATATTATGAATTTCATAGGTTTGAACAAGTGTTTCAGACAATTAATTCCGAATTTATCCTATTTGGATGCACCTATGGATGGTATTACTAGGTAAGGGGTAAATTTGGAGTGGAAATGTTAGTGTGAATAGGCCTTCTTAGAAATAATGTGTAGATTAAAAAAAGGCCAAGTTTTGATTTTTCCTAATCCTTGAATTGGATATATAGTTTATTGTGATGCTTCATGTGTTAGTTTGGGGGGTTTTTATAAAAATAAAATAGGTATTTACTAATGGTTCTCATCAACTATGAACTCATGATTAGTAATACCCTGTGTATGATATGTAGTTTGATAAAGTGGTTCATGCCTTAAAATGTTGGTGACCCTATCTTTTTAGTGAGAAATTTTTGCTTTATATGGACCACAAGATCTTGTAGTATATCTTCTCTAAGCATGAATTAAACCTCTGGTAAAGGCATCGAGTTCAGTATCTATAGGATTTTGACATTGATATGGCTTATGCTCTAACAAAGGGTAATCTTGTAGCAGATTCTCATTAAAGAAAGATACAGGATCTTGTATAATATCCTTTGGAGGAGGAATAAACATTGATTATCTTATTGAATGAACAATTTTTGGGTGTATCTATAATGTTTTATGCCTTCGTAATTTTTTATTTTGCTAGTTTTTTTATTAGAGGTGTTTGGGGGAGGTTTCAAAAGTTTTTGGTGGCGGTTGGAGGTCCAGAAGATCTACTGTATGAAATAAACATCATGTAATTTTTACATGATGTGAAATTTGAATTCAAGGATTGTCTAGGGCCAGTCCTTGATGAGTATATTTTTGGGATAATATAATAAAAAGGTGGTGCATTTTTGGTGAAATTAAAACCCAAGGATTACATGACATAGAAGGGGATTACACATCATGTAAATCCTTAATGTAGTGTAGTTATAAAGTTTTAGATCACTCAGGTTTTCCTAAAACCCTATGCTCTCTCTCATTACAAGCATTCGATGATTCTCCCTTGAAGAATTTTGAGATTTCTTTTGATGGGGATTGATTCTTAGCTTCCCGTCTTTGATCTGTGTTGATTTATCCTCTTATTATCATCTATTTCCTTCCATTCTTCTTTGGTGTTTCAATTTAGTGGTGTGGTTTGGTTTGGGTTTGTGTATTTAGGATGAGTTTTGATGATCCTTTAGTGTGTTGTAGGTTTATCTGTTGTTTTTCATGGTTTGGTGTTGGTTTTTAGGAATTTATTCATTGACATATGTTGCAGAACCAGTTAGCAATTATTCTTTGAGTTAGGGAATTCCTTATTTCTCTTTATTGTGTATCATGTGGGAAGGGGTTACTTTTTTATATATGGGGTATGGTTATTCTGTATTTATAAAAGATTAAATAATTGGATAATTTGAAATTGAAGGTTAAAGGGGTTTTATTTTCATGATTTTTTAGATTTTTTATCTTTTTGATGTTGTGATTATATGGAATTGATGCCCTGTTAAATATTATGGCTATTGGGGGCTCTATTTGCGCTTGATAATATGTTTTTTAACTATTGAGACTATTGTGATTGTTTTGATATCACCCAAAAATTTAAATTGGATAACCAATTACATTTATAAAATAAAATGGTTTCCCTAGGATTATGTTTTATGTGATAATTCCCCTAAAATAAAGTTGAATGTGATAAAATCCCCTTTGTAAATGTTTAAAATGGATTTTGATGTGTTGTGATGTGTGACGGTTCTTATGGGATAGAGATTTGTTGTTGGGGAATTGGGTATAATATTTATACATCCTTTTCAAGGTTAATAATCTAAAAAAATTTCCACTCAAGCCTCATATAATTAAGCTAATCTTTGGGTCCATAATCCTAATTGACTAGTACCTGCTTTGGCCAATGTTAGAAATGTATTTGAGCAAGTTGTATCACCATAGTGGGGTACTCATACTACCCATGGGTTCACCTGTACTCACCTCCAATCACTATAAAGAAGGAGTCCAATTAATATATTTGAAAATATTATAAATGGTCACTGAGCTAGTCATTATGCTTCTTAGGACATGTAAATTCATTCCAATGTCTGAGCCCTAGGTCTTGGTTCATCGGTGGTCACAATATTCGTAACTCGTATAGTCCCTAAGGATATGACCCTTGGGAAATTGGTAAAGAGAACTCATTGGTGAGATTTTATAAAACACCCCTCGAGTCTCTAGTAAGAGATAGGTTAAACATCCCTATCATTTGGAAGAGTGTAATCATTCTTGGAATCCAATGATGTGAGACGCCATGCAGCACACTACAGTCAAGTAACTGACTAGGGAGAGCATAATAATCCCTACCACTCAGGAGATAATAGTCATCCATGAGTATAAACATTAGGGAAACCATGTCCATATCGAGGATATTGTAATCATTAATGAGTATCATTACTAGGGATGTCATTCCAATATATCGTAGTCATAGGATAAACATTCAGATTCTAAGAAACACCTCTAGACATCCCATTAATATAATAATAAAAAATATATACATAGGCTCAACAGCCACGTCCTAGGTAGTTCCAATGGGTATAAAAGTAAATATAAAAAATAGCATGACTTAGAAGCAGGATCCTATGAAAGGATGTCTATGAATCCCAAAAAACATGATGAATCCTAGGAATAACTTCTTGGAATACCAAAATAAAGAAAGACACCTCATGTTAGGATCAACAACCACCAACCAGGAAGTACCACTAGTAAACATCACTTCATTAGCAATAAACATGTGAAAGTTATAAATAAAGAAGTGAGGGAGGATCAAACACCTAACACTAGTGCAGAAATCGTTTTTTACATCGGTTATTTTTAATTTTTTACGTCAGTTCCTAGCCGACGTTAATACGTGCGACGTTATAAATAAGGTTTTTGACGTCAGTTATTTAAAAACCGATGTCAAAAACATAAAATCGCGATGTTTATCACGTCAGTTATTTTAGAACCGACGTGATAAAGGGCCTGGAGAATGGTTTATCATGTCGGTTATTTGAGAACCGACGTGATAAAGGACCTGGAGAATGGTTTATCACATCGGTTATTTGAGAACCGACGTGATAAAGGGCCTGGAGAATGGTTTATCACGTTGGTTATTGAAGAACTGACGTGCTAAACGGCCTGGACAATGGTTTATCACGTCGGTTCTTAAACAACCGACGTGATAAACAGGGGCGAGGGGGTTTATCACGTCGGTTCATACAGAACCGTCGTGATAAACCAGGTTGAGTGTGGTTTATCACGTCGGTTCATATAAAACCGACGTGAAAACTCGGGGTAGGGGGGTTTATCACGTCGGTTATTGAATAACCGACGTGATAAACCATTGTCCAGGCCGTTTAGCACATCGGTTATTCAATAACCGACGTGATAAACCATTCTCCAGGCCCTTTATCACGTCGGTTATTAAATAACCGATGTGATAAACCATTGCCAGGCCGTTTAGAACATCGGTTATTCAGTAATCGACGTGCTAAACCATTCTCCAGGCCCTTTATCACGTCGGTTATTAAATAACAGACGTGATAAACCATTCTGCAGGCCTTTTATCATGTCGGTTATTAAATAACCGACGTGATAAACTATTTTCCAGGCATTTTATCACGTCAGTTATTAAATAACCGACGTGATAAACCATTATGCAGGCCTTTTATCACGTTGGTTATTAAATAACCGACGTGATAAACTATTTTCCAGGCATTTTATCACATCAGTTATTAAATAACTGACGTGATAAACCCAATTTTTTTTTAAACAGAATGCAGTGATCTTCTCTCCACCAGAATCAACCAGAAAACAAATCAAGAAATCGTACCACAAAAACAGAAGTACATCAAAATTAAGCATGTAAATAGATAACATATAAAACATACCCACTAGATAGCATCCACCCTCATTTATACCCCATGGACAGCACTCCCCCACCTCGTCGGAGCCCTCACCCTCATGTATACCCCCTGGACAGCCCTCCCACTCCCCATTGGAGCTCCCACCCTCATGTATACCCCTTGGACAACCCTCCCCCACCCCATTAGAGCCCCCACCACACTCCTGGACTGCCCCTCGACCCCCGGACACTCCCAAACACCCCTCGACAACCCCCCACCCGCCTGAACAGCACCTCCTCACCCCCTCACCCCACTTGACAGCCCCCACCACACCCCTGGACAACCCCCCCACCCCTGGACAGCACTCCCACACCCCTGGACCGGCTTCCCACACCCCTAGACATCCCTGCCACCCACCAGGACTGTCCCCCCACCCCACCGGACAGCCCTCCCAGACCGCTGGACACCCCCAACCCCACTGAACACACCCCCACACCCTTGGAACCCCTCCCCCACAGACCCAAATCCATACTAGAAGAACCATCAAAAGTAGACCAAAACAAGACGTAGAGAAAAATTAAACATTCACTTATATAACATTCAAAACTTACACTGTCAACTTAAAAAAACTAAATCAAACCTAAACAACTACCAAATACACAATTAAAACGACAATATTCAAAATTACATTTTACATTACAAACAACTAAAATTAAATCAAACCTGTAAAATAATTTGACCACTCCACTTGTATGTGTTTGATGTCTTCAGCAGTATAGGGTTGAGGGTCATCAAAAAGCTACAAATGAAAAAGAAGATAATTAACGTGTATAATGAATAAATCAAATTGAAATATTATGGAAAAGTTTAAGAGGAAATCGTACCAGGTCAAAATTCACAATTGTCCCAGTTGTTATTATTTCATACATAAATCTTAACATATAATATCCGCATTCGATGAGGCCTTGTTGTTCATGACAATTCTGTTTTGAATGAGTGTAAAGTCAATATATTATTTTTATGTAATAAATCAAAAAGTACAAATTATAAATGGAAATTTACCTTCGCATTTACATATTTGATCTTTGCATTTCTTTTCTTTGTGTTTTTTCGAAAGTAGCCCCATGCACTGTTAGAAAATAATATGAATGGGGTAAATTTAAAATTCATTATAATATATAAAACTATTGAGAAATTGAAACTTACTTTTCCAATATTTTCTTAAAACTTGCCCGCACATCACCATGAACAGAGTATATCCAATAAAGAGCTTTCTCCCTTGGGCAAAAAATCCCTAACATCCAATGATCACTGATAAAAGAAAATTTAATGTTAGTGGTTTTTTATGTTAAAAGATAATTAACTCTTTGAGAGAAATGTGTTTCATACCTCTCACAAAAAGGCATCATCCAACATTGTCTGATTATATTCTTTTCAAGTCTTTCAGCAATATAAACCATTCTTTGTTCCTCAGTCAATGCACATGCTTCAGGGGAAATCAATTACGGGTCCATGAATCCATATACTTCTGTCAGTTAATTCCTCTCACAAATTTTATAAAGATACCTAATACAAAACATATATAAGTATACATTTTTAATAAATATAACGCAGGGAAAAGGTGTTAAGACTTACATGGAAAAAATTTGCACCACGTTGATGCCCAACTTATCTCCATTAACAAGCTCCATGATATCATATTTTGTAATCCCCACACTTATTTCACGTCCATAAACATGAGATTCCATTGGAAACTCATAAAAACCCAACAACAAATGTGAATATCTTGACAATCTGTCAAGACCACTGGAATCTGTATCTGATGTCATAGTTTGTTGTCTTTGTTGTTGTCTATATAGTATTTCTTTACCTTTGAATTATTCCTGTGAAAAGAAAATTTAGAATTATAGTAGTTTTCAAATGATAAAACAACTTTAAAAAAAAAGATATAACATTCATACCTCTATGGTAATGAGTCGAAGAAGTCTGGATGGCCAAACTAAAAAATGGTCGATACTCTGTCCAACTGTCGCCACCTCATCTGTAGGTATTGGTACCCTAGCTGATCTATCTATAATATCCTGTACAGTGACCCTCTGATTCTCTACCTCTAATTGTTGATGATGAACTGTATCTCCTATACAATATACCAACCCGTATGCTACTATATGATGTTGAGAATCATCAACATACAACTCGTAGTATGTAGGAAGCTGCGGCGGAGGCGTAGGATAAAAAATGGGGTCCGCAAGCTGAGGTGGGGGAGTGGGAGCTACTGGCGGAGGTGGAGGATAAATAATGGGGTCTGCAGGGGGAGGTGGAGGAGTGGGAGCTGCAGTCTGAAATTGTCTTTGCATTTCTGCAAACATAGACTGCACCGACTCTCTAATCTTGTCTTCCATCGTCGCATTAATATTTTGAACTTCAGTCTCCAAGGATTCTATTTTTTTATAAACCCCCTTAATGTTAGAAGTTGAAGAACGTGGAAACACTTTTCTTACCGATACACTTGCCGGATATCCTCTTACACGACCAGGATGTTCGGGCCTTCCCAATGCTGCAAATAAAATATCTTCCCTCCCAGTAGCTGTAAATGTCCCCTCTGAACTCTTCTCCTCAAGAGAGTCCTGTATTAATTAATTGAACATTTCTGTAATGATTGAAACTTATATGAAGAAAAAAGTTAACTTAAATAAATTAAATAGATATCTTACAATCCTCTCAGCTACAATTCTCGATTCTTCTGAAAGATATTGCCCTTTTTTCCCCTTCCGAGCTCTCTTCCATTTTTCATGTCTAGATGGAGGGGATGGAGGGGCCACCTCTCCAGAGCTTGAAGACTCAGCTCTTAGTTGTTGAAATTTTTCCACTATCATTTTTTCTTCCAATAATGTATACCCTCCCCGAGATAAACTATGAGGGTATACATTTTTAGATTGGATCTCCTGATGAGCTTTCCTTGTTTCCTGTAATTTAAGAATAAGAAATCATTAACAAAACATTAATAAAATCATTTATATAAGAAAGTTTATAAAAGTTTACATTGCCCTTACCAGAAATGACTCTTTTTTTCTACTTTCAAAAAACTGTCTCCATGTGTCTTCATCTATAAAAGGATATATACGACATGGATTGTCATGACTCCTATGACCATAAATGAAATCAGATGAGAGGGTTGATTTGAAATCCCTCCATCTCCTGGCATCCAACGATAATCATTTCTTCCTGACTCCTCCAGTGTCAGGAATATCAAATGTCATCTGATAAAGAAGAGGTTAAACATATTATATATACTAGAAACATTAAAAGAATGGTCAAACAATGAGAAAAGATCTTACCAAAATCGTCTCCCACAACTGAGAGATAATCGATTTATCCACACCTCTCCAATCATCATACAGAATGCTTACTTTGGTATTAGCCTGAGTTTCAACAAAACTCTTAAAATCTTTAGCATTCGGACCTCTAGGAATATCATCATCATCAAACTCAACTACTATCCTCTGATCCTGCGTACGGGCAAGTGATAATTTTGGTAAACGTGTGCACCCACGTTTACCAACATTTGAACTCTTTGTCGTAATAGGAGCATGTGAATGTTCATCCCCAGAGGTATGACCAGCAATATGCTCCTCTTCAGAATCATGTGGTTGATTATCTGAATGATCTGTCATTATCCTTCAAATCAAAAAAACAAACGTCAATTCACAAATATACAAATACAAATATTTTAATACTAATGTAATCAGAAAATATAAAAGTGTACTAGGTTACATAATAGTAAACATTGGTAATATGGTAATCATGTTAAACAATGCTAAAGATGGCAAAGATGGTCAAGATGGTCAAGATGGTCAAGATGGTAAAAAATGGAAAAAATGGTAAACCTGGTAAACATTGTAAACATGGTAAAGTAATTGTCAGTGAACAAATATACAAATTCAAATATTTTAATACTACTGTAATCAGAAAATAGAAAAGTGTACTAAGTTACATAATAGTAAACATTGGTAATATGGTAAGCATGTTAAACAATGGTAAAGATGGCAAAGATGGTCAAGATTGTCAAGATGGTAAAAATGGTAAAAATGGTAAACCTGGTAAACATTGTAAACATGGTAAAGTAATTGTCAGTGAACAAAAATAAGCATTTTAAAATTCATGTAATGGTTATAAACATGATAAATTAAACTAAACAAACTTAAAACAAACAAAAACATATACTTATTTTATTTTAAAACATGTTTTAATAAAAAAAACTTACAATATCTAACATTAATGGAAAAAATAAATGTAAACAAGAAAAAAACATATGTTACCTGTAATTTTAGGAATGTACAGATGGATTGTTTTCCCAAATTCCTTCGTCGTGATCATTCCTTATGGCACAAACTATGTCTTCAACATGATCGTCATTATCTTCTGTTAATATTTCAATGGAATTAGGGATCTCACATAAATCAGCATATTCATCAAGTTCATCCTCACCAACATATTGTTTTTTCCCTTGTAAAACAATAGCCCACTGCATATCTGATTGATCTACTACATAAAAAATTTGTTTTGCATGTGTTGCCATTATAAAAGAATTAGTTGTGTCTTCCAATCTATTCATATTAACAAGTTTCATTCCAAATTCATCGTTTCTGACACTGTTGTTACCGTTAAACCATTTACAATTAAAAACGGGAACTTTAATTTTAAATTAATCAACCTCCCATATGTCTTCAATCACTCCATAATATGCATTTGATGCAGAAATTGGGTTTTTGTCCTTAGCACTCGAAAAATGAATTGCTTCTGCAAACACCAATACACCACTATTCTGAACTGCACTTCTGTTGTCCTGAGCTTTTGTATGAAATGTATAACCATTAATGTCATAACCAGACCATGTTATCACATTTAAACATGGACCACCCACTATCCATTTTAATTTCTCTGATACATCTGATCTACCAAGCAAAGTCTTTTTAATCCATGACAAAAAAGTTTTGTTGTGCTCATTCAAAATCCACATTTCTTTCTTCTTTGGATGATATTGTTTCAACTCATTAATATGGAATGTGATATATGGTTGAGCATCAGCTATGTTATTCAAGATGTATGATTCTAACTTCTTCATCTGTTCAGCTGACAATGATTTGACTTTCAAGCCGCGAATCCCCTTTCCCTCATTATTAACTCGTTCATGGAGAGATGGAGGCAAACCTATGTGTTGTGCCGCAGCCAAGTATCTCGTACAAAACTCTGCTACCTCCTCAGAAATATACTTTTCAATAATAGAGGCTTCAGGTCGATATATATTTTTTACATACCCCTTTAATATTTTCATATACCTTTCAAAAGGATACATCCAACGAAGATATACAGGTCCACAAAGCTTTATTTCTCGAACCAGATGAATCATTAAATGCACCATTATATCAAAAAAAGTTGGAGGAAAATACATTTCCAATTGACAAAGTATAAAAATTGCATCCTTTTCCAAAATGTTCAAAGCATTCACATCAATCGCCTTGTTACAAATTGAATTGAAAAAATAACACAACTTCATTATAGTCTTTCTGACACGAATGGGCAATATTCCACACAATGAAACTGGTAGAATTTGTTGCATCATGACATGACAATCATGTGATTTCATACCTATCAACTTCAAGTCCTTCAATGAGACAAAATTTTTTACATTAGAAGAATAACCTTGAGGCACTTTGGTATCATGAAGACACTGAAAGAAGCTAATTTTCTCCCTCTTCGATAATGTATGACAAGCCGGGGGAAGAAATGTTCGTCTTTCTTTAGGAGTGGGAGCTAACTCCAAACGTATTCCCATTGATAGTAAGTCTAATCTTTCATTCAACCCATATTTAGTCTTTCCTTTAATATCTAACAATGTTCCAATCAAAGAATCACAGATATTCTTCTCCACGTGCATGACATCAATATTATGTTTAACTTCATGATACCTCCAATATGGTAGCTCAAAAAAAATTGACCTTTTCTTCCAAATATGTCTATCATTACCAGATTTCTGTGTCTTTCCCAATGTCACGTCAAGGTTTTTCACCCTCTCAAAATACAGATCTGGGGATAAAGGTTTTGGAGCAGTATCAAATTCTTGTGAGCCATTAAATGCCTTTTTTAGTCTTCTATAAGGGTGTTCCATAGGCAAAAACTTTCGATGACCCATGTACACTGTTTTCCTCCCATGATGCAATTGACAATAGGACGTCTGTTGTTCGCAAATTGGACATGCTTTATGCCCTTTAACACTGTATCCAGACAAATTTCCATACGCTGGGAAGTCATTTATAGTGAACAGAAGCACTGCATGCAGTTGAAAATATTCCATTTTATAAGAATCATACACCCTAATACCATCAGCCCATAACAGTTTCAAATCATCAATCAACGGTGACAAGTAAACATCAATATCATTACCGGGTTGCTTTGGACCAGAGATCATTGTACTCAACATGACATATTTGCGCTTCATACAAACTTCAGGAGAGAGGTTGTAAATTACCAATAAAACAGGCCATGAACTATGTGTGCTACTGAGTGTTCGGTATGGATTCCTTCCATCTGTGCACAACCCTAGTCTGAGATTTCTTATTTCATTTCCAAATGTAGAATATTGTGCATCAATTTTCTTCCATTGTGGACAATCAGCTGGATGACGTATTTTTCCATCACATACCCGCTCTTCAGCATGCCATCTTAACCTTTTTGCATCATGTGAATTAGAAAATAAACATTTGAAACGATTAATTATTGGAAGATACCAAAATACCATTGAAGGGAGCTTTGTAATCTCTAAATCACCCTGTGATTTTTCTTTCACCTTATACCGTGATGTCCCACATTTTGGACACTCTAACAGAAATTCATATTCCTTCCTATATATAATGCAGTCATTCGGACAGGCATGTATTTTCTTGTATCCCAATCCCATCGGGCATAATATTTTCTTGGCTTTGTAATGTGAATCTGGAAGATCGTTATCTTTTGGAAGAACGTCTTTCAACAATTGTAGCAGCTCTGTAAAACTTCTGTCACTCCATCCATGCTTCGCCTTCAGGTTAATCAATCTTAACACCGCCGACAAAACCGTAAAATCTGTACAACCGGGATATAATGGTTTTTTAGCATCACCATATAGACGTGCAATTGTCGTTTCTATCTCAATTTGTTCTTCTACAATATCGCGAATCATTTCTTCAATTCCATCGGAGTTACCATCTTGCGAATCATCATCATCAGTGACATTCCGTCCAGTTTCACCATGCCAAATCCAAGGTCTGTAACTCGGATTAAAATCATGACATATTATATGATCTTTTATCTCTCTACTTTTCAACTTCTTCATATTCAAACATTTCAGGCAAGGACAGAAAAAAATGTCACTACTTGGAACATTTCGTTTTGCAAATTCCAAAAAGGCATCAACACCTTCCTCAAATTCATTGCTCATTCGATGTGCCGTAATCCAACTTCGACTCATTATTACCTATAACAAATATCAACAAAAAATATATATTTTCAAGATAAGACAAATACATGTTTATATGAAAAAAATCATAATTTTAATGTAAAACAATTTAAAATATAAAACAAATCTATAGGTATTTAAAAAAATATGCTTGAATATTATTTTTGAAACATAATATAGTTAGATATAACAGTTTTAAATTTCATTGAATCAAAGAAAACCATGATGCCTAATGATTCTCCAAATAAAATATACATCAATAAAACATAAACAAAATGATTTTTATCTAGAATAAGTGAATATGATCAGATGATACACATTTATAATAATCTCATGCCAATATACTAATAAACATGTTAAAATATAGGAATACCTAATGGAGCATATAACATGTGTTATTCATGCTTGTTGTTCAATCATTATGATCTAAAGTACTCAACACTTTCAAGTGCCAAAATCTTGAAAGTAGTAGGTATGAATTGATATTTTTATGAATGCAGATGAAAACAGATGATGGTTTTCTGATCTAGGAGTTCTAAAAATCATAATTTTTTGAAAAAAAATTATGATGTAAGAATGTTGAATGAAATTTTAAGGATAGGTATTACCGATTGTACCTGGTCCAATTTCATTCATGAAAATCATTTTCTGGACAATCATATTGAAAATATGATTTTAAGAAAATAATTACTACCAATCTTCATCCAGAAAGACACATTCTAGCTAAGTAGGAAATAATAATGTTGCTGGAAAAATGAAACGTCACAATACCACCCATTATTTTTCAGATTTTGATGAAGCTAATCCTCAATGTTTTAAAATTAATTATTCTTTCTAAATGATTGAATAATTTGAATATTGCGAGTTGAATGTTGCGAGTTGAATGTTGCGAGTTGAATGTTGTGAGTTGAATGTTGCGAGTTGCATAGACATAATAACCATTTGCAATAACAAAAAATTCCACGAGATTCAAAAACGAATGAAAAGCACATCAAGAATCGAAATAAAAACGAACGAAATAAATTCGTGGAAGGCTTACTTGAATGTTGCTAGTTGAGATGATAGATTCGAGAGGAGTGAAGAAGATAAACAATGAATCCAAAATGAGTTTAACGGAGGTCGATCAACGAGCCGATTAGGGTTTACCGCGCGAGAGAGAGACGAGCCGGTGACTGTCAATCGAGAAATCGTAAATGAGAGAACACGGGCTTTAATTTTTTTAAATGTTTTATAATTTCGGTTATTATATAACCGACGTTGTAAACTATTTTTTAGCTTTTTTACGTCAGTTATTTTAAAACCGACGTAAAAAAGCTCCCACGCTTTGGTTTTTTACGTCGGTTATTTTATAACCGACGTAAAATATGTGATATGTACCGGTTTTTTACGTCAGTTATTTTATAACCGACGTAAAAAAACCCAATATCTACGCATTTTTTACGTCGGTTATTTTATAACCGACGTAAAAAACCAAAGCCCGGGTGGGTTTTTTACGTCGGTTATTTGATAACCGACATAAAAAATGCGTCGATATCGGGTTTTTTACGTCGGTTATCAAATAACCGACATAAAAAACAAAAGCCCCATGGGTTTTTTATGTCAGTTATTAAATAACCGACGTAAAAAACCAAAGCCCGGGTGGGTTTTTTACGTCGGTTATTTGATAACCGACGTAAAAAATGCGTCGATATCGGGTTTTTTACGTCGGTTATCAAATAACCGACATAAAAAACGAAAGCCCCGGGGGTTTTTTACATCGGTTATTTAATAACCAATGTAAAAAACCCGGAGCTTTGGTTTTTTACGTCGGTTATTTCATAACCGACGTAGAAAACGCGTCGATATCATGTTTTTTACGTCGGTTACCAAATAACCGACGTAAAAAACCCCCCGTGCAATGGTTTTTTACGTCCGTTATAAGATAACCGACGTAAAAACCCAACATGCTCAATTTGTAACGTCGGTTATTAAAATAACCGACGTGAAAAATCTACTCGCCGCATTGTTATGTCGGTTATATATAACCGACGTAAAAAATGGTGATGTAAAAAATGATTTCTGCACTAGTGTAAACCCAACACTTCAACTGCAACCCCATGGGATTAAAATTTTGGAACAGGTTCTAAGGTTACACCCACTACCATCTCTACCCAAACCCAATGTATTAAATTAGGGTTGGTCAAACAATGAGGAACCCACTTGGTCCCTTAAGTCAAACACTAAGATGTATCCTACTTGGGATCGTCAATGTAAATTCATAAGTGAAGGCATCATACTTGGGATCCTTAACTGAAATCAAAAGGAGGAATCCTGTATGGGATCCTCAATGGAAAATAAAGGGATGAATCCAACATGGGATCATCGAACAGTATGCAGACACTGGCATGTCATGACCTGACTCATGTTGGGGATAAAGTCACAACTACCCCAAACCTACCTCAATAGGCTAGGGGTGGTTACAAGTGTTGAAAGCACAATAAACTCAAGGATGAATTTTCCTAAGAACCTCAATACAACTAAATCTAGGTGGCCTTTTACTAAGTAATTATACAAAGGAACATATCCAACTCAATGTAAAAGTGCATAGGGAATAAATAAAAGATGAAAAACTATTGTAAATAAACCAAACATGTATAGACCTCTGAACAGTATGAATTATGGTAGTGTAAACTATAAAATAAAACATGTAAAATACATGCCTAACTAGAAATTTGTCTCAACCTGATATAAAACTGGAAAATTAAAACAACTAAGAGATCCCAACTCTTGGATCCCAAGCTATGACCATCATACATGGTTCGCATACCATGTATCCCTAAGATTCTTTAAATTCAAGATAAACCTATCTGTCGTCTGTAAAAGACACAACACGTGTTGGGAGAATACAATGGAAGGTGAGTATATACATACCCAGTAGAAAACCCTGAAAAGGGTGAAGGGGTCTAGGTAAGGGATAAAACTGAAGAGTAAAGTGGTACATGGAACATGGTACAGTAAAAGAGTACAATTCAACCCAACAAGAGAGTGAAATTAAACTCTTCAAAACAAAAGGATATCAAAATGGTGATAAGGTTAACTTCTCATTGAGTATTTTCTGCCTATAGTAGGATAATGGGCTCATCCAACTACAAGAAGCTAAAAATAAAAAGTACATGGAATACCCCGCATGTATTCAACTCTCTAGAAAGAAGAGTAAGTAAACCCAAAAGAGTGGGTACTAAAATAGGATATATATACATATATATATATATATATATATAATTGGTCAAAGAATCTAAAACAAGATATTAATGGGTTCTCTATCACATAGCTCAGTCCAAGAATAATAGTATCCAATACTTCCAAAGTAAGCCCATCAATGATGCCCAACATTTCATGCGCATTCCATGAACTCTCACATCTAAGGGACTCAATCACCACAACTTGATACTATCTACTTTCAGTAGCACTAACTCACCCACACGGTTTTAGGTTGTGTCAAAAAAATGTGTCTCAATGGGGGTAATCAACCCTCTTCCTCGTGAGTCCAAAGCTATATCAAACCATGTCTCGCCACTAAGCTGCACAATCAAGGGTACAAAAATTCTATGTAAGGATACCATACCCTAGTATAATAGGATGGCCCTACTATGATTGTCACTAAGGAACTCCACTGCCTAGCCTGGCTAGTGGGTAACTCAGAAAGATCATCAGGGAATGCCACTGCCCAGCCCTACTGGAGGGTAAGCCTGGTACTGTCTTTGGGGAACTCCAATACCTAACTCTATTGTAGGGTTATTCCAAGAACTGCTTTGGTGATTCTGTATGATTTTTATTGTCTTAATCTATTTCCCTAGCACATGACAAACTTTATTAATTTCACATCATATCTAGAAATCTATTTATATGGGAACCATCACATTCTATGTATAAAAACACTCAGGATATGATATTTGTTGGCCAAAATATGAGTTTAAATAAAAGAGATTTAGATGTTTGAAGTCCCATGAAATGAGCTTAAGGGATACATGTAATCTGTGGGGGTACACATAGTGTGTGGTCCCTCTTCATAGCCTAGTTTTGTCCTTGGTTGGCACATGGCTTCACCCCATGTAGTAGAACACACCGTGTAGGTGGTCTTTATATCATGTCCAGGATAACCAAGGCTGAGGCTGTGTCCATGTACTTAGACCATGTTTCTATGTATTATGGTTCATGGCATGTCGATTCACACAAGATTTCTCCTCTATGGTTAAACCATGTCTATGTACATTTACAAAGACCCCTGCCCATGTGGCCCACCACACGGGTTGTCCAACCAAGCAAGGGATACACAATGTGTGAGGGAGGACTACACGCCGCGTCATCCTTAACTTTTCAAAAACCCTAGAGCCACCACTGAAAGATGCTAGATGACATGTGTTCTTCATGATACATGGACTGTAGTCTAGATTTATCCAGAAATTCTAGATTTTTCTCAATCTTAGTTTGTACTTCGAATTGGTCCAATTGGCTTAGATCCCGCCATGATTTCTCCTGAAAACTTATGATCTGGCCGTGAATTGAGATTTTGAATTGACTCTCACCAAAAATGGGTCACTTTAATAGATATGAGTTTCATTGAATGTTTTTAGACCATTGGTAATTCATCAATCTATTTATTTATGTCAAACCAACAGATAGAGCATCCCTGATCTTCTATAATCCCATATCTGTAACTAATTCATAGATATATTATCATTCCGTAGATCTTCCACATATCTAGGTGCCTGACTGAGCTCAAGTCACTCATAAATTGTCAAATCAAGAACCATGGGGATTCAAATAGTGAAGAACGCATATAAAAACAAGGGATAAAGGAACCAACAAAGGTTTATACATCACTGGCCAAGCATTTTTGGTCAAAAAATGAGAATAGGGCATTGGGGTTAGAAAATTTATTTAGAAATATTGAAACAAGTAAAAATATCAGTTCTTGGGCACATGCATGGTTATCAATTGGTGCGGATCCAAGAAGAATGATGGATCTACTCAATTCTTTTAATCTAAGGGCATAATACAACAAAATATGAATATACCTCTCTTTGGATTGTTCATTGGTGAATAACACACTATCCAACTAATTTAGTAGGATTCGTTATGTTTGTTACACTTTGATTTGTATTGATTCAAGGATTCATTATTCTTCAAAGATATTTTCCAAAGGGAGAAGGGAATGAGAGCTTCACTGATGAAAGTGAATAATGATCCAACCTTATTCATACTCCTTTAGCGATGTATTTATAACATCATTTTAGGTCAATGTATAATTAATTTATTAAATTAAATGTACCTCTAATGAGCGAAGGATCCAAATATCCCGCACCGAATCATTTTATGTTGTGCCTAAGGTAAACACAATATTCTGAAAACCACCATATTCTAGAAACCGCCATGGTCTTGTATTTATGATCTAATCAACCATTTAAGAGTTATCTCATTTTCTTTAATAAACTATACATGAACAATATAAAATATATTTTATATTTTATAAAATTAATTTTGGACGCTCCAAGACTCAGAATCACACATCATCTCAACTCCAAACTCTGGAAATATATATAAAAATATTTCAAAGTATTACAAGTCTAAAACTGAGTCTATATAGGCATCCAATAGTGGGTCCTTGGAATAAAATAAGGTGAAGGAATCCTATAGGGGACCCTATATAACATTAGAAGAATCCATAGGCATCCTAAAAGTGATCCTTGGTACGGTACATAGGTAAAGGGATCCTACAAGGGACTCCCTAGACCAGCTCATAATCAAAGGCATCCCTCAGGGGATCCCCAGTAACAGAAAAAAAGATAGAGACATCCTACTCAGTATCCTCTAGGTCAACACATAATTATAGGAATTCTACAAGGGATTCTCATAAATAACTAGTTGCAGGGCCTCTTAGGCTAGAACGACTCATTTAAAAAGTTATATGCCTCAAAGGAAATCCATGATGGCACCGATCATAAGAGATATCTCATGGATAATATTAGATCAGGATCCCAACTAGTTTAGTCTAAACACCCAACTAATCATTCTCTAATCAAATCTCTCTTAGGGTATAACTGAATTCAAAAACTGGAGTAAGAACCTATCTATTTATATATAGGCCCCAAAACACCCATTAGGTGTCCTCGAACCACTCCATGGGTTTCACCATCATGATCTATGTGGGAAACTACTCATAATGGACTACTCAAGGGTCCAATTCTGACTCCTAGGTGAAAAGATACCAAAAAACCTCAAAGGGTTACAAGAGAATAATACATGACCTGTTACCATGGTACATGGTGTGTACCCTCATGGACCCACATGGGAGTTTGCTCCCACCATCCTAGGTATGTAAATTTCCTATGTACATAGCACATAAAGTGGGTACATGGTGTGTACCCAACAAGCGGTACATTCCTGTGTCGCTCAACTGGCTTGGCTGTATACTTCGGTAGGATGAGTACTTGTCCACGGTGTGTTACCCACATGGGTTATAGCAGTGTACTCTACATGTCCTTTTATCCCTGTATGGGTAGCTTGGCCCAGGTACTTGGCTACATGGATGAGTACTATTATATGGTGTGTATGACACCATATATAATGTACACTCCCAAAAACTTCATCTTCCCCAAACAGGAAGAACATACGGCATGTCACCCTAAACCACAAATCATGTAACTTGTTTTTCCAAAATAAAAACCTTTATATCACCCAAAGCCCCCATTTTTACCCCCAAAAAAATAGATGAGGCCTCTAGGGGCCGTAAGAAAGCACAATTAGGATTTAAAAACTAAAAAAAATGAAACTAAGGGGGATTTGTAGTAAAAACATAAATGGGACTACTTTTGGGTAGAACCCACCAAAGCCTCACTCAAATTTGCAGTGCATGGTTGTCGCACGTCGATTTAAGGCATCGAGAACTCTATGAAGGTACCTATTTCTCTCACCCTCTCTTTTTATTTCTCCCTCTCACTTTTTTATCTCTTGGTCAAGCAGCATAAGAGGATCCCCTGGGTATATTAAAAAATAAAAGGAGTAAAATGAAAGAAAGAAAAAGAATAAGAAAAAGGAAATAAAAAGAAAAGAAAAGAAAAGAAAAGGGGTAGCAATCATCCCTCATGCCTGACCTGAGTTTATGCCCCACTTTTAAAATAACTCTTCATAATAGACTCAATGGTGGAAATGAAATCTCAATTTGATGTTATTTTCAAAATATATCACCAAAAAACCTGCGTGAATAATTTAATATTTAAGTTATTAATTATTAATTATTAATTAATCTGCTAAAATTTGAATGGTTCATAATTCAACCAAACTCTTATCCTTGGGAAAACACCCTATTCTAGGCCCAACTGAGTGGTAAGAAAATTTATCAGAGGTTCTATACTAGGGGTAAAATGCCATTTTAACCCTTACAAGTATCTGAAAGAAAAAAAATCAAATTTATAATCAAAATATCAGTCTAAAAAAATGGATCTTTAAAATATCTCCACCATAAACCTTCTCATACCTAAGAATCCTGGTGAAAATAAATGAATCCATTATCTCAGCCTAAGAATCTTCAAAAACAAGCTATCTGAACTATCCAAAAACTAGTCTCATCACACCAACAACCATCTCCTACACAGAACATATTTAACCTTGACTGATGAGATACTCCCCACCATAGGAATACCCCTATTGTCATCTCAAAAGAAAAGTAAGAGCTCAACGACCCATGTAAAATATAGAAATTCATCAGAAAATGAGGGTCCCCAACCTCAAACAGCCTATGGTGCACTCCCCACCATATTTCTTACCTTGCATTACTCCTTGAGCACAACCTCTATAGGTTTCCTCTTCCAAACTAGGAAGGACATTTGAAAAGAAAAAGGAGCTCGGCGTAGGGATGTCACTCCCTTATCATACTCAAGATGAAGTCATGATAGAGCATGATCATCTCTAACATGAGTACACTACGATTCTACAAAAAATACATGTATATCTCTCTCTGATACACACTCACATCCTATCAAAACCTGACCAATATTCGGCCACGGTTCAACCGTATCATGGTACCTGATTTAACCATAATTTCACCTCTACCATGTGGGTATATTCGTTATTTAACCACAACACTCATGAAACCAATTCCATGGAAATTAATGAAACATTGGTCCTCAGCTCGCACCCGTTCACTCATCGATTAAGATTTAAATGATACCACGCATAACCAGTGTGTACCTTCTCACCCGACTTGTACCCTGGTGATTCATCCACTATAAGGCTAAGCTAACTCTGCTACATGGAACATCAGTCTCATTAATCGAGAAGCTCCCTTGTAACACCTCTTCAAAATTTGGCACCTCAAACATGCCATGATTTAATCCATGACTACATGTCACCTGTCATCATTCCAGTCATGAGCATCTACCCATGATCTAACTTCATTATAAAATCAGAAACACTAGTTAACTAATCTAGGAAGCTAAATATTCTTTCCCTTTGAAGCCAGTATTGACACCAAAGTACCCAAAGTGGTTATCAAAACTATAGGTAACAACATTCCTATAATAAAAAACTTGAGCACCTATCATTCCTTGATCTCAAAAGAATAAAACAACCAAGCTCACTACCTAAAAATGAATCTGAAAACACTTCTCAAACTATCACTCTCTTAGGTCTCCTTATAACAAAATAGATATCTACCTACAAGGGTTTAAGTAAAACTAATTCCCTCTAGGTATCCCATCTAGCCCAAAATAACAATTCTCACAAGTGGTTCATAAGTTCTAACCACCTAGCTCAAAAGATCAAAACTATCTAGAGAAGTTAAATATCACAATCAAATATGAGGTTTAAAACTGAAAACATAGTCTACAAGGGCCTTGATCCTCACCGAGTATCCTCAAAAGGAAATTCTCTCTATAGGTCATGATTCCAATGAAAAAGAGAGACTAAACTGACACACATCTGGAACCCATATATGGTAATACCCTCTAGAGGTCTAGTTCACTATAAAAGTCTTAGTATCCATCAACATCATACTCAATGATCCAACTAAATAACCAAAACCAAAGAAACAACATCATATAATGGGTAAAAAATAAGGGAAACACATGCCATATTGACCTACTTAGGACAATGCAACTACTATGCATGAGGCCTGACTCATAAACCTCATAAGAAAATGACCCAACATATATCATCAATACCTTCCATGAGAAAAATATATATACAAGTTTCTAGGCCCAACTAAATAGGCCTAAAACTTTAGTAAAAACACACACTAGCAGGACTACATGATGTGAATTCTATGTGCCAAATATGATGTATGAGATGCCTCTTGAATTTACTATACAAGATTCAAAATACTTCCCTAGCCTCTTTCCAATGGCCAAGATCCAGATATACATAGTAAATCATAACATCCACACAACATGTGCATCGCTCAAGGTGAAAATCATATACAACTATAATATCATATATCCGAATAGCAATCTCATACCATAGAAACTAGAAGTTATTACCAGAACAAGTATTATCGATGCACCAGTCCAATATCCATCACAGAATCTAACACATTACCAATACTTATATCTACCATATCCCAAATAGTAAAGACCATGAAAAGAACATCTCTGATACCACTTTGTAACATCCTGACATGGATTCCACTAAAATGGTGCCCCAATTTTGTTGGTTATGTGGCCCCAAGTTCACCTCTCCATATGCTAAAGGCTTCTGACTAGTAGTGAGGGCCTAGGGTATGATAGTGGGGAGACTATTCCCTCATATTAGAGTAAATAACAGCATAAAAAGATATGTATCATACAAAGTAGAAAATAAATAGAGTAAAAAAGTAGTGTATAAACTGAAATAGAACATGATGGAATAATAAATAAAAACATTATAAATTCCTTAATAGTTATGACATACATGAAGCACTAGTCGCCCACTGAGCTGACTATATAGAAACGGGATTATAAAATAAACTGAAATAAATGTAAAGGGGTCCACTACTTACTCTAAGCCAGAACACATAAAGGGTCTCTAGACACTATCAAATGTCATGAGCATGATTAGAATAATCTGCATGAATATCTCTGCTTAAACATGCCACTCTAGGACTCAATGTTATCCACCATGCAACTATGTGAAACCCAAAAATCTTACATAAGGTCTATATGTACACTGAAGTGCACATTTAGGGGTGAAAAATAATCTCAGTGGGCCACCCTGACAAGGAACCTATAAAACACAATTCTAAGTGTATGAAAAATCAAACGTACTCAGCCTAGTTGAGACACAACTGAATAGATAGGTAAAACCAAATGTGAAACCAGAATCGAACCCTGGGTCCATAATCCTAGCGAATTGGTAAATTTACACTATGGATTTCAATATATATATATGTATATATGTATAGTCTCATACCTATACATATATAAATAAATATGAATATTCATGAGTAAGTGAAACAAATAACATAAACCCACTAGAATTTGATTTGTGGGTTCGTAATTTCGATTTCCTAGACATCCTATGCAAGGGCATTGAGCTTGAAATCTTTCCTCTCAAGATGTTTATCATTAAGTCAATCTCTGGTCCGCAATCCCAATCAACATGTAAAATCTTCATTAAATACCAAAAATGTGTCTAAGAAATCTATTTCACCACAAGGGGATACTCTTCCTACACCTAGGTTCACATGTACTCGCCTCCAATCACTATAAAGAATAATTATAGGGAATACATTTAGACATCCTATAAATAGTCACCGATCTAGTCACCATGCTACTCATTCCATATAAATCCAATTCAATGACAAATCCCTTGGTCTTGGTCCATAGGTAGTCATGACATTCGAAACGTGACTAGTCCCTAAGGGTCTGACCCTTGAGAGACTTGTGAAAAGAACTCACCGATGAGACTTCATGCAACACCCCTCAAGTCTCTAGTAAGGGAGAGTATAATCATCCTTATCATTTGGAAGATCATAATCATTCCAATAATCCAATGAATTGAGATGCCATGCAGCACACTGTGGTCAACTAACTGGCCAAAAAGAATATTATCATCCACAAGTATAAACATCAAGGACACCATGCCCATATCAAGAAGAGTGTAATAATCCTCATCACTAAGGATAGTATAATCATTCATGAGTATAATTAATAGGGATTCCATGACAATATATCAAAAACATAGGCTCAAAAATTAGATTCCATGAAACACCTCAGGACATCCTAATAATATAATAATAATAAATATATACAAAGGCTCAATAGCCAAGCCCCAGGTAGCACCTCTAGGTATACAAGTAAATATCATAAATAACATGGATATGAAGCTAGATCCTAGGAATGCATGTCTGGGAATCCTAACAGACATGACTGGTCCTAAGAAGAATGTTTGGGCATCCCAAAGAAAGAAATACGTCTCATGTTAGGATCAACAGACACCAACTAGAAAGAACCTATGGTAAACATCACTACATCAATTATAAACATGTGAAAGGTATAAATAAAGGATTGGGGGAGGATGAACAAAAAAACCCAACACTGAACCCACAGCCCCATGTGCTTCCAAGATTCGCATGGGTTCTAAGGTTACACCCTCTACCATCTCTACCCAAACCCAGCATACTAACTCAAGTTCATTCAAACAATTGGGAACCCATTGGGTCCCTTAAGTAAAACACTAAGAGGAATCCTACTTGATATCCTCAAGGTAAAAACATAAGAAAAGGTATCATACTTGGGATCCTTATCTAAAAGGAAAAGGAGGAATCCTACATGGGATCCTCAATAGAAAATAAAGGGAGGAATCCAACATGGGATCCTCGAATGGTAATAATACACCGGTATCCCAAAAGGGGTACTCAAAACAAAATAAGGCAAAAGTATCATATAGGGGACCCTCTATAACTATAGAAAATTTTAAAGACATCCTACAAGGGATCCTCAGTATGGTACATAGGTAAAGGGATCCTACAAGGGACTCCATAGGCCATCACATAAGAAAAAGCATCCCTCGAGGGATTTTCTACAATAGAAAAAAGTATAGTGGCATCCTACATGGGATCATCTAGGTCAACACATAATGAGAGTAATCCTATAAGGAATCCTTGTAAACAATTGGTCTCACATCCTCTTAGGTCGGAATGGCTCATCTCATAAGGGAGACATTCTCAAAGGAAATCCATAAAGGCACCTATCATAAGAGATAGCTCATGGATCATCTCAAATTATGATATCAACTAGGTTGGTATGAACACATAGTCAATCATTCTCTAATAAAATATATATTTGGATATGACTGAATTCAAAAACCATAGGAAGAACCTATTAATTTAGATAGAGTCCCTGAAACACACATTAGGATTCCACAAACCACTCTATGTGTTTCACCATAGAGATCTATAGGGAAAAATACTTAGAATGAACTACTCATGGGTCTAATTACAAATCATGAAAGAAAAGATACAAAAACCCTCAAATGGTTACATGATAGGAGTACACAGCGTGTTACCATAGTACATGATGTGTACTCTCATAGCCTCACATGGGCATGTACTCCCACTAGACTGGGTGTGTAAACTCCCTAGGTACATGGAGCATAAGGCGGTTACACGAAGTGTACCCAACATGGGGTATATGCTCTTATCCCTCAACTATCCTAGCCATATACTCGGCCAGGCCATGTACTTGTACACTGTGTGCTACATACACAGGTTCTGATCATGTACTCTACAAGGGTATCCTAGCCCAGGTACTCAGCTACATGGTCTAGTACTAGTACACGACATGTATGAACCCATACTTGATGTGTACTCCTAAAAACTTCATCTTCTCCAAATGGTAAGAACACACAATGTGTTACCCGGAACCACACACCATACAACCTAGTTTTCTCGAATATAAAACCTTCAGATCACCAAAAACCCCAGTTTTTACCCTCAAATCAATATACCAGGACTCTATGATCCATAAGAAAGCATAATAGAGATTTAGAAACTGAAAATAAATAAAATAAGTGGGGTTTGAGGTAAAAAATTAAATGCACTTACTTTGGGCAGAAACTGCTAAAGATTCACTCAAATCTGTGGTCCACTATTATCGTACATTGATCTATCACGTCGAGAACTCCACAGAGGTACTTATTTCTCTCAATCTCTATTTCTCTTTCTCTCTCCACCCATTATATCTCCTGATTGAGTGGCATAGAAGAATCTCCTAGAGTGAATGTGTGAAGAAAAGGAAGAAAAGGAAAGAATGAAAAGAAAAGAATAAAAATAAAGGAAAAACAAAAAAAGAAAACATTGGGTTGGCTCCCTGCCTGAGTTTATACCCCACATTGTCAAAACTCCTAGTTCCAGACTCAATGGAGGAGAAGGAATCTTGATTTGATGCACTGTTCAAAATATATCTCCAAAAAAACATGTGTAAATAATTTGATATTTAATTTATTTAATACTAAACATTAATTCTTCCACTAAAATTCAAACAGTTTTTAATTCCACCAAACTATTATCCTAGGGTAAACAACCAATTTCAGGACTAACAGAGTGGTTAAAAAAATAATCATAGGTCATCTTCTAGGGAAAAAGATGATTTTACCCTTTATAATAATTTAAAAGCAAAAATTAAAATTTATGCTCAAAACTTCAGTTCGTAGAAACACGATTCCTTACATTTTTACACCCTTTTTTAATTAAAATGATTGAAAAATTATTTTAAAAAATATGACTTTATTTATCTATGTGGTTGAAGATCCTTTTTCTTCCAAAAACTTTTTTTCTATAATATTTTCCAAAAAAATTAAGACTTATTTAAATTAATGATTAAATATATTTTTACCCATGTTTTAATTTTTTATAAAATGACTTGAAATTAATATTCATGTCATTTTTCAGGAAATATATTTTTAGATTTTACCAAAAATGTGAAAGAAATATTTATTTTAACATGTATATAATGAATGGAATTTTCTACCAAAATTACTACTTGATGTTTTAAAACTTATTTTAAATTTTTTCCCATGGTTATTTTCCTAGAAAATTATTTTCAAAATACTATTTAAATTTTTTTGAAAAAAATATATTCAATGTGAAAATATTATTTTCCCAAAAATGTTTTTAATGAAATTTTTATGGTATTTATATTAAAAAATGACATCAAAAATTTATTTTACTTATGATTTACTAAGTATATGATGTATTAATGTCATCCTTATTATTTCTTTGGATGATTTATGACAACATTTAATAAATATGTAAAATTTTATTACCATTCACCATATTACTCTATATGGTTTTTTATTTTGTTTATTTGATTAGGGTGAGTATTAACATTTTTTATATTAGTTTTTATATACAAATATTTATTTTTTTTATTTTTCACTCATTTCATATAAGTAATTAATTGGACTTAGTAAGTGATGGGTGGGTCCCGTTTATAGGCATCCCCTCGATGTATAGACAGGTCTCATGAGACAAATAAGTTGGACAAATTAGATATTTTTTTACCCATATATTTGTGAAAGGTATTTATAGTTTGTTTAAAATGTATTAAATTGTGAATTACCTCATTATGAGATTAGTTATTGATGTCCACGTGATTATTTGATTAGTTAGAATATCCATGGATAATTATAAATCTCATGTGATTATTGTTATGGCTTTATTTGGTCATCATTTATTCTTGATATATTATGTTCAAGTTATTATTTAAATCAAATGTGTTTTAGTTATATACCTTTCCATATTGATTATTTATATTTATTCATGATAGATTATGTTGTATGTTTTCTCTTATTGAGCATCTGAGCTCACCCATTTCTTATGGTTTATTTTCCCCATGATACTAGGAAGTGTTTTGTGATTGATGTGTAAGGATATGCTGAGAGGAATAATGGGATTATTAAAGACACACTTTGGGTATTTTATGATTTCAAATGTATGTGAAATTCAAGTATGTTTCTAGTTTACCAATACTACTAAACTATTTGGTCCTTTAGGATGTGAGTCCTTATATCTAGTACCAATATAATAAAGTAACCACTAGCTCTAGGATACTAGGATCGGGGTATTTACACCTTTCACATACCTTATTATCCATTTTATTATCATAATTTTTTATCCTTTAGATAACTTCAAAAAAATCCATTGAAAAAGTTTAATATACTATGTTTATTTATGTTTAAAAGTAATGTAAACTTTTGATAATTATCCATTATAAATACAGGTCAACTAAATTTCTATATTCATTTGTTTCGATATTTGTTCCAATAGTTATGGGATTTGTAACTATATTATTATCATGTATTCAAAAAAATACAAGCAACTAAATATCATGTTTTACTTTAGTGATAAATGTGTAGTAACCTTATTGATTAACTTGCAGTATAAGAAATTAAATGAGTTCCCAAATCATTGATATCTCATATTGTGATTTCAACTGGATTAAAAAATACTCACTTATTTTTCTCCATAACCATAAAAAATTATTTCATCAATATAATATACTATCATGGATTTTTATTCTAATTTTAACTATACATTTAAATTATGGTGAAAAATATATATTAAATTATATCTTCATCAAATGCATGTCTATCTAGGAATTATAATTATGAGGTTCTTTATTCAATCTATATAAAGATTTATTTATGTTACATACCTTACTATCATCATTATAAATTTGAAAACAATATAGTTTTTTAATGTAGACTTCCACCTTTAGTACTGATTTCAAGAATGTCTTCTTCAAATCCATTTAAAATATCTTGAATCTTATTTGGATAGTCACCACCAATAATAACCACGTTTATTTGAGTCAATTTATAAATTTAAGTGTATCTTCCACATGTATACCTTGAATTTAAGAATATCCTTTTCCAATAATGTGATATTTATTTCTTATAAATTTTTATTTTTTATTAATATTGTTCTTGAACATATATTTTATTTCAATGACATTGTATTCACTATGGCTCTCCATAATCTCTCAAAACATGTCATTTTTTATTTGATCAATTTTTCTGTTCATGTATTTGACCCATGATTTATTATTTCTACCTATTCAAATTATGTTAGATCCATATAAGATATCAATATTATCCTCTCAATATTCTTCATTATTATAATTTATATTAGTGTTGGTTTATCACCTAACATATTTGACTCATCCATATTAGCTCTCTATTTCTACTTATGAGATACTTTTTAAATTTCATAACCTTTATCATTATCACCCAATTCAACATTAAAGATATATTCATGAGTAATTTGATAGGTTCTCGCAACTTTTGATTCATAGTCTCTATTTTCATTAATTTATTCAATTTTTTTATAAATTTAACTATTTATAGAATTTTATTAATTCACCTTTACTTCACTTATCTAAAAAAAATTATACGTCATATTAAATAACTTATAAGGCTTTATCCTAGTAAAATATCCAATGAATATTTCATAATTTTCATCATTGACATACATTCCTTATATAACTCATAGTTCTTTAAAAATCACTTTCTTCCAAATATACTAAAGTGTTTAAATTTTTTTTAGTACATACTATATCTCATATGATTTCCAAAAAAATGAACTTATCAAGGCGATGTATTGTTTGTAAACCTCCATTTTCACATCTTTTTTTCAATAATTCATTGATATACCACTTTCAATGAGTAACATTTTTTCCATATTTTTTATTCAATGATTTATTCTTTCAATAACTCTATTTTACTATAAAAATATCACCATTGAATCTATATATTTGATTCTAAATTTATCAATGTAATTCTATACTTTAACTAATATATTCTATGGGATAATATTTGATCATATGGTTTTGATAATATTCCCCTTTTATTTTCATTATGTGTTTTATATCATTTGATACAAATATTTACTTTATTATTCATATTCATAATCATAATTCATGTTACCTAGCTATATTTTTCAATGAAAATAAACTAATACCTCTCATATTTATCTCATTTTGTGTCTTGTAGCCATAAATATTCATCTACACCAAATGAATAAAATCTAGGGCTCTCTTATTCTTTTTATAGTACAAACTTTAATATATATATTTTATTTTATATATATATACTACATGTTATATATTTTTACCTCTTAAAAATAGGTATATAATTTATAAGAATTAATTTTTTTAGATTCTTCGTGATTTTTTTATGTATATGTACCTATCGATGATACCCTATGCTTATTTACTCTTCAACGGTGATAATGCACGTGTTATATTTGATATTAATAAGATATAAATTGTTATTGGAACAATTTACTCATATAAATTAAATTATATATCCATTTTTGATGATACAACCCATTTTATTGAATGATACATAAATTTTAAATTCATATAACTGACTCACACTTAAAATGTTTTAATGAATTCCATCCATAAAGAGTACCTTCATGTTCTTAAACTACTATAATGCTATCTTCATACAACTATATCCCTTTATATTTAAATATATATCATTTCTAAAAAAACTATATCATTTATGATATTCTTCATGTTCTTTAGAAAGATAACATTTTTCAACACATGATATGAACATTAACAATCAGAAATCTATATGTTATCATTCTTACTTTCATTCAATGAAACTTAAACCAATTTTAAATTAGAATAGTTTTTTTTTATTAACTTCATTGGTTATTTGGGACATTTTTTTCTCACTCACTTATTAAATATTTGAATAGAAAAAACTTATAATAATTTTAGTACAAAACATTTATTATTAGGATGAATAATATTAATGGGAATATTTTCAAACTTTCTTGAAACATATTTAATTTTTGATAGATTTATTTGACCTATAAGAAAATTCATTATATTCATAATTATAATAATAATAAATAATATACATTAAATATTTTTCGTTTTTATTGTGTATGATATATTCTAGTTCTCATTTTCTTTCTTACAACTACTTTTCAACATCTCTATATTTTGACTTCATTCAAATATATCATCGTGATTCCCATTTTTCTAAAAAAATCCCTTCATTAATAGAAATACATTAATAAATATATTTAAAAATTCTTCTATAAAGGTATTTTAGATTTTAGATATTTTTAATTGGTTTTCTTGTGGGTTTAATTCAAAAAAGGTTCATTAACAATCATAATATGTTTTCATTTATAATGGATTCCTTGAATGATTCACCATCACATCCAAATCCAATTTTGTACATCATATGAGACCTTTTTTTTACAATCCTTATGTTTCCTTAAATTTTTTCAATTTTTTTTTCCTAAGATGCCATTATCACTTCTAAATTTTATTTTCTTATTGAGATTTTAAATTTTTAGTTAATATTGAATCTTATTATTTATTAAAATCTCCTCTTCAATAGATTCAATTCTACAATTTTTTTTAATATAAGTGTTAATATAATTAATTATATTATATTTTTCTTCAATTTTCATCTTATATCAAATCACTCCTTCATGGTTTTTTATTAGAATAATTATCTTAAAACATGTTTTAAAGCCTAATAATTTTAGCATCTAACTCATCAATATATTAAATGCGTATTATAACACACTACTTATCTTCTTATTCTTGTTTTTTTTAGGTTTCAACTCCACTAAAAGAACTTTGAGCTCCACATTATTAGAAATATCACATTTTTGTTGTTCTTGGTCATTAATTATAGTTTGTGATTTATCATCCATCATAATCATCAAATCTTATTAGTAAATATTAAATTCAATATCCTCTTATTCAAAGGATGATTCTTTATCATTGTCTTATTTACTATAATAGCTTCTCTTATAAATTTATTTTTTTTATTTTTTCTTATATAGTATATATTTATTATTCTTATTCGAGGAAATTTATTTTGAATTCATCGTAAAAATTTAGTCTTAGTATCAACCTCTTGTTTTTCTATTGGGTATATTGTATTGATGTGTCTAACTTTATCAGACTTAAATCATGATAATGGAAGTTTTCATTAAAACCTAAATTTGTATCATATTAAATTTCTCACTATAAGTGATGTATGATCATCACTGACTTCTTCATCCTCAAACTCTATATTTTTCAATTCCATATTCCCCATTTACTTGAAATCCATCTCCACGGTTGAGGAGATAGATATACCATTTATCTTGACCCTCATCCCATAATACACCAAGAAACTTTATAATTAATCAAGTGTATCTTGATGTAAATCACATTACTCAATCATTGAAACATTTTCAGTATTTATAGTTGGAATTCTTCTTAAGAATTTTTTTATAATCACAAAATAATCAATTCTTTAACCAATCCCTCACATTATAAGATGGAATCAATGATTTATTTGAAAATTTTATCAATATTCTCTTTCATAGACATCTTTAAATCCTCCAATTTGTTATGTAGTAATTGAAGCATCGCTTATTTCACTTTATAATTAACTTTATAGATGTTATAAAAAAATTCTCACATATACTTTTAAAAATTGAAACTCATAACCATCATGAACATTATATTTGAAAAATATCTTGATAAAGTGTTAAAATTTACCATACTTATTCAATAATTTATTATTTAATATAACACAAATCCATGTTATATAAAACATTTTAATTACAAATTTTTTTTAGTCGAAAAATTCACACAAAGATATTATCGATGTGATCTCATTTGATTCTATAATATTTGATATTCCATCCCATCAAATATTATTACTCCCTTAGAATTTATATTATTATACATGTTAATAAAATTCAAGATTTTGGTTCTTATTTAAACAAAAAATTCTTTAAAATTAAACCTTTCTGATATGGTAATACTTTTTACAACCTAGGTCCCAAACACCCTACGAGTGGAGTAAACCAGGGTGTCAATGTATTTTTTATTATTTATCTGAATTTTGTTCTTATGCTAAAAGAAACATATAATATTTCAATTAAGATAAATGATAATAACATAAATGTAATATAAATTAAATCATATTGATAAAATTATTTTACTTTGTTTATCCAATGGTATACTCCCATAAAGCACACACATAGTGATGTGATAGTGTACCAAAATCACTAATTTATTTTCATGATTAAATGTTTTTGGTTTGTTTAACTATCGATACAAATGGTTTCATCCTAGTAATTTCTTTACAAACAATGGTTTGATAGAAATATTCAAAAAAAATTATTAAATCGCATACCATACAATGAATATTTCAAATTATAGATCAAAATAAACTAGATATGGTGTTTTTCTTTAGCTTAATATTTTCATGAATAGTGTATTCATCTCTCTAAATTATCAAATCATTAATTTAGTTCATATAAGAGAATTATTATATTATTGTATTTTTTTATTTGAAGTGCTATCTATTTTTTATATAATAATGACACCTTTTATCATTATTTTTTAAGTCTAGTAACCATTAATTAATCTTCAAAAATGAAATTGATGGATAAGATTACTTCATGTTGGATCCCTATAGAAAATAATAGAAAATGTTGGAATTATTATTAATGTTTTATTTCATGTAAATTTATAATTAATAAATGAAATATTATATGATTAAATTTAATTATAAGATATAAGGATTGATTTTTAAGGGATTTTAGATTTTTAAAAAGTTATTCTTGAGAAAACGTGTCAAACCATGTTAGGCTGGTAACTGTTTATAAGGTTTTGCAATGAGTTTATTTACACTTAAAGGTGAATTTAGTTTTTTTTTAAATATATCTACAAACAATAATGTGGTTGCTGTAATAAAATAATTATATTAAGGAACACATTGTGATCATAGAAATTTTCAAGGAGAAGAAGTGTTAACCAACATGATTTTATGGCTTCATGGTAAATCATGATATAGTATAAGGTCATGGGGGAACTGATAATTTGATAATATAATATCCAAAATAATTTATTTTGTAATATCAATCCATGGATCAAGGTATTTTATAGATATTTTTAATAAAATTAATATACTCCAAGAGATTTTAAGATGAACCACATTATGTCATTTTAGAATTTCAAAGGAAAATGGTTAATGAATTCATGGTCTCTAGATATTTACTTGAAGTAAAATAATTTTAAAATGGATTAAGAAAACCATTTCTTGGATAAGAAAAACATTCCTTGGTGTGCGGCTCGTGGTGGCCATGTGGAACGCTTCTTGAGGTGGTGTGCGGCTCGAGGAGGCGCGTGGTTCGATTTAAGTTTGAATTTGGATTTGCTCTACTGAATGTGGTTTTCTCTCTGAATTTTGGATGTTGTTAATTGTATCATGGGAACCGGCTACCCTCAAACCAGCTTTCAAAAAATCAAAAAAAAATGATTTACAGATTTTAAAATGAGAACCATGTGCATTGTGAAAAATAACCTTGTCATGGTTTTATAAATAAAATAGAAAAAAAATAGAAGTTAGATATATTTTAGGATATATTATTCAACTATTATTGATTTTTTACTACCATTTAATGGGTATAATAAATAATGATTATCAATTTATATAATTAGTATATTAAAATATAATGGTGATTAATTAGTTTTTATATACGCAACATGAAAATTTGGTGATATAAAGAGGATACACATAAATATAATAGAGATTATATTTAGATATCCATCTGATATAATGATTTGAATTAAATATATAGAGATAATATGGATATGGGTTTGATGTTTATATTTCCATAGAGTTAAAGAGACTTTGATTTCTTAGTTAAATGTATTTTTTACAATTGATTCATCCACTATTATGGTCTATGATTCAATTAAACTTGTAAATTATTTTAAAATAGTGTTTTAAAACTAAATAATAGTATATGGTCCTTGGAATTAGTCATCAACCAAACCAAGGCTTGTAATCAAATAATATAGATTGTTGATTCTTTGGTACACTAACACATCTCATGTGTATGCTCCATGGATGTTTCTACTCTGTGAACCAAAGAAAAATATCTATGTCCATATAAATTATCATTGATTACAAAATTAATATGATTTTTTTGGTATATATGAAAGATTCATAGTTTTTTTTAACAAGTTAAAGTGATCTAATTTGAGGAATTCAGTGAAGAGAAGTTACACCATGATTCACACTTTATGAGGGTGTTTGTGACCTTATTCAAAACATTAATTATAAACACATAGATTAACCTATGGTAATTAAAGACACAATTAAATACTAGATATCTAAAAACATCCAATAATAGAGTATCTATGAAATAACTCTTGCTACACTTCATAATGAAAAAATAGATCAGTAATAAGTAAAATGATAAATGGAAGGATAAATAATAGAATAAAACCACACACACACACCCTTTTAGAACATAAGTAATTGATTTTATTTGGTACAGATTCTAAAAATACAATGAAACCTTACAATATTCTAAGAGATAATAGATAGAGACTCTCAAGTTACAAATGATTCACTAATCACTACTATAGGAAGATAAGATTTATTGATAAACCATCCAATATAGGGACCACCTATTTATATAAAAACCTTGGATCCTCCAACTAATCATTATTTACTACATTGATAGAAAGATGAAAAATATTCATAAAAACCTATTTGTTGTTTCTCTCAGTTTACAAGACATACCTGATGATTTTACAAAAAAAAATTAATTCATCCAACTACTTCCATCTATTGATCAAAACATCCCTTTACCCCTAATAAATACCCATTATTGATTATCTATCTACATTAAAGAAAGAGAAATTACTCCATTGAATAATAAGTTTGTTGTGAAATTTGATTCACACTCCAATAATCTCTCAAGTAAATAGTTTTTTAATGAATTTTGTTTAACACCATCAAAAACCTCCTTCTATTAAATCCTTACACATTGTATTGATCTCTAAAAATGTACATAATCTAACTCCCATTGACGTATAAAACACCTTATAATTTATAATACCATGAATTTTGTTAGCATATTTTCTATATTTTCACTTTCACTAGAATTATAATGTTCCAACACCTTATCTTATAAGAGTGTCTAGATGAATTTATACTTTATATTAATATGATTTTCCCATTTATAGAACACTATATTTATATTGAGATGAATTTCACTTTAACTATTATAGAAAAAATGGGGTTCCCTAACTTATTTCTAATTTACACTAATAGACACTTCAAATATATTTTTTTTAATACTTCATTGTTTCCACATAGTCCAATTTTACGGTTAGTAGTGAAACTACCAATTATTGTCAAGATACCCAGATGATTATCATTCCTCCATAACTGAACACAGATCTTATAGTTCTCCTTTTACTATCCTTATATCCTTCAGATTCTATCTCCACAAATTTCTATAATATATTATACATTCAAAAATATAAAGATAATCACATTATCCCTTTGAGTTACTGAAGTATCCACTTTAAAGATTCCCAATGTTAATTCACTAGATTTGATATGAACCAACTGATAACTGTCACTATATGAGAATGATGATACTTATTAAAAACATGGTATATATCAAGATTCTTTCCTCTGGTGAATATTAAATTCTTTCAATGTACTTATCCTCGTCATCCATTATAGGTGCCCTACCATTGGATAACTTGAATTTACCATCAAATGGGATGGAAATAGCTTATAATCTAGACATTTTATACTTTTAAAACCCCATTTTTAAGTAGTTATAAAAATATAACATAAAATTTTTGTATTAAATAATCTATAAATCATCATCCCCAAAAAAAACTCTAAGATCATTCATCTCAAACATTCCGGCTAGCTCCTACTTAATCCTTAATATATGATTCATCTCTTGACCTAACAAGGTAATATTATCCAAATAGAATAGAATCATAATAAAATACTCATGATCAAATACAATATAATAAAAAAAATCAATATAACTTTAAGTTTTTTATTACTTTATAAAATAATCAAACCACCACTTTCTCTTCCTATGGAATTTTTTTAGGCCATACAAACTTTGTTTGAGCCTTTACACTAGATAATTATTTCAATATTATATTAATCCTTATAGTTTCTATATTTAAATTTTTTCCTCTAAATACATATGAAAAAACATATTATTATTATATAAGTTTCCATGATGTATACCTTTTCGTGTAACCATTCCAAGTACTATCTAAATATTTGTATGGATCGCTTCTAAAAAGACTATTTCATTGAAATTTCATTTTTTACTTTTTTAAAATTAATTCAAAAATAAAATTTCCTTATACTATTTCATACCATATTCTTTATTCTTTATTTGTTAAAATCATTTGGTCTGATGTTCTTACATCATTGCTGGTAAATCTATCAACTCTCATGTTCTATTAACTAAAACGGAATTTATTTCTTCATTCATTAGTAACTTTAACTATTTTATGCTTCTTGAAAATATATGATCTTATAGGGTTTTAGGTTTACCTATATAAAATAAATAAAAATAATTAATTTTTGATTAAAACCTTTTCACTGATCATCTGGTCTTAGTATTCCCCCTCAAATAAACTTAAATATCAACTACTCTTACTCAAAACCCCAAATATACTTCATCACTATTAGAAAATTTAAATAAATATGGTATTATTAAAACTATATACTATCACAATATTCATGTATTCCCACTAATTTTTGCACCTTTATACTTTCAGTACTCCCTAAAAATTCCAGAAGGTCTGGATAATTCAAATTCAATTTATCATACTATAATATTTCTTTGTTCCCAACTATATATTCCATAATTTATTTATCATTATACATCATCCCTTCATTAAATATCATATTCTAAATTATAATTAACTTTTTTTGATCATTATACCAAAGATTAAATCCAAAGTATTTATCTCTAGACCCTATAAAGAAACATGTTTTGGGCTTAGCTTTCATCTTATCCATTTCACTGGTTTTAACATGAATATAGATGATAATTTTTAAAATATTTTAGTGTGAGAGATCATAAAAATTATTGTCTAAGAATTACTTAGGTAATATTCTCCACATATCTTTGGATGTACCCTTTTCTATATAATAATCTACAAAATCCATTTCCTCTCCCTAAAACTCCTTTAAAAACCCTTAGTGCAACCACATGCTCTATGATCTCTCATTAAGTGTCTTGTTCATCTAGTCTACCACATTAATATATTTAAATGTTCTAGGTATGATATTTTCAAACCTAATTCCAATTTTCCATTAAATATTGTTAAAAACTTTATTATTATACCAACCATTATTAACCAACCTTAATAATTCAAGTTTTTAATTTGTCTCATTTAAATCATGGTTCTCTATTTGATGAAAGTTCCAAATACATTTGAATTCTTCTTCAGAAAGTATAACCATAACTTATGAGTAGATAATATAGTATATTAATCTTCAATTATAACATAATGGTGTTTTTCTATATTAATTGGTATATACAATCTCTACCTTCTAAGATTTCAGTATATATCAATACATAGAAAGAATGTTTTTCTTACTTTACAAGGATAAACTCTTTATAAGATCTAAAATCCATAATATTGAGTTTAAATATAACTTTACCATTTAGTATTATAATTAATTTCTCACTCATATGAAAAATATAGTAGTTATATTATTATGAATCTCTTTTATATTCAATAATCATTATCAGGTATGAAATACTAATTAGATACAATATTTTTTATTTTACTCCTTTAGAAAACTCTATGGAACATCATGTAAATTTCTACATACCATGTGAAAATTTATAAAAAAAATAGTATCCATATACATCACAAAATTAAAATTCTTACTCAAATATACCATTTTTTAAACTTCTTAAAATAAAAGTAATATTTAATTATTTTCCCAAACATCAATATCATATTTCCCTGAAATCTCTAATTCTTTATCATCGACTAAGTAAACCTTAACAATAGTTTTGGATACATAATTTTTAATGTATACTCTCTCTAATATATAATTAAATGTTTCTCTAAAATCAATAATATATGAAAATATTAAACCGTTGATACTTAATAGTAATTAACTGTCATATTTATAAGTTATGGTATTTGTGGATGATCCTGTGGAATTTATCATTTACTCCATGTAACCTTTCATCAAATATCCTCTATTCCCACATTTCCAATACAAAGGACCTAATCCTACCATTTTACCTCATTTCCATTCTCATTTACTACTTCTATAGTTATGAACTCTTTACTGATATAGTATTCATCCACACTCAGCAATATATGTCTTTATTGTTAACATATAGACTTATTTATTTCTAATATCATCATTTAGAATAAGATCATGAATTTCCTAAAATACAATGTCAATATTAACCCTTTAATATCTTATTATAATAACCATCATATCACAATATTTTTTTAATGATTATAAAAAAATCAGTGACCAAACACCACTTTATAATCTAATTTTTACAAACTCTAACTAGTTTTCTATTATATTAAACTCATTCACATGAGAATCCACCAAACTTCCATAAGTAATTTTAATACTATAGAGTCTCCACTTTAGAAACACCTTACTCATAGGAGCAGGATTCTTATACATGTTAAAAATAGTATATATTAGTTTATTAGTTATTTTCAACTCTTTAATTTCAAAAGTAACATTTAGGGACATATTTATCTAATAAACATTAATTTTATTCCATTTAAGATTCTCCCATTAAACTTTCTTCATCATATCTTACTTGAAATTGGATAATTAAATGTTTTTGTTTATTTAATAAATATATTATATAATATTTATCTTTTATAAACCATTATTTATTTTGTTAAACATGATAGTTCTCCTCTTCCTTCTTTAAATACCATATCACATAATCATGAAATAAAACATTACATAAAAACACTTAATGGAAATATCTCAATTAAAATATCAAAAAATGAGCACATATATCAATTTTTATACAAAATATATGGATCAACATTTGTAATTCAAAAATATAAAAAATAGATATCCTAAATCACCTAATAATGATGAATATATGCAATAACCATCACCATTCAATGTATCAACCAAACTAATAATTAACAAGTAATTATATAAATAATAATAGAAACAATATAAAGAGTCACACACACTCATAAAAAATATAAGTAATTAATTTGATTTATAATATACCCTATACACATGGAGAAACACTATAATCTGCATTGATAGAAGATAGAGAGCCTCTGAATTTACAAGTGATTGAGTAGCCATTACTTTGAGAAGATAAGACCCGATGATACGATAATCCTTAAAAATCATATTATTTAACTAATAATTTTTCAGTATGTGGATCAAATATTTAGAGAATATTCCTTTAACTAGGGAATTATTCTTCCATGTTGTTCTAACATGCCTACTAATATTATAGAATCTATTACTATATAGCCCAACTAATTTCAAATATTAATCAATTCATCCCTCCAATACCAAGGAGATTATCATCATTATTCATTTGATTATAACTGTGAAATCATAAATACTCTATTTAATAGTCCTTATAGTGAGAAATTGGCTTCACATATTAATAGAAACAAGTGGAATCAGTGATAAAAGGTATATTCAAAGAGCATATATCAATTTTTGACATCCAAATCTCAACATAGAAAGTATTGGGAATTTAAGTGGATTACCGATCATTGATGAACTAAATTATCAAACATATAGGAACTTCATGATATCACATATATGATTTATAGACCTAAGCATTTTCTTTTTTGTGATACATGGAATTAAAATTAGTGATCCAATAGACATTTCCTTGGTGAATAGGGATAAAAGTTATGAAATTTAGATATAAAGGATCAGGATGCTTTATATAGATCCCTATAAAATTGAATTTGCATGAAGTTGATGATTTTCACATCATTTTAACCTATATTAGACGAATTATACAATATTTATAAATATATCATGTTTAAGGATTCCAAACATCGTGTTTTTATTTAATAAATTTAAATTCTTGAGGATATACACTAATGAATACATTAATTAATTTTTCAATAAAATTAATGTTTTTGTTCGTTCTATATGGAAAATTTTCAATTATATTAAAGACATAAAAATCATAAATATGTTATTGAAAGGCCTTATTTATTTGGGAAAATGATCATATTCTTGTCTATATAGGTTACTTAGAAAGAATATTACTCATTTATGAGATGAGAGTGAATCTAGAGGTAATATTAGGTCATTCATCCAAGTAGATAGCTTTTAAGGCTATATAGATTTTATATTTTAACCAATAAGAATATTATAAAGATATTATTGATGAATTATAATCACTAGTTATTCAAAATTTCAAAAGGGTAAATTATGTTATTAAACATGATCTACTTTTGGCATGTTTTAAGTATAGAGAAGTTTTTTATATATCTAATAGTTTTTCAAGAGGATAATAAAAATAAGTGGGTAAAATTAATTTATCACAAATAAAGAATTCTAAGTTCCAAAATAAATAATTAAAAAACTATATTTGATAATAAAATATAAAAAAATCTCCAAAGAATAAGTTTTAGTTAAAAATTATAAGATTCCAATGAATCCTTAAATATCAATAACCAAAATAAAATCTAATTTGGAATAAATTTTGATTATAATGATTGAAAAGGATAAAGTTGAATTCAATAATGAATAAAAATAGAATATATTTTTGTTCATAACATAAAACACAAATGTTTTCTTGAATATATAGAAATTTAAATAATTTGGAATAAGAATATAGATAGTCTTATAAAGGATTCCTTTGAATATGTTGATGATGATGAATCTAGAATAACTCTACATGAACATGTAGTTGAGTACATTTATACCAAATAAAAATATGATATTGCATCCAGTTTGAAAGTAAAATATTAATATAATCCTTTTAATATTGATTATATTAATGATTATATTAAGGTGTTAGAAAAGAGAATTGAATCTCTTGAAAAATCTAGTATTCTTGAGAAGAATTTAAAATTCAAAATATATAGTGGTGATATATCTAATGGAAAATATAAATAAGTCTCAAAAAATATTTAGGAATGTTTGTGAAATAAAAAAATAACTTTTCTATATAAAATAATGGCCTCATACTAAATAATAAATATCCAAGGATCAAATAGTGATGTGTATTTTTGTCGGTTCAGTGGGGAATGTAAATAAAAATATTTATAGAGACTCTTAAATGAAAAAAATGAGAGTCTTCCAAAAACCATGGATGTAATTACCTAAACTTTTGTAATAATATTGTTTCCTAAAAATGTGTGTTATATTATTTTATACTACAGATAAATATATGTATTTAATAATGAAGTGAGTATAATTTGAAATGTGACCATCAGGTTTTAACAATTATATGACTATTAAAAAATATAACCATTGGTTAATATAATTATTTGAAACTATACTCTTATTAATGATATTAATGTTATAATTATCATTTATAAGTAGTAATGAAAAAGGAAAATTAATGCATAAATAACAGTCGATGGCCTCATCGAGTAGAGTCATGTAATACAAATATCATTTTTCAGAACTTAGGATAGAGGTAGTATCATTGGGCTTCACTCTTGACCAATCCCAAGCCGAGATTTAACATCTTAAGATTGAATGAAATCTCCTCTGGGAGAAGTTCAAGTTAGTGGAAATTATCACTCAGTTGATGTTATCTGAGATGCCCCAAGAAGTTTTCACCATCGCACACCTCACCCTTAGGATTTATGTGGGTTTTATAAGGGGATATATGTTGATTCCTTAGTTACTTAATGTGTAATCCATTTGTATGAATAAAATTTTTATTCCATCAATTTTGTTTTGATAATAGTTTTTCTTACAAATATGATGAATTTGATAAATGGATTTTTCAGATAGAAATTATTCTTATCAAAAAATATATAATTATTATAATAAACTAAATTATTTTTTATAATGTTTATTTTAATGAAATTTTATTATTAAAAACTCTTATTTTATTTCAAATAATAAAATAATTTGTTTTCAAGTGTCATGAATTTTACTATGAATTTTCTAACTGCTATTATTTTTAATAAATAAGTTTTTTTATATTTAAAAGTTAAATTTATCATAATTAGAGAATTATTATGATAAAATAAACATTATTTTTGAAATAAGAACATCAAAATTAGGTTTAGGTGAATTTATAAATATTTATAAAATACTTTTCTTTTGGGGAATAGTAAAAATACGGTTTTTGAGTTACTGGTATGTTTAATGACATAATAATGATGTAATAAGTCAAATAAAATTTTTTTTGAGTATTTTGGATTAAAATAACATACTAGGTGTCCCAAGTGCGCAATATTATGTGCCAATACCAGGGTAAAGCCCATGGTTTTTCAAATACCACTACCGAGGTGTCCAAGGAAATCAATAAAAAATCCCTCACTTTTTATATAAATACCCACCCATTTCTCCATTATATTTCATTCCCAATTCATCCACCATAATGTTATGATATTCTTACATAAAAAGGATTCATAAAGAGGTTTCCAAAAACCCCTAAGTTCCCTATATTCTAGTTTTATGAGATACTCTTTATGGTAAGAGAAATCTCAACTTCTAATTTCCTTTCATGTTTTTTTATTTGGTGTGTATTTAAAATTTACAAGTTTTTTTCTTATATAAATTTTATTCCATACATTTACTATATTTATAGTCTTTTATTAATGGGATTCCCATTTCTCCAATCTTTTTAATGTTTTCTAAAACCATGTTTCTTACCCGTTATGCTTCCGAATTTTCTTCTCCAAATTTTTCTCTTTTTCTCAAGAAATTATTCTATTTTATTTTTTGAATACCTAAACCTTTTTATTTTCTAGGATAATTTACATAGATTTAAAAATGATCTATTTTATTCTATTATTAATATTCATGAAAATCACCTTCCCTTTTTTGGGGTTAATAATGACATAAAGATCTTGTCTTTAAGCGTTTTTTTAAACACTGTGATTTTGATATGAAATCCATTTTTTTATTCTCCACAAGTTATTTGATAAATGTTTTATTATGATATATGTGTCTCACATTAATGAATACATATGGAGGGTGTTCCCTGATAGCACTCCAAATCATTGGGTAAATAATTTAATCTCTATAGATGACAAGTTTTACAATACTTTGGTGAAGAACCTAGGTAAGTTTTACAAAACCTCAGTACAAAACCTTAGTGATATGTTTATGAAAGTATCATTTAAATTTTGTATAAATATCTCCAAGTTATGATTCATTTTATTATTATTATTATTATTATTATATGTCTATTTCTCATGCCTTTATGTATTTCCACAAGTTTTTATTGATATTCCTCAAGATCATAAGTAAGTTTTTTCCCTTATTTTCCCTTACTAGGCCTTATGTTGACCCATTCCTTTGATGTATCTCCCTAGGTTATGATATGAAATAAATGTAATTATTATTAACCTTGAAGAATAATATCAAGGGTAATATAATAATATTTTAAGTTTTCATGTATTATGTACCTTATTTATATTAAACTAAACTTTAAAAGATCCTCTGTTTGTACAATATAATGAACAGTAATGTAAGAAAAAGGAAGAATTCCATAATAGAGGTACTCATATGCAATTAATAATATAACTAAAAGTTTGTTACCATTTATGAAGTGTTTGTTAATTATTGAGTTAAACAATAACATATTACATAAAGTAAATTATCTACTATGAGGATAAATAATTATATAAAATAAATAGATATAAAAACATATCCTATATAGTAAATAATAAAACACTTAAATAGATATTGTTTATATTATTATAATGTTTTCCATAAGTTATTTAATTTAAGGAATACAAGGTCTAAAATTAAATCTAAAGTATATTATATAATGTTTAAAATGGATAATGTGAATATTATTCCATTAAATAACAAATTACCTATTCTTAAAAAATATGAAGATGCAATTAAAAAAGATTCTAACAAATAGGTGAGATGCAATAATTTATCAAATCATAATAGTAGTTTATATAAGTTAAAGAAGAAAGAATAAATATAAAAAATGATTAAGAATTTATTTAAGATAAGAAAAAATAATATCCCATGGGTATACGATAGAGGGTATTCATCTCACATTATGAGAAATGTAATAATATTACAAAAATTGAAAAATCATATAGATAAAATTTTTAGGAGTAATGAAACCATGGGATGGTGAGTTGTAATGCTTAATATAAAGATAAAGAAATCAAATATAAATTCCTCTAAGTTTTATCCTTTGGAGTAGGTTCTTGATGCGGGTATTTAGGGTTTATCTAAAGAAAGTAAATTAATGGTCTTAACATAATATTCATCTAAGTATGAGGATGATAGAGAGGAAGATGTATATTTTTTAGGTATGAATAACATAGAGAAATATGATATTTATTCAGAGGAATATTCTATCAATAATGGTAATAATTGAAAGAATCAAAGATACAACACCATGATACCTAAACTAATGACAAATAGATCAGTGGGTAAATCCATTGGCTCTAAGGTAAACAAAATCATACCCTATAAAGGGGAATTAGAGGTGAAGGATTAAATAGATCAATAAAAGATAAAAATTAGAGTAATTATTTACAAGTATAATCCTGATTCCATAAATACTAAATTAGATAAAAGAAATTAATTCCCACTCCAAAAAAGATTCATTAATTGTTGGAGATCCATTGGATAATAATTTTATATTTTAATAAGGTTATGATAACTTATTTCTCTCTCACTTCTCAAATAAAATGAAATAGATGAATGAAATTTTTGTAAATGCATCAAATGAGGAGATTGACAGAGTAATGTGATTTCAAATCGAGTTAACTATGGATAGGATTTCATGAAGAGGTATTTGAGTAAACCATCGGTCCAAGATGAAGAAATCATGTTATGGTTGTACTCACATTTTGATATTTATATCATGAAATTGGATGATAAACTTTTTCTTCTTAATAACTATCATTTGGTCTCAAAATTTATCTTCATATACATTGAATACCATATATAACTTCATCTGAACAATGATGTTAGATATTTTTCCTAGAAATATCTTCTTGATTATTTTGTCTTAGTGATAGGTGATGTTTGTTTAATGGATTGGGTGTCATGGACTATTGCTTCTGATCTTGTTCAAGAATAATACTAAATCTCATTTTTGTTTTTTTATATGGATAGTAGAATGTTTATAGCTACATTTAATAATTTAGGAAGACTTTAGTGATTTTTATTTCATGTCTAGTTATTTTTTGGGGGTTCCCACAAAACTCATAAAATTAATTTTTATACATAATAAAAATATTGAATTGGAGATATATTATTTAAATAAAATGGTTTAATTTTTAAATGATGTAGATTTTGAAGATCAAAATTAATGGAAATATGATGATAGTTATAGAATAGTTGAAGAACATGGATTTTTTCTTTGTGTATGAACATCATCCTAAAATCTTGTGTGTATATTAATTATGCAAATATGGTCTTGAAATTCCATTCAAAAATAATGGATACTCAATAAAAAGTAAAAAAATGAAGTTCTTTGATTCATGATCGAATGACTAATGAAAATATTTTTCAAGTATCCAAAAATAAAAAGATATAATTTTCATTATTAATAATGAAAATATATTGTGGCATTAATGTATTAGGCATTATATCCACAAATAATGAATATTTTTTGAAAACATAAGGAAGTAAATAATATAAATATTTTAAAAGGGTAAATGGATAATAATTTTATTACCTTCATGAATGGAAATATTGGTCAGATCCTATTAAGGTTAGTGAAGAATAAATTTTTACAAAAACTTTACTAGGAACACACTAATATTTTTAGTCCCATGAAATAAAGAGACTAAATTTTATGAATATTATATATTTTTTATTGATGATTATAGTTGGATGGATTTAATCATGGAAATATATTGAAATAATTATGAAATTTATTAAATTAAAATGTATCATATATGTATTTAAATCAATATTGAAGGATGATCAAAACATTACAATATGATAATATAATGAAGTTTACTTCAAAATAAAAATTTAAATTACTTGAAAAAACATGGAATCAAATAATAGGATTCATTGGTTGTAACACTATAAAAAATTAAATGGTCAAAGTAAAAAAAACATAATGAATATTACATAAATTCCTTTTCTCATTGAATTTAGTATATCAATGAAAATTTTAAAATAAGTGATTCAAGTAATAGTGTATAATCCAAAAATGTAATTTTTTTAGTGTTAAAGAGAAGTTTATAATTTATGATATGTGTTATGGAAGGATAAAAACTCAAAATAATCATAGAGTATTTAAAATTAAGTGAGTTATCATGAATAAATAAAGTACTAAAGTAAAATACTAAGGTGTAGTGGATTTATTAATGTTTTATAGTTACTATAATAAGATTAAATCTTACAAGTGTTTCAATAAAAGTATAAATAAAATAGTTAATAAAATGGTTTTAAGGTTTCCCTAATTTTGTAATAAATTTGGATATTTGGTTTTTGGATGGGTTAATTGGTAGTTGTATGGTGATTATGGGTTAGAAAATTCATATATGTCCTTAGAATGTATTTTTAGAAATTATGGTGGTGTTATGGTATATTTGGATGTTATGTTTAGTAAATGGGTGATTTTAGGAAAATGAATAGGTGGTCCATGCATAGTGTGGAATTAAGTCAACCATGTGTTTTATAGAATGGGAGGTAGTAAAGAATTCCTGGGTGGTAATAGTTATAGGTAAACCATAAATTTGTTAAAAATAGCTCAAAAAGATTCTATTTCAATCTAAAAAATATGAAACAAGTCCCACTTTCCTTCTTTTTTGTGGGATAACCAAGGGAAGGATCTTATTGGGTAATTTTGTTCTTCATATTTATATAAATCTCTTCCATATTCCATACTAATTTTATAGAGTCTCTTATTAGAGTTAAACCATCTTTATATTCCTTATATTATCTTTATATGAGTCTTTTCTTACTATAGGGTTTGAATGTAAGGATTTGGTTTATCGGTTTCACTAAGGTATAGAATTTTTTTACTGTTAGGGATTTATCTCATAAAGGTAATAAATTATATGATATGTTGATTTCATGTCATTAATGGTGCAATTCATGTTAGATTAATGAATAGTGAAAATTTCTCTATTCTTATTTGATTAATAATTTCTAGGTTTTTTGTTGAATGTTAAATTTTGATATGTCATATAAAATGATGTCACATAGTAATTGTGATGTCTTTGATAAATTCTTTAAAATATATGGTTTCAATATATGGTAGATGTATCCACCTTCATTCTATTTATATTTAAAATTTTGGTTATATAGATATTAAGTTGGGTAACTATAGATAGTTGTTGTTGTGAGAAATATATATCCATTTTAAAATAATAATTAAGTTATACATGAGGACTATGAGTTGTGTGACATTATTTTATGGTGCATTGGATTATTTTGTAGGAGGTTTTCATATAAATATGGGTGTGGTGGATTGTTAGATATGGTGATTTATATGATTATGGATTGGGTTATCTAAGTAATAAACTTAGTTTTATAGTGTCTTGGTGGGTAGTTCGATGTCATAGAAAACCCTTGATGGTTTTATCTTAGTGTTTGGTTTATTGTTGAGTGTTATTTAATTTATTGTTGTTTATTATTGTTTCTTATTGTATATTTTCTCAATACTTATATTTAATCATGGTTGGTTAGAATTAATTGTATATGGAAACTTATGTTATCACCCATGATCTATACATACATGAAACACATATGGAGTTATTAAAGATAAACTTATTGATTTATTGTACTTTCCACATTTCATGTGAATCTTGGTACACAAATAAATATTGTTATGGTTTTCTTGAATTGTAGGTGCATCTATATGAGGGGATTATGGATTGGAATTAAGATCCCAAATGTATTTTTGAATATGCAGTTGTATTTTTTACCACTCTAATCTATGTAAAAGTCAAGGATGTGATGGAGAATTTTAGATACTACTAATTGGAATATCCATATGGATAAGTTCAAGGAGCATCCATGTATGTGATGATTTATTGTATAAATCTACCTATCCATGACATATGTTTTATGAGAAATATTTTCTATTATAATTGGAAAATATCATGGATGAAAAAAACTTGTTTAAATCATATTGAACTATTATTATTGTCAATGAGGGGAACTAGATGTATTTGTGAGTACTTTTGAGTAATAAATTGATTTATAAATGGAAAAGAATTTGTTTTCATGTATATTTGAGATGATTTGAAGTTTTTTAGTAGTCCTTGAGATGAGTTAAAATGGGTTTGATATTATTTGAGTGAAGTTTCCATTTATTGTACTAAAGTATGAAATGGAAAAATGGGTGATTTCTTCTGAAATACTTCTTTTATATGAATATTAAAATATTATTTGTATATGAATCATTGAAGTAAAAAATAGAAATGGAAAAAACACAGATTATTTATTTCTTCTATATGTATATGTCTATATATAGGTCACTTAATGTTTCCATATGAGTTACTTGGGACTCATATGAAAAAAATACTTTGATATTTTGATAAATTTATATTTTCATAAGGTACAGGGAACATTCATAGGATACATGAACCCAAAATTGACAATTTTTAGGGTACACTTAGACTTTTTAGGGTACATACCATTGTAAAAATTCAGAAGATCATGGGGTACATCCAACCCTATGAAAAACTATAGAGTTTAATAAAATTTGTGAAAATAGTAAAAACAACCAAATAAAATTCATATGGTACAACCAACCCTAAAAAATCATAAAATAAAATCTACCCTATGAAGGTAAGAAAATTTGAGACTTCATAAGGGGTATATGAGAAAAATTGTATGAAATGAAAATAACAGAATAAAAGGGAGAAATAAAAATAAATATATTGATAAATTGAGATTAAATCTAATGACGCTTTGAGGTTGTTCTTCATGGATTCAAATATCATGATAATTCAAATAAATCATAATCCAATTATAGATTTTATGAGATATAGACAAAGAAGAAGCTAGAGTTTGAGTTGAGTTTCAAATTACAAGGAAAAAAATTATAAGGTGATGATGTATGTTTCCATGGACACACATATTAAAATAAAATAGAATTTAATTACTATAAATACAATAGAAAATTAAAATATGGAAATTATATTGAGTCTTCTATGATTTATATGAGGTTGTTGATTTGTATTTAGATGAGTTTGAATAAGGATATAAATCTAGATTCTTATTCACTGGTTTAAAAAATTATAACTACACTACTGAGATTTATAGAGTTTCCATAATTTTATTATGGAAAAAAATATTCGTGATATTATTTATAGAAAATATATGCTCATAAAAATTCAATTCAAGTACATTCAATAATTGATTACCTAAAAATATTATTTTATAAAGTGTTAAGGAAAGAAATAAGTAAGTGATGTTGGGATACATGATGTAGGAGGAGACATATATTCCAGGGTGTTTGAGAAGTTAGATGAATAAAAAAATGTATCTATGAAGTGATTGTTTGAGATCAATGGTTCTTACCATGACTATCGACTTTTTAATTTCAAGAATATATTATACATGAGAAGACTAATTGATCCAATGTGTTAATAGAGGGATATCTATATTAATAGGTATAAAAGCAACCTAGATTATTCAAAGAGAATTCTTATTTTAGATCATACATTTGCAGTGTGAATTAGGAATCAATATTCTCTTGTGTTACTTTGAAGAAGTAGAATAGTGGGAATCTATAATAATAGAAATGGGAAAGTTTTTTGTGCAACCACTTGTATTTATAGTGGAGAATCTGTGATTGTGGAGACTAAAAAATATTGTAAAGTAGTTGGATTTTAAGGATAAACCTTGTAATTCCTTGTGTGTTATGCTTTATTTACTTTTTTTGCATAGGAGGTGTGGCTAAGTGATTAAATTTTAGAGGATTGAGACTTCAACAGGCCACATAGGTTATCTCTAAAAGAAATAATTATAAAAAGTGTACCACTAATTCACCCCCTAGTGGTAACAATCAACCTAGGAACTACATAGAAAATGATCGATCCATTTATATTATTTTATATTGGTGGTGATGGTTTTGGTCATATTTTTTATTTATTTAATTTTTTTTGGTTATATATACATTTTTTAGTATATGCTATATACATTTTTTCCAAGAGTCTATTACACAATTTATTTATAGTTGTATATTGTGTCTGTGTGTGTGTGTGTGGAGATAGAGTAAACTATCCCCTAATTCTATGATCAAAAACATAAAATAATCCTTGGTATTTTGAATTTAGTGGAAACATCATGGCCTAAGTAACATTTTGATTCAACATTAGGGTGGGGTTTTAGAAACTAGGTTAGGTTAATGAATTATAAATGTTATTAGTTGGATTTGGTTGGGTAGGTAGTTGTAGTGATAAGATGGTCATATCTCATAAGGTAAACTATAATTTTTTTAATTAATATATAAATAGTAATACCTTGTTTTTGTGGGAGTCCATGATGTGTTAAGAAATGGATTATATAGAACTAGTGGATCTTTTATATTTTCCCTAGGTGGGTTATCGTGTCAATAAAGGACTAAGACGGGATCTGAGTCTCATGTATCATTTAAAATATTTTTAAGTGTCTTATGTTATGTTCTTGAATGAATATATTTTATTATATATTTTATTATAATTTTCTATTTTAATTTTTGTTGCAAATTTTTTAATTCAATTGTGAAAAATGATTTTATATAATTTCTTTGGAATTTATTTGAATGATCATGGTATTTTAATGATTCTAATAAACTAGTGTGATGTCATTTGGGTCATAGGTATGAGTTATTTTGTGCTTGGGTTACCCCTTGTGTTTTTATATAGGTTTTCAAGAGTCAAGGATCAAAACATGTAATTTTGAAGAAAATTTCCCAGGAATATGGTTTAGGTTCACGGATAGTACAAACCTTGTGGTAACCACATGGTATGGAACTGTGAGGATCCAATGGATTTTATCATAGTTTTTCAAACTATGTGACTTGCTAAAAAATTGTATATGTGTCTGAGTGTTTTCCCATAGGGGATTCATAGCTTGATAATGGTTTATTAAATCGTGCAACTCTTTCCTAGGTAACCATGTGCCTCTTTTTAAAAGGATGGAGTCCATGCATAGTGGGTGCATGGTTTGTTAAACTATGCGACCTAACCATACCCCTTATATGAACCTCTTAATATTTAAATTTTACCTTGCCACCCTTAATTGTTTTTATATATAATCACCTCTTAGTCTCTCTTAGGCTTAAATTAACCTCTCCCCAGTACTCTATAGTCTTCTCCACTTACTTCCTTGGTGATCCTTGGTTGTTCTTGGTGGATATCTTCAAGATATGTTCTATTCATTTATCTGATTTATTCTCATATTTCTAGATCTCTTCTTAATGTCATTTCCCCTTATGTCATTAAAACCCGATTGGGGTTTGGTTTCCGAATATAGATGTCAAGAAGGGGTATTCGCAATTTTTATTATGGATCTAGTCTTATGAGGATAAAATCTCCTCATTTATAATCCTAATTCTCAAATGTTACTATATTTTCTGTATTGTAAAGGTAGGTGTCTCTATAAAATATTGTTAACCTTTGGATTACATAATGTTCTTTTAAATTCTTTTAGTTTGATTTTTGAAATTGATTGATTAATTTCATCTTAGCATGAAAAGGGGGTTTTAAAGGGGTTTTTATTTTAAAAATAGTTTATGAACTTTAAGAGTTTGATGAAATTCATAAATGATAAATTTGACATAAAATTGGTTTCTCATGAATGTATGTGGTTACACTTTGCTATAAAAATGTTTTATAAAATATGATCATAGTTTATTTAAAATTTTTTTAAAACATAGAAAATTTAGAACCTTAGGTGACTCTGGTTATTAACATATGAAAACTTAGTGAGTGTGGCACCACTTGGGGTTATTATTTTGGTATTGATAAACTATAGTAGGACCAGATATTGGTAGGATTCATGTTATTACTATATTATTATTCCTTATCATGTCTTATTATGTATTCTCATAGGTTAAATCCCACTTGTTCTTGATTTTGTACATGATGGTATTGTTTTATGTTTGATTCCTCACATGTTTTTTCTTTGGTATTTCTGTAGATAATTTTGTTTATTCCTTCATATAATCATTCATGTACTTTTCATGTTACTAATTTATTTGATTATAAAATTCATTAAAATAAACCAAAAAATGTTTTAAAAAATGTTTTTCATTTTCAGTTTCTTTTAAAACTAGTTTTGTTTTAAATCCAAAACTAATTGTTTCATAGTTTTAAACATTGTATATATTCTTGGTATAATACAGTTGGTATTTTTTCTCACACACTATTTTTTCCTTTCTGAGTTTTTATATTTTCTTTTAGTTCTTATGGAAAGGGAATGGATCATGTTTCTTGTTAACTTCTCTTGGTTTCCATCACCTTCTTTGAGAGATGAAGAGGTGGTGACAATTAATTACATGAAGATGTGTCTTTGGTCTTTTCATGTTTAATTTTTATTCTATCCTTTTTGTCTTGAAATTTTATGTCTCATGTATGTGTACACTTCTTATATATTTTACTCTATTATTTTATCACCTTTTGGTTATTTGTGATACTAATTTGGTCTTTTTGTTGATCTACACCTTATGGCAGGCCATCTCAGGTGAAATGTTATATCAACCAGGTTGGTTCATTAAAAAATTGTATTAGATCCATTACTCATCCATAAGTGTGATGAAACTACCTAGTTTTGGTTTAGTATATATAGTATATAGTAGTTATAACTATCAAAATTTAGGTAAAAATTACAGTAGGGTGCCTGGCTAGCTCACTTCTATGTTTGAACTTGAGTGACCATAGGTGGTCATGAATTTTTACTAAGATTGAGACTTAGAGTTTGAGGTTTTTTAAATAAACATGATTTGAGGTTTATTTATATTAATGTATTCATTTTTAATGTTTTTTCTCTTATTCATATAATCCAGGTTTTCTTTAAATTATTTTTATTTAAAAGTTTAAATTTGGTTTCTTGAAGTTTGCCTTTTGATTTGGGTATTTTTTCCTAAGCTAATAAAATATTTTGTTTTTTATTAGTAAATTCCTCCTAGAAGACCTCTTTTAAATATATAAGAAGAATCCTTGAGATAAGTTCCATAGGATAATCTTCTAGTAGACCCTTATTTGGTAGAGGATATTATTTACACAATATAGACTAGGGGTTAGGCCGATGTTGGAAACCAGGGACAAGAACTAGTTCATGGTACAAAATTTTCCATGAATAATCCACCTATATAATGTGGTGATAAGTGACATCAGGAATCCAAAGAGTGGATTGAGTGGATTGAAATAATCCTAAACTTTTTGACAACTCCATAGGACTCTGAGGTGGGTTTTTTCTATTGACATGCTTATAGGATTAGAAAGGAAATGGTGGGACTCCATCGTGTAATCCAAGTTACATGAGGATATCACAAGTAATTCTTTCAAGAAGATCTTCAAAAAATGTTTTTATCCTAAAACATTAATAGTATATAAGTCTTGGGAATTTTTTACCTTAAATATTTGGTTTGTGTTCATTTTTGGAGTAAACCACTTTTTTTGTTGAGTTAGTCCACTTATCACCAGATCTCATTCATAATGACTAACTCGAAGCTCAGAGGTGTGATATGGGTTCAAGGGATGATATTTTTTCAATGCTAATTTTCTTATACCTATCAGCCTTTTATAATTTAATTGATAAATATTTTATTTATGAGGAAATCATTGTTGGGAAAACAATCTTAGGTGGAGCTTTGGTTGTTGTAGAAGGTAACTAGAGTGTTTCATATGGCTAGAAAAGGAAGTGAAATGATACATAGTTTACTTCAAGACTAGTTTCATGGGATTATTTTGGACAATGGTAGGTATTTTACTATTATTTTGAGAGTAATGTTCATACTAAGTCTATTTTTGTAGAAATAACCAAGACTTTTCATCATTTTAGATAATATTTTCACCTTAATAATTTATGTTGAAGAATTTCCCAAGGCATTATAGTTGGATAAACTATTACCAAAGGCTCACAAGTTCATTTTGATTCATCAAAGGGTTTTTTATATCATTCTCACTCCAAGGGGTATAATCAATACCCAAAGAAATATTACATATAAGATAATACTGGAAGTATTTATGCAGTATTGTATGCGCTAGAGGAATCTGAATCAAGGTTGGATATTCTTAAAGGTGCGGTGTAATTCTAATCTTATATGGTTCTAGATTTGTTTAATAAAATTTCATATAATTCTTTTATATCATATATGTTTACTGGCATGTTGGTATTATGTTACAATATAATGTTTTTCATGTTATATCTTTCCATATATTTGGGTAAAATGAAGTAACAAAGTTTCAAATGGATGAAGTGTCAGGTGATGAATTCTAACATCAACGTCGTGTGGTATTTCTTAGTTTCTATCATTTGGTACCATCATTGGGTTTATTTTCTGTCTTATAATGGGATCCCTCATGTCTTTCTAGTTAAGTGGGATTCTAGATCAAGGAGAGCGGAGCATGTTGGTACTTATGCTAGAATGATCTCATACCCGTTTTTAGAGATATTCCTTGATGTCACTGATTCTCATCTAATTAGTCCACTTCATTTAGTATTGAGTTCATACCCTAAGGTATTTCATGATGATTTTTCTAGGTTACCACCCCATAGAGAGATTTAGTTGATTATTGACCTTCTTCTATTTATATTCTATCATATCACATGTAACCTAATATGTTAAAGTATATTAATGTTCAACTTTTAGACCTTAAGTCCAAGGGATGTATTCATTCTATCATGTCACATTGAGATTTTAATATTCTCTTTTCCAATAAGTAATACGGAATCCTCAAACTTTTTGTTGATTATTGAAATCTTAATCAGGAGACTATTAAGAAAAAAATTCCCTTTAATGGGATTGATGATCTCTTTGATCAAATCAGATGGTCCCAATGATTTTCAAGGATTGATTTGTGATTGGGTACCATCAGTTGAGATTATGAGAATAAGATATACCTTAGATAGTGTTTAGGGTCTGGTATGGGGATTTTGAGTTCCTAGTTATTTCATTCAATCTCACTAACACTCATATATTATTTATGGAATTGATTAAATGAATCATTCATTGGTTCTTGGACTCTTTAATTATCATTTTTTGGATAATGTCATAGTGTACTCTAAGTTCAAGGAGGGAAAATTGATCATTTTAATATCATCCTCAGAATCCTATTATAGCATCTCTTGTATGGTAAGTTTTCTAAATATGAATTTTCAATACAAGTAGTGAAGTTTTTAAGACATGTAATATCTAAGCGGGGAATATCAGTGGATCCTAAAAATATTTGGCTGGTAATATATTGGGATAAATCCATAAATGTATTTGAATTCTAGAGACTCTTGGGCTTAGTGGGTTATTACAGGCGTTTTGTTTAATATTTATCCAAACATTCATCTCCAATAATATAATTATCTTATAATGGAGTCAATTTTGAATATAATGATAAATTTTAGATATATTTTTAGTAACTCAATGTACGGTTGACATCAAATACTTTTCAGATTCTTCTAAAATTGGGTATGGGCTATAATGTTTTTTGTGATGCCACATGTATGGGATTTAGGTGTATCTTGATGGAGGGAAAGAAGTTAGTGGCCTATGGCTATCTCTTATTATATCCTCGTGAAGAGAAATATCATTCCCTTCACATTGAGTTGGAATCTATTATGCACACTCTCAAAACATGGTTCCATTGTCTCTTTAGGGAATACTTTACAATATATTCTGATCGTAAGATACAAGAGTATATTTTTACTCAGAGATATCTAAACATGTGAAATAAATATTGGGTTTAGTATCTTATGAAATTTGATTTTGATATTTATTATACTACCAAAAAGGTAAATGTGGTGGTTAGTGCATTGAACAGGAAGTTACCAACTCGATCCTTGAAGGGATCGGTGGAGGAGTGGTCTCTTATTAGTTTGTTCACTGAGATGAGATTGGGAGTGGAAGAGGCTGGTGAAAAGGTTTTCTTTATATTCGATGAAGGTAGAATCATCTTTTAATGATTGGGTTTTTCTTGAAAAGTTAATAAAAACCAATTTATAGTGATTTAGAGGAATCCCAAATAGTGGGGAGACCTTTAGTGATTAGTCTCAATCTCTGGTTGGCACTTTGTATTTCCAAGGAAGGTTGGTCATTATGGTATCACTGAGGAAATATTTTTTGGATAGTGGATACCAAACTATTTGGTCAGTAAACTCAGGGTCAACCAAGAAGTATCATGATTTGATATGACAGTATTAGTGCCTAAGGATAATGAATTTGATTGTAAAATTCAAGTAAGAATGACTTACTTGTCAAAAGATTATGGCAGAGCATCATATATCTATAGGTTTGTTATTCCTTTTCCCATTCTAGAGTGGAAGTGGGTCAAGATATTTATGGACTTAATCATTTTTTTTCATGGACTCATCATAATAAGGATTTTATTTTGGTGATTATAGAACGATATAATAAATCATCTCATTTCTTCCTATTAAAGAGGAGATGAAGGTGTAATATATTAGGATTTTGTATGTCCAAGAGGTTGTGAAGATTTATAGTATTATTTCTAAAAAAAATTCTGATAGGGACCCATAGTATACATACAAATTTTTTAAAGGTTTACAAGATTTTTTGGGTAACCAATTTAAGTTGAGCATGACATACTATCCTCAGATAAATGGGAAGACTAAGTGAGCTATTCAAGTTCTTGAGGATAATCTTCAAGTGTTCATGGTTTATTTTGGTGGTTCATGAGAAAAGAATCTATATTTGATCAAATACTCCTATAATGATATTTTTTAGTCTTTAATTAGAATGGGAACCTTCAAATCATTGTATATGTGGCCATGTAGATCTTCCTTGTGTTAGGTGTAGTTGGAAAATTAGTCCTTGGTTGGTCCATGACTTGTTCAAGAGAGGATGTAAAAGGTTAATTTAATATGAAATATTTTTAATATGAATAAAAATCATTAAAAGTATTATGTGTACTCTTTTCATCACCTTTTAGATTTTAAGGTTGGTGTTTGAGTATTTTTTAGAGTCTCAACTCACATGGGACATCATCGATTGGGTAAGTAGGGTAAGTTGGCATTAAGGTTTATAGGCCCTTTTGAGAATGTTGAACATCTTGGAAAGGTTCAATATCGGTTATAATTTATATATTTATTGATTTCAATTCATGATGTGTTTCACATTTCTCAGCTGAATAGGTATCAACCTAACCCTTCCCAGTTGATTGAATGGGAAGAAGTTAATCTTCATTATAACACTAATGTGGTTAATCAACCAGTTTAGATTATGGATCACCAAGATAAGGTACTATGTCATAAAACAATTTCTTTGGTTCATGTACTATGGTAGAGTAGATAGTATTACCATGATATGTGGGAGGGAGAATCATTGATGATTTAGTAGTGGCCTTTACTCTATGTGAGTTCATAATATTGAGCACTTTATAAGTATAGAAATATTTTGTAGTGGGGAGAATTTTGATGCCCTCTAGATCACGAGTATAATTTATTTTTATCTTGGCTTACCCCTTGTGTTTTTCTAGCAGTTTCTATGATTTAGGGTTTGAAAACAAGGAATTTTGAAGACAACAGTCTCGGTGTACGGTTAATAATAACCATATTGTAATCATGTGGTATAACACAATGAGGTTCTAGTGAAATTTCACATGGTTTTATCATGATTTTTAAAACTATTAAACTCAACATGAAAACTGTTTGGGATTATGGGTTTTTTTCATTGGTGTCACATGGATTGAGTATGGTTTCTCAAACAGTCCAACTCTTCCCTAGGTAATTGTGTTCCTTGTTTTTCAAAGGACAGCTCCCACACACAGTCAGTGCATGGTTTGTTAAATCATTAATCCTATTACAAACCTCTTAAAAGTTGGAATTTTTCTAACCACCCGTCGTCGTTTTATATCTAATCACATTTTAATCTATATTAAGCTTAAACTAACCTCTCCCTAGAACTATATAGGCTTCCCCCTAGTTTCCTTGGGGATACTTGGTTTTTCTCAGTAGATCACTTAAAGTTATATTTCATTTTATATTTGATTTCATATCCTCTTTCAATATTTCTCATTAATCAACATCCCCATGTGTTGTTGGAACCACATTAGGTTTTGGTTTCTAAATCTAAAGGTTTTGATGGGTAATTAACGATGTTTATTATGGATCAAGTCACTTGAGAACTGTATCTCCTCATTTCTAATCTCCATACACAAAGGTGACTACATTTCCTCTGCTGGTGAGGTAGGTGTATCTATACAATAGTTCTAACCCATGAATTACTTAATGTTATTGAAAATACATTCAGTTTGATTTTTGAATTTGGTTGATTGATTTCATCTTGGAATGAAAAGAGGTTTTAAATGGGTATTGATTTAAAAAACATTATGCACTTTAAGTGTATGATGAAATCCCTCAATGATAAATTTGACTTAAAAATAAAATTTCATGTATGGAAGCAATTATTATTCACTATGAAAATGTTTTATAAAATTTTATCATGTTTTATTTAATTTTTTTAAAAAACATACCACATTGGGAACCTTGGGTGCATCAGGTTACGGACATGTGAAAACTTAGTGATTATAGAACCATTAAGGGTTATTCTTGTGATATCGAGAGGCTGTAGTAGTACTCCATATCATTGGGATTCAAATTATTCATGGAGTAGTGTTCATTCACATGCCCTAATATGCATTACTATAGGCTAGAGCATTCTTGTTCTTGGTTTTATACATGATGTTATTTTTTTATGTTTGATTTATTACATGTTTGTGTTATGGTATTCCCAAGGATAGTTCTATTTATTCATTCATACTATCTTTTATGTACTTATAATGTGCCTAGTTTATATAAATATGAAATTTTTTAAAAGAAACTAAATTATGTTTTACTAAATGGTTTTCATTTGAAATTAATTTTAAAATTTGTTTTGTTTTAATGCTAGAACTAATGGTTTCATAGTGTTAGACTTTTTATAGATTCTTAGTGGAATACTAACAGGATTTTTTCTCACACTCCACTTCATCCTTTTAGAATTAGTAGGTTTTATTTTGTAGGAATTGCGTAAAGGAAAATATGTCAGGTATCTCACTAACTTCTCTTGGTTTTCATCACCATATTTGAGATGTGGATTAGTGGTGATGATTGGTCCCATGAAGATGTGACTTTTATCTTGTAAAGTTTTATTTTTAGGTTTATCCTTTTGAATTGATGTTTTATGAATCATGTATTTTTACTCTCCATCTGTGTTGTACTCTATTGGTTTATCACCTTTTGTTTATACATGACACTCATTTGGTTGTTTTTTATCTCCACCTTATAGTAGGACATCTCAGGTGACATGTCATTTAGACTCAGCCTGGTTCATTATAACTAGTTTTAAGTCTAATTAAATACTATTAAGTTCTTTTAAAATGGTTTGGAAAACTATATAAATTATCATTCAATAAAGGAATACATATTTAAGTCTAAATGGTTCATTTGGTGGTGAACAAATTGATCGGGTGTTATCGGTTAACTTTATAGATTAAATTGGATTTTATTTTTATGTTTAATTATATAAATTCATAATGGTTATTTTTATATTTGAAATTATTGGATTTAAATAAATTAGTTTTAATTTTAATGATGATTGTTTTTTTACAATTTCAATCTACAACAACATTTTTTTAGAAATTGAATGTCATTTTTAAGGTAATAAATGTGATTCTTTGGTGAATTTTTTTATATTATTATGGGTTATTGGTTTGGTTTCTCAAATAAAAAGAGATTTAGTTTCTAAAATATAATTTTGTTTTTTGGGTAATCCTTTTTATTAAAAGGACGATTGTTTTAGATTTAAACAACATTGTTAACCCTTATTTATTTTTTAAGAAATATAATATCATTCTCTTAAAAATTATATATCTTAAATTGATTATTTTAAAATTTATATTTTTTGAATGTGATTTTTTCCTTGATTGGGTTAGTTATTCATTGATCCTAAAATTGGTTTTAAAGGTTTTGTACAATATTATAAATAATCTAGTATTTTGAATTATAATTCTTTTTGTTCATTATCACCTTTATTTGTAGGAATAAAAATGCTATTTGAATTAGTTTTGACTTATCTGGATCATTGGTATTAAAAAATGATTTTATTATTTATGTATTTCATTTTAGTTGGGATGTCCAAAATAAGGATAGTGTAATGTAAAACTGAAATTTCATATAATATTTTTTGTTTTGTAAATTAATGGTTTAATAGGATATAATTTTTGAATTATTTTCTCATGTTGCAATACAAAGGTTGTATTTTAGAGAATAAATTTGAATTTTATATGATTTTTCACTTTGAATTATATTTTTATAAATGAAATGAATTTCTAAATAGTATTAGATTACAGTGACATTATATTAAAGAAATTATTTTTTTGAAATGGTTTATAATTTATTAAATTGATTTTAAAATGCATGGTTCTTCTAGTAAGATTTTTAAAATTGGTATATTTTATTTTTAAAATTTTATAGTATAGGAAAACAATTTCTACAACAGTTTTACTATTTCAATAAAGGTTTCAAAAGTTTAAAAACATGATCTATTAGGTGAAACCTAATGAATGGGTTGTTTAAAACATAAAATTATTTTTTTATGTGGATTCATATTTCAATTGGTAAATTGTAAATGTATTGAAACTCAGTGTGGAAATTATATACATATTATTTTATAAATTTTTAAAAAACATTGAAAAATTAGTACCTTTTTACTAAATGAAAACGTTTAAAAAATATTGGATTTAAAATGGTGGTTTTTATGAAATGATTTAACTTAATAGGATAAAGTTTTAAATTGAAACTATGGTACAATTTAAGTGGATAATGATCAAAAGTTCACCTTCGTATAATTTTGAGGATAACAATTTTTAGTCTTACCATATTATAATTTTAAAGGGATAATGTTTATAAGTTCAATGAAAATTTAATTTAAGTGTGATATGATGATTAGAAGTTATATCCTGATATAATTTGGGAGGATAATGGTTGAAAGTGTCACCCCAATATAATTTTGTGATAAAATGGTCAAAATTAACATATTAGGGGGATAATAGTAAAAAATGTAAACCTGGTATGATTTGGAAAGATAATGATTTGAATATTTTCCCAAATAAAACTTGAGAGGATAATAGTTGCAATTAATAACCTAGTATGATTTAATTCATTTAGTAATAACTTATATTTTGATTTGATTTTGATGTGACATTTTCTTTTATGTTACTTTGAGAATAGTTATGGAAATGGATTATTTTTAAATGGTCTCTATATATAATTTTTATTTTATGGTTTTTGATACTTGGACTACTTTTTTAGTATACCAGATATGGTTTTCTTGTTCTTTAGTTTTGTCTTCCTATATTTTTTTAAATTGGTTATTTTTTTAATGAATTGGTTAATAATTTATTCATATTTTTTTATAAATTGTATTTCCTTTCCTTTTTACTAATTTTGATTATAATTTAATTTAGTGAAACTTATGAAACATTTTTTTTAAAGTCTTCAATACAATATAGAGGCATATTATATGTTTAAACCATGAAGATGAGTTAATTTAGATTTAACATATGGATTTATATCTCAAAAACTGATATTTGGTTATATATATGATGTTTGGAATGGAATTTATTGATATTAATTTGGATTTTTAGTTAGGATTTTTGTTGATCTATGTATTGAAAGGTTTTATAGATTTGGTAAAAAGGTATTTGTATGGAAAAAAATCTATAAAGAGGTTACCTAACATTATTTTGGTAAAGGACTAAAAAATAATTAGAGTATAGTCAATGATTCCAAGACTAATGGACCTTAGTTATTTTTTGAGTTTTGGGTTTTCAATGCTTAGGTCATGAGACATGAATTATAATATTTTGGTATTCATAATTTTTTAAATAATAAATTCAATTCCCATTATATTTTTCTAACATGAATGGATAGTTTTGAGTTATATTAAATATGGAATTGGTCATTTGGGTGAGTGTTCATTCAATTTTAATAAGTATCTATCTTGTAACATGATGACATATGATATAGATAAAATATTTAACTCCAAATTGTAACTAAGATTTTAAAACATCTTAATTTAGTGGGTATACATGTTATAAACATATTTGGAGTGTTTTGGGTGATAATTATATAAATTAACCTTCAATGAATAAATTTTCATAGATTCATGGTTAATGAATAATTAGAGAATCATTTCAGAAACCATTCATTTTAAAAAATAATCTCTAATATCTATTACATGTATGGTTCATGATTATCTTTATAATTCATTTTATCCATTCAATCTTGTAAAACTCTAATATTTACCTTGTTTTTATTATTAAATACTTCTAATTTTAAGACAATACTTTACGTAACTAAAGGGGTCTAAATTGGGTTTTAAAAAGAAAACTCTTCTTTTAATTTTATCAAACCCATTATAGAAACACATAAATAATTTAAAATAATTCCTTTTTTTATAAATATTTTATATTCTTGAAAGGGGTGTGTGAACCTAGATTTTTAAATGTGATGAAAATTCCATTTTAAAAAATCTTACTCTTATTTTATTATAGGAATAGAAATTTGTACTAAAGATGAATTTTTTTCAAAATATACACACTAAAACCCCTCTTGGAAAAATATTTAAGATAATTTTAACCCCAAAATATCACCTCCAATTGTTTATGGGATTATGAGAAGGACCGTGGGTATAGAAACACACATATGGGAGGCATTTCCCTTATATATCACATGACCATTATAAAAAAACCAAATTAACTCCATATTATATAAAATAAAATCATACCATAATGAATGTGAATTTTATACATAAAAAATACCTACAAATACTAAAATTCATGTAAGGGACCAACCAGAGATACCATAACCTGGTACCTGAGTCAGTCTTCCACAAGGCTTGGGGTGTGTTCCGGGTCATCATCGATTTAATACATGCTCCATGGGAATAATCAAATAATATTTGGAATGATTTCTCCTAAAAATTATTTATAAATAAATGATAAAAAAATTATAAAACACCATAATATCATATAAAAACCATATATAATATAACATACATTTATAAAATGTGAATAAAAGTGATCCACAAAAAATATAAAGGTATAAGACTAACTTAAAATAAAATTAATACACTACCAACTCCATGTAACACATGAGATCATATGTTTACCACATCCTCCATCATTTCATAACCAATATAATTTTCAAAAAACCTAGGGAAGTTGTAGGTAATACTTGAACCTGAAAAAAATTGAAAAATGAAAATCTATATAGTGTAGGGTTCGATCAAACATTCCCAATAAGATCCCACCCAGTGATCTATGTATAAACTTTATAAAATAAACCATAATATGATAGTTTTAATTACAAATATAAAATTACATTTTAGATTTTAATGTAAAATAAGTAACATGAAAGTATTAAATTTGAAACATGACTTAAAAATAAATTGGTTGTATAATTTAAAAATAAAAATGAGGAAGTTAAATAATGAACATATAAATTAAAAAATGTTCTTTAATGAAGACCACTCAAGCATCATGGGAGTGGAACTAAGAAAACTAAGGCTAAGAGAAACTTTAATCCTCATACAAATCATATATATCCTAATAATATCAAAATATGTCAAGAGATATTCTAGCCTAAGTCTCATCGTAAACTTGTTTGGGGTTTATAATGGTGTTAGTTAGTTGTGCCCACTTAAATTGTCCACACATGGTCAAATCTTCAACATAAATATGAAGGATAGCTAGGTAGAGTCTCATAAAATACCAATCAATGGTAATTGTCTAAGATTCCCACATAAGAACCCAAGGATTCCCATCAGGAATTACCAAGATCAAGGATATATTTAGTTCAAAACATAACTCATCAAACCATTATTTCATAATTAATCATCATGTTTTATGAAAACAATGATAAATATGTGAATATTCTAACTGTATAGGAATTATTAAAATAAAAATGATACACATGATAAAAGAACTTTGAACAATAAAAATATCACTTTATCCCATGGATTCCTCCATAAAATCTTTTCTATAAAAAAATTAATTAATGATAAAACATTATCATAAAAATTATCCACTTATTTCATAATAAATAACTAGTGTTATTTTAACAAACACCTTATGTGTAACTTTAAATTTAAAACCAAATGTATAACTCCTTGAAACCCCTTTCCCATGTCATTAGAAAATCAAAGAGATACAAATATACATTCAATCTTAGTTATCATAGATACCATATATAGATTAATTTAGAATAAAACATTATTTAAACAATTAATCAATCATGGTTCCTTAAATAAAGGAAGATACATAGATAATAAAACATTTAGGGTGACTTTAATAATTATAATGGGTATTATCTACATAATATCATACCTATAGACCTATGTATCCATTAAAAATAAATTATAAACACAAAAAAAAATTAAACCATTTCTAAATCTCTTGATGCGCGTTCGCTTACTAGAAAGCCACATGAGGAGGCTACAACTTCTAACCAACTATATTAGACATGTAAAGTGACATGGTAACACATGGGAGAAAAATAAACATGATTTTTATTTTTTTCCTTGACATATTTAAAACCGAAAAACCAAAGAATCATAGACATAGAAAATCAGGAGGAGGAAAAGAGAAAGTGAGGAGTAATAAGTGAAATAAAGGAAGTAGATGGTAATAGGTTGGAATACATTTGATTCTTAAGTAGGATGGTGGGAAAAGACCTGGGTGGAGAAGAGAAAAAAATGAGGGATACCTCCCTCCATTGGGTGGAGTTTTGTACATGGGATGAGAAATAGGTGATTTCCCCTCATTTACATTATTTCTTATTAAATAATTTTATTATTATAATTATAATAATAAGATAAAATCATAGAACCTTATAGGTTGTTTAATACCCAAAAACACACCAAATTGTAATTAACCAAATTATAATAATAAAACTCAGTCAATAAAAAATAAATATTTAGTATTGATAATTATATAATAATATTAGTAACCAAAATATACATAATACTAAAACATATATATTTTATGATAAAACACACATCAAACAATTGAAGCATTGTTAATATATTAAATGTATTTATTAAATGCTTAAAAGAATCTAAGAATAATCCAAAAAACAATAATATCATGTCTTGAGAGGTATTGGAACCAAAATTTTAAGTTTTAAGTAAAATTAAAGACATGTATAGTCACCTTTCATGGACACTAGTATCATACACACCGACTATGAAACATATAAAATTTATTAAAAAAATTAAAACCTCTCTATTTCACACCAAAATTATCATTAAAATTAAAATATACCAAGAATAAAAAATTAGAGTGTTAAAATGAAACTCCTATGAAAGTGACACCATGAATTCCATCCATGAACCCCATTAAATAATAATGTACATCCCAATCACCAAATCCCACCTATATATATAAAAACATAAATATATATATAGATAGAGAGAGAGAGAGGGAGAGAAAGAGGGGATTGATCATATAAGTGTACTTGGTAAGATCCTCCCCAAAATAACTCATGTAAATGTGGAAGAAGCATACTAATGTTCTATTGAATAAACAGAAGAACCAAATCATCACCTAAATAAGTAAATATATCACCCATCCTCACTCGGGATCACTCCCCTAATATTATATAAAATTATAGTAACATAATATCAAAATAATATATCAACAAGGTACCCTAGATCCACTTACCCATTGATCTAGTCACCCCCACACCCTAACAACATATGTCCCAGAACTCCCATCCATTTTAATATCTACATAGATACATAACCACATAACCATATCATATCCAAAATTGTATATAACACATCTAAAATCACATCATACTAAAAACATTTCAACATCTTATACAACCACATCGTAACTATACATCACATCCTTATCAGATTAGGGTAACATAAACATGAACAATATTAACCTCATGCTCTCATATTTCCATGTAATTACCCCACCTTGAATTTACATCAAAATAATATCACCACATTATAATATTAGAACATTACATCCAATCTTGGTCTATAGGCCATCAAATCTTATACTATATTTGGAAAAGAGAGTGACAAAGGTGGAGTAGTCATCCATTTGTGTCATCACTATCCTGTATATTTGTAAAACAACTAAAACCTGTACCTTTATATGGGATTTGATAAGGTTACTTGACTTAGGTGGTGGTTTATAAGAAAAAATATAAAATAAGAAAATATACATGGTAAACCACACAATCCCAACCTAAGATTCAACTCAAAAATTCATTGTGTTTATTATCACTACCTATAATGGTTAATTTATCCCAACCTTCACACTTTAACAACTAATTCCACTACAAATCACAAAACAACCTACCATGATATCACTCCATAACATCCACTCAAAAATTAAAACTTATTATTTTATCACATAATTAACAATTTCCATATTTAACATTTTTATTCATAGTTACATTCATTAAGTTATATTTAATTCAAAACACCCTTTATTTCTTAACCCACGAATCATTATATCTACTACAATTTTAAATAAAAAATTTCCTTTATTATTTTATTGACCACCCATTTCTTTCATTTTCATCCCATTTTCAATCACCATTTCATTTATTAAAACCACTTTCTATATTATTAGGAATTTAGGGAATGAAAAAAATAACCATTCCTAACACCACATTAATGACAACACTATCTTTTACCAATATCCATAAAAATAAATATCACCTCTTCCAAATCATCATCAAATTTCTTTCTCACATCAACCATGGTAACCTCCATGATAAAAAAATAACCCCAAACTAGTTAAAATGACCAAAATTCAAGCAACTTTTATCATAGAAAGAATGAACTCAATCAAAAAAAATTAAATAATAATAATTTTAGTAATGAAGAATGTCAAAATTCCATTAATCAATACTAGTTAGTCCTCAATTCAGCACTACCATATTAGTTCAAAATTTCATTAACAAATAACATCAATTATTAATTTCATAATTCCATTTCTCCATTTTATTACCATTTTGAGTGGTTTAACCAATTATGAAACTGATAATGTATAAAAAATAGTAAATAATGATTACAGAGTATCAATTAACAAATCATAATAAGAAATCACACTAGTAGTAACATTAAAGTCATATAAATCCAATGTGGTCACCTCTTTACTTCGTATTTATTTAATTGGATAATTATTTTTATTCGGTTAATTATAACCATATTCCCATTGAAAACATAGGCATGATAATTCCACATTCACATATAATAAAAGAGAATAGAGATCTAGAATCCCCAACCTTGATAAAATCATTGAAGAATAAAGTACAAGAATAAATAATAACTAGTTATTGAACTATAATAAACTTGAAAGGGGCCACATTAGGTCCTAAACACACCAAAAATATCATTAAAATCATATCAAGCACTAACTAAACTTAAGAAAAACTTAAACCAAAACTTCTAATAAGAAAAAGAACAAAGAATAATGAGAGAGAAGTGGAAGAATGAGAACCTTTGATTGAAGGAAAATAACCACATTAATTAAGAGGCTTAAATACAAAATAATGTGCTTATAAATCACCAAAAGAATGACTATATTTCTATTAGATCTGAGGAAAATAAATAAATTCAAATAAATGTAAAAGGGTGTGATTTGATGAACTTGTCATGTATATTATGCTTAGATTTCAGACCTTATATAAGTGTTTTTGAGTTATGATTTGCTTGGGTGAAGTCTTGGTAAAATTTTGGATGGTTTTGGAATTTTTTGGAAGATTTTAAGGGGGTTAATAGTTTTATAATGGTTTGGTAAAACTGTGTGGCTATCCTAAGGAATCCATGTGGCTTATTAGAGAGGAGAAGTACATGGTTCATGTTTGGTGCATGGTTAAAGATAACCATGTGAAAACCCTGGGATACTTTGTAACTCAGAACAGAGGAAAAATCATGTTAATACATGATTTACCAAACCATGTGGCCAAACCATATGGGTGCATATAAGAGGTAGTGATACTCACACAGTTGGCACACAATTCGGTAAAATGTGCAACCAAACCATGTGGAAAAATTAATTGATACAAAAACTATAATTTTAATTGGAAACCTCCTTTAAACCCTTAATTATTCAGTATAAACTAATTTATATCAAACCTAGGGACTCTAGTAGTTATTATTTGATATTCATCTCCCTTAGAACATCAATTCTAGGGGATCTAGAGGCTTCAAACCATGATAATTCAAGGTAAGAGGTTGTTCTTCCTCTGTTATTTGTGTTTCTTCATGATATCTTTTCTTGAACCTAGAAATAATCATATATATAATTATTCATGGATAAATATATAAATTATATAATGATATAATAAGAAATTATTGATTTATCAATGGATAGGAATCCAGATCTAGGGAATTTCTATCCTTTTATGGAACGAGTCAAGATCTACTGTTAGAAAAAGATCACATTGGTTGAGTGGATCTTCCTCTACTACCATGTTACATTTTACTTCTTTAATATTGATTATAAAACCCCATTTTTTATGAATCAATATAGGTTCTTGGGATCCTTGTTGTGTAGGCATGATTCAATGATGAATCTTGGCAATTGACATCGATGCACCTAAGGTTTCTGGTCCTTAACACATAGGGCCTTTGTATTAAATTGATAAAAATCTATATCAGGTGTTGATGTGTACATATCCATGAGAACCATTTTGTGTTATGTTATGTTTTTTATTTTCATATGTTGTAAATGTGTGGCATGTAATACCTATGTATTATGTGCTATGATTATCCCATTTTTAGTTATGCCCATTAGTATGGCTTAGTTATCCTCCAAGGGTGTGTATGTTTCTAATGGAGTTTCTTTAAGTTAATTTCATGATAAAAATCATTGGAATAATTATTTTATTCTAGAATAATTTTCAGAACTTAAACCCATGGAAGGTTATTTTTTTTATCAAAGTATAGGTATTTTAGAAATGTTTATAAGAATTATGGAAACACTATTTATACCCAACATTTTAAGTGGAACATGTGGTTTGTGTACCCTATGTTTGGAACGAACATATAAATCAAGAACCCTAATTTTGGAATCAACCCTATGTTTTAGGAAAAATGTATGGTTTATTACCCATTCATTTTTAATAAATTATATGTCATCAACTATACTTTTGAATTTTATTATTATATAAAGAAACCCTATGTTTTACTTAGTCAATTGTAGAGTTTTGAATTATGGATTGTTTCCATGTTTTTTATAATAATATCACTAGAATTAAATATTTCCTTAAATTTTTTAAAAGACCAATTCAATGGATCATATTCAACAAACTAAATCATTCTTATTTCTAAGGGAAGTTATGACTTTATTTAACCATTTTAATTTCAAATCCTCGGGATTTATCATGTATTGTTTCTAGAGATTTTTGACCTGATTCAATTTTAATATCATAATAAATACTAAGTTTTTATTATTATAAATATATATATGTGTGTGTGTGTAAATTTGAAAATAATAGTGGTTTATCACCTTTGGAGCTAAACTTTGGATACATACATGTTTAATCATATGCCTGGTGTTTTCTATACTCTGGTTTAAAGAAAACTTATTTGATGTTAAAGAATATTCTAATGTAGTTTTTTATTGTAAATCTTTTTCCTTTGTTATTTTCTCCTAAAAATGTGTGCCGAATCTATTTCAATAATATTTTTCTCAGTATATTTACTTTTTAAGTTTTTACTACTCATACTCAGTCATAGTGAATTATCATATTCTTATACTGATCTATGGTTTTTTTAGTCCTTTTAAAAGAACCAAAAGGCCTATAAAATCCTTTTTGTAAGGTGTTATTGGATTTAACTCAATTATAGAGGTCTCTAGAAAAAGTACCATCTGGTGAAAATCACCAAGCTTGTAGAGAGAGAATCGGTGGAGTGGACTAGAGGATCTTTGTGATATAAATAACTATACATCATCGTTCCTATTCTTTTAATTATTTATATTCTGATGCTTACTCTTCATTGAGAGAAAATTAAAGGATCACTTTATTTCAAAAGGTATGTTTTAAGATTGTTAATATTTTTAAAAGTACACAATTCACCCTTCCCCCTGTTCCCTCATCATAGACATTCTGACATAATAATTAGTATTTGAGGATAGGATCCATTAGATATATTTATTTTTTAGAAATCCTTGAAGATTCGATTGATTCTATAAAATACCATCAATTGGTATCAGATTTTAGATTCAAGTGTTTATATTTATTTTGACTCTAAAAAGTCAGAGTTAAAGATCCAGATGAAGATAAATCTCAATAGTCGATCTTAGAGAAAGAATGTTAATAATCTATGCACCATATTTAAAAGGTGATAATTATAGATGTTGAAAGGAAAATATGATTATTTGTATGAGAAATATAATAATAATAGTTTATTTAAAGGTATTAAATCCCTATGAAATTCCTAAATATGATTAGTAAAAATGGAATGATGATCAAGATAAATAATATAATCTTAATTCAAGAGTTATGAATGATGTTTTTTGTAGATTAGGAACTGATTAATTTAATTGAGTATCTCAGTGTGATACCACAAATGAGATGTGGAAGATCATTTTTTTCCTATAAAAAATTGAAAATGTCAGATGACTAAGTAAAACACTAAAAAATTAAATTTGATACATTTAGGATGCATGAATATGGAAGCATCACTCTGATGAATGGAAGATTGAAAGAATTTTTCAACGATATTGCAACCTTGGGAGATCCAATTAAACAACTAGATCAAGAGTTAATGGTAATCATAGTTTAACCCTCTAAGTGGAATGTAATATCTTCTATTATTCATCAATCCACCCCAGTTAATGATTTGATAATAAAAGAAATGATTGGAAACTTGATAATGTAGGAATTTGAGATTAAATCCAAATCTAACAAATATATTTCTATCAAAAAGTATGATGTTTCACTTAAAAATACTATGGAAAAAACTTCTCATAAAATTTATACAGATTTAAGTAAAGATATATCATATCTCTATAAAATAATTGGAAAACTATGCAACAAGATAAAGAAAAGTAATAAAAAAGATATATGTTGTGAATGCAAGGATAAAGGTCACACAAAGTCTAACTACCATGTGAATAAAGCTCAAAGTAAATCTAATTATAAAAGAAAAGGTAAGAAATTCATGATGAATAATAAGAGTTCTACTTCTGATTCAATTAGTGAATTCACTATAAACTATGATGATGAGTATGAAAATCAAATTTAAAATATATGTCATATGGATCATGCTAATGAGGTACACACTTCTTACTCTCAAAATTATGATTCAGAAAAATTTTCTTCTAATGAACTTAATAAATATTTTTTTATGTTTCAATATAAACCAAAATATTTAAATAAAGATCATATAAAAAATATAAAATCCTATTATTTTATTTCAATTGACAAATAAAGTTTGTCTAACCATATTTTAGATTTAAGATATAACCCTTCCAAAAATTATTATACTTTACATGAAATAAAATAAAGGAGCTATTAGAATAAGTTAATACTTTAAAAAATCTCTAATATGATTATTAAAGGAGAAAATATTTAAATAAAATTCTTGGTAAAAATAAAATTCATATATGAAAACTTTGGATTGGTAGTAATGAAGAAAATCCAAAATTATATAGAAAGTATTTTTTCCTAAATCAAAAAGAAATGGTATATCTATTGTTAACTGTTTTCACTATGGAATAAAAAAACAATATGATAATGACTGGTATTTTAGAAAACCTCAATTTTGTGGTATCAATAATGTTTATTATTTGAAATATTTATCAATCTTTAATTATGGATTATCCACTCAAAACAAACAGATTTGGTTACCTAAGTCTTTAGCTCCTAACACGACCATACCCAAAAGTATATGGGTACCAAAATGCGGTTGTATTTTATATTTTTTAATTATACACCACTGGACTTCATTATCATATCATTAAGTTGCTGATTTAAAATTATGAAAATTTATTATATTTATATTTCTTATTCTTTTAAATGGAAACTTTATCAGATCTAGAACTGTTAATTTAGGAAGTATTTCATTTTTATTTTAATATTTCATTTAAATCAAATAATTTTTTCATAGAGGAGGAGAAAAACTTCTGAATTTTGTTTTCTCTAGCATTTAATTATCCTTTTATTGAAACTGTTTATCTTTACTCACTCTATTATTTTATTTAATGAATCAATTTATTGAACTATTTTGATCACATCATTAATACTCCTTAAATATTATTTCATTACACATTATGATATGTAAAAAAAATTCTTAAATATTCTAATATCTATAAAAAATTTATTATTTTTTTATTTTGGTTGACATTGTTTTATATTAATACTATTTTTTACAAAGAATTTATATTTCATGGGAAGATAAGTTTATTTAAAGAAAAAGTGAGTTCTTGATTAATATTTCATTTATTAAAACTTATTTTGAAAAATTATTTTTCTCTTAAATTTTATTCAATTATGTAAATTTCTTCTTTCAAAATAGTTTTCTTATGTAAAATTATCTTTTAAACTAAAAAATTTGAAATGATTACTCTATATTTTGTCTCTTGAATCCGAAGCATTACCTAAAAACTGTCAAAATGAAACCTTTATTCTTCTTGAACCCTATCAAACCCTTTGTCTTCCTTTTTTGAAATTTGAAAATCAAAGACTTATAGATAATTCATTTTTATTGGAATGAAGATAACTGGTACTTCAATATTAGATAAATGTTATTCTCAAAAGATAAGCATTCAATGTTTTGATAATTAGATTCATTTTTTAGAAAATCAGTTAAAATAATTATTTTAAGCAAGGTAATTATCTTCCTAGTGCTATGAATAGTATGTTAAGAGAATAATCATTTTCTTTTATTATGTATTCCTTAAAAAAATATTCTAGAAAAAATACAAAAAACCTTGGTTTTGAGGAATCATAAGTTTAATCTTCTTAAATAAATAAATATGGAATGGTCTTTATAGAGTTTCTTTCCAATTTTAATATTTTGAAAGAATAAGAATTGAAGGTACATGAAGATATAAAAATTCCTATAAAATTATATGAATATATGGAAAAATATTCTATTTCAAAAATAGTTATTGATACTTTTCAAAGTATGTATCAAATTTTGTGATAAAGATCAATTTCTAAATAATATTTTGATGTGTTTAAAGTGGTGATGATAATTCAAATGGATAAAATATGATTTTAAACTATTAATAATTCAGATATTAATGATATAAAAGAACTTTTAGTTAAATATTTCTCATTTTATTTGATGGATCAAAGATCATCTGATGTTCAAAGGAGAATATAATTATTTTCAAGAGTTCTAGTCTTATGACTAAAAGAGTTCAAAATTTGGAAAGAAAATATGAACAGTTTATCCTTTCAAAAAGCCTTGATTATTTTCCACCACCGTAGCCTATCCAAATTCAAAAACAAAATATTTTTTGTAAAATATGAATGTTTTAAATTTTTTCTATTTCTCTAAGATTAAGTATCATTTTTCTACGTAAAACGTGCATTGATAAACTTCTTAATTTCTTTTTTATTTCAAAAAAATGGAGAAACTTTTATGGATAAATGTATAGGGATATATATAAATAAAGGAAAAAATTTAGGAATAAATATGAGAAATCCATGGAAATAACTATGTTAAAAAAATCTAAAATATATATCTGATTCATTTCTTTGTAAAAAAATATTTATGAGGGAGAAATTTTCTTGAAATTTATTTATTCTCAAATTTATAAAATTTCATTTCTTATTCATGTTTATATTAATATTGGTTCAATGTGTTTCATGATCATTAAGGGGGGATTTTTTGGAATGTGTTGATCCAACAATTTCATTAATTTATTTTTGATTTTGATGGATACAAACACCCACATCTAGATTTCAAATGAAGTTTCTTTAAGAAAATTTCAAGATAAAAAAATTAATAATTATTTTATTCTAGAATAATTTGCAGTACTTAAACCCAAGGAAGTTTATTTATTTTCTCAAAGTATAGTTATTCTGTATATGTTTATAAGAATTTTATAATCTCTATTTATACCATATATTTTAAGCAAAACATATGGTTTGTGCTCCCTATGTTTGGAATGAATGTATAGATTAGTGACCCTAATTTTAGAAGAAATCCTATTTTTTAGGAACAAATGTATGGTTCAACATCCCTACTTTCAAAATAAACCATACATTTTCAACCAAAGTTTTTAAGTTTATCACTATGCAGAGAAACTTCACATTTGACATGGTTGATTATATAGTTTAAAATTATAGATTATTTCTATGTTTTCTGCAATGATATCTTCAAAATTAAATATCTCTTTAAAGTTGTTAAGAAAACAATTCAAAGGTTCATATTCAACAGATTAAATCATTCCAATTTCTAAGGAAAGTTACAACTTTATTTGAACCGTTTAAATTGAAATCCTCATGATTTATCATTTGATATTTATATATCTATTTGAAGTGAAGTAATTTGACTTTCATGATAAATACAGAGATATTATTCTTTTAAATATATAAATGTTCATTTGAAAATAATAATGTATCATATTCTTCAGAGCTACACTTTGGATACATACATGTTTGATCATCTTCCTGGTGTTTTCTCTATTGTTATTTAATTAAATATTGTTTGATGTTGAATAATATTCTCCTTCTTTTGTTTTATTGAATATTTTTTTCATTTTTTAGTTGCTATTATAACTATATTCCAAAGTTATTTCAACAATATTAATATTAATCTATATATTATTTAAGTTTTGAGTACTCATACTTAGTTGTGGTGATGTGTAAGATTCTTATAAAAAGTTATGGGTCTGTGGTTCCCTGTAAAAGAATCAGAAGGCCCTATAAAATATTTATTTTAAAGTTTCAATTGATTACACTAAATTATAAAGATATATGGAAAAAAGACATATAATTGAAAATAACCAAACTCATGGAGAGAGTGTTGGTGGAGTGGACTAGGGGATCTTTGTGCCCTGACTTTCAACCTATCAGCCTCTGAAATGTCTCTTACAAGACCTTCTCAAAGATCCTTGTCAATCAACTGTGACCTTGGCTACCTGATATTATCTCTGAAAATCAAAGCGCCTTTGTATCCAAGAGACCGATCACTAATAATGCGATTGTGGACCATGAAGTGTTCCATTCTATGAAATCATGCTCCACTATGAAAAGAGGAACCATGGCCTGGAAATTGGATATGACCAAGGCCTACGATAGAGTAGAATGGAACTTCTTAAGAGTCATTCTGTAGAAAATGGGTTTTTGAGCTAAATGGATAGATATGGTCATGAACTGTGTCTCGAACATCTCCTTTAAAATCAAGGTCAATGGGGAGCTTACCATAGAATTTTCCCCATCCCGAGGCCTTCGCCAGGGAGACCACCACTCCCCGTTTCTATTCATTCTGGTAGATGACATTTTTTATAATCTTATTTCCAGGGTTGTATCTTCTAAGTCTATTCATGGGGAAAAAGTATGCTGAGTTAGCCCTCTAGTGTCGCATCTCTTCTTTGCTGACGACTGCCTCCTTTTTTCCAGAGCAACAATTAATGAATATCGGGTGATCTTCCAAGTGATTCATCAGTATGAGAGGGCGCCTGGACAAACAATCAATCATGGTAAATCTAAAAAATCCTTTAGTGTAGGGGTGCCTCTTTCTAAGAGGGATGAACTTTGTGCATCAGCTGGAATCCATATGGTTGATAAACATCAAAAGTATCTTGGGCTTCCCATGGTGATTGGCCGGTCTAAAAAAGAAATCTTGAAATCCCTTGTGGACAGGATTGAGGCAAAAATTCAAGGATAGACCCCCAAAAAGAATTTCTAAAGCTAGAAAAGAGACCCTCATCAAATTTTTCATCCAATCTATCCCCAGCTACTTTATGTCCCTTTTTAATCTCCCGGCGGCCATCGTCGACCAGATCCACACACGTACTGCCAATTTATGGTGGGGAAATAATGATGGAAGGAATTGACCCCACTGGATGGCCTGGGAGAGACTTTGCAAACCCAAATCAGAGGGTGGGATGGGGTTTTGTAATATTCCTCTATTCAATGGCGTGCCATTGGACAAGAAAGGATGGTGCCTTATTAACCATCCATCATCTCTATGTGTGCGAGTTCTATGAGCTAAGTACTTTCCCCACACTGACTTTCATGCTTCCTCTCTTGGTCCCCATCCTAGCTTCCTCTGGAGAAGCATTTGGGGGATAAAAATCTCTCGGATAAAGGATTGGGCTGGAGGATTGGGACTTGCTCATCTGTCAAAATTTGGACTGATCACTGGATTATTGATAAGGATGGTTTACGGGCTACATCGCCCGCCCAACCAGGTCTTGAAGACGCCACTATCAGCTGCCTCCTTTCCGAACAGGGATAGGGGTGGTGTTTGGAAAAGATCCTTGAATGGTTTAACAAAAGAGATCAAATAATTATCCTTAGCATTCCCTGGATACCAGATGCAAACTCTAACCATCTCTTCTAGATCAATGACATATCGGGTGACTACATGGTGAGATCTGGCTACAGACTTGCTCTTGGAATCCACTCAGTCAGCTGGGATGAGGGACCATGGAAATCAATCTGGATGCTTAACGTCCCCCCAAAAATTCTTCAATTTTGGTGGTAGGTTTGTACGGGTACTTTCCCAATAATGATCCTTCTCGCTTACCGACATATGTCCAGTATCATTTTTTCCCTTTCTGCCTAAACACTCTAGAAACTCCTCTGCACAATATCATTTACTGCCCGGGAGCTAAGAAAATTTGGAATCAATGGGGCCCGGCTTCAGTTGCTTCACTTGCATTGGCCTCTGACCTTCCCGATCTTCTGATGTGTTGGTGATCCTATCTCTCTTCAACATATGTTGGTTCACTTTGCACTTTGGCTTAGATTATTTGGGTCCGGCATAACAATTTTGTTTTTCATCAAGCTCACAGACCCTCCAAATTCTGGATTGATTGGGCTACTTCTTGGATTGAGGGTTGGAAAGGCCACAACGGATATTCTTTGTCGGTTGTTTCCCCCTCCCATCCCACTCATTTGAATCCCCCAACAGAAGGGATTCTCAAGATTAATGCGGATGCGTCTCTTCCAAATGATCAGCTTGTTGCCCTTGGCCTCCTTTCCTAAAATCATCTGGGGAAAACCCTTGCTGCTAAATATGAACCACATCAGGCATTCTGGGAACCGGAAGTTGCTGAAGCCATGACCATCCTTAATGGTATGATGCTCGTAATTGAATGTGGATGAGGTGATATCATCACTGAGTCTGACTATCTTACCATAATCGATGCTATTAATCACAACGACGATGGACTCCAGTCTTTTGGCATCATCATCAAGAGAATTATCTCACTTCGCCAATGCTTCTCATTATGCACCTTCTCCTTCAACAAATGGGAAGGAAACAACACGTCCCATCAGCTAGCAGCCTCAGGCCCATTCAATACTAACCAGTTCTAGTTGGACAATTTCCTTTAATGGATTTGCACATGTACTTTTATTGATCTTTGTCATTAATGTTATATTATTTTATCAAAAAAACTAATTAATTTAATTAAGTATCTCAATTTAATATCATATATAAGATGTGTCAAATCATTTATATTGCATATAAAGGAACTAATAATGTCAAAAAACTAATACAAAACACTAAAAATTTGAAATTTTATATATTTAGGATGCATGAATATAAAATCATTACTCAGATGAATGGAATATTTACATAATTTTTCAACAAAATTACTACCTTGGGGATCCAATTAAACAATCAAATCAAGATTTAATGGTACTAAAAGTTTTACACTCTAAGTGGTATGTAATATCTACAATTATTCTTCAATAAATTACAGTTAAATAATTAACAATGAAAGAACTTATTTCCACCTTGATAATGTATGATAATGAGATGCAAGCCAAAGTTGATAATCATATTTCTATCAAAAAGGAATATGTTTCACTTAAAACTACTATAGATGAGTAATCTGATTTAATTTATCAAGATTCCAGTAAAGATATATCAAATATTTCTAAAATATTTGTAAAAATATTCAATAATATAAATAAAAGTAATAAATAAGATAAATGCTCCAAATTAAAGGAGAAAGGTCACAAAAATTATAAATGTACTATAACTAAAGCTCAAAGGAAATCTAATTATAAAATAAAATGAAATAAATTCATGAAGACTAACTAGAGCGGTACTTCTGATTCAAGTTTTGAATCCACTACAAACTATAAGTATGAGCATAAAAATCAAATTATAAATCTATGTCTTAAAGCTCATGCTAAGGAGGTATAAACTTATTACTCTCAAAATTTTGATTCAAAAAATTTTTCTTATGATAAACTTAATAAATATTGTTTTGTGCTTCAAGATAAATTTTAATATTTAAATAAATATCATAGAAACATATAAAACCTTACGATGATTTTTCTATTGATATTTAAATTTTGGATAACTAGATTTCATATTTAAGATCTGACCCTTCCAAAACAAATATTATTTTCATGAAAATAAAATAAATGAACTATTAGAAGAATTCAATAATTTAACACAAACCTCTATCATGATTATTAAAGTATAAAAATATTTAAATAAAATTATTGGTAAAAATAAAATTCATAGAGGAAAACTTGGGATTAGTAGTAATAGAGAAAATACAATATTATTTAGAAGTTATTTTGTTCCTGGTTAAAAAAGAAAGAGTATATCTACTGTTAAATTTTTTCACTATGGAATAAGTAGACATTAGGCTAGTGGGTGATATTTTTGAAAAACTCGGTTTTTTGGTATCAAGAATGTTCATTATTTGAAATAATTATCAAGCTTTAATTATGGATTCTTTACTCAAAAAAATAGATTTGGTTACCTAAGTATTTAGTTACTAACATTTTCAGGACCAAAATAATATGGGTACCCAAAGGAACTTGTATTTAATATTTTTTAATGTATTCACCGCTGTTATTTATTTTCATATCATTAAGTGGCTACTTAAAAATTATGAAAATTTATTATATTTCTATTTATTATTATTTTTAATGTAAAATTCATCAAATCTAGAACTGTAAATTCAGGTAGTATTTCTTTTCTATTCTAATATTCAATTTAAATATAATAACTTTTTTATATAGGGGGAGAAAAACTTATAATATTTTCTATAGCATTTAATTATCCATTTATTTAAACTATTAATATTTTCTCACTCTATTATTTTATTTAATGAATCAACATTTTGAAAAAAACATTATCACATAATTCATACTCCATAAAGATTATTTAATTTCACCATAAGATATATAGAAGAATTTCTAAAGTATTTTAATATGTGTGTCATTTTAATTATTTTGTTATTTCAATAAACATTGTTTTATTTTAAGACTAATTTTCTAGGAAAAGTTATAATTTGGGGGGATCATGTAGGATGTTCTTGTATTAATTTAAAATCACATAAATAAGGATAATTTTATTTAATTAAAAACGTAGTTCTTACCTAATATTTAATTTTTTATAACATGTTTTAATACTTTCTTTTTCTTAAAAATTTTATTCAAAAAGTTAAAGTTATTATTTTAAAATATTTTTCTTATGTAAAACTATCTTTTAAACTAAAAAATCTAAAATTATTAAACTATATTTTGTCTCAAGAATCTTAAATGTTCCCTGAAAACCATCATAATGAAACCTTTCTTCTTCTCAAACCCTCTCAAAGCCTTTTTCTTCCTTATTTCAAATTACAAACTCAAAGAATTATGGAGAATCCATTATGAGTGGTATAAAGAGACCTAGGACTTCAAGCTCATAGAAATTTTATTCTCAAAAGATAAATGTTCAAAGTTTTGATTGTTTGATTTGTTTTTCAAAAATGAGTTAAAAGAATTTGGAATAAAGGTAATTATATTCCTTATGATATGACTAATATATTTGTAAAATAGTATGTTTCTTTTATTAAGGATTCCTTATAGAAATCTTCCGAAAAATATATAGAAATACTTGGATTGATGAACTAGAGGTTCAATCTTCTTAAATAGCTAAATATGGAATTATTTCTATATAGTTTATTTCCAAGTTTAAACTTTTTAATGAAGAATTATTAAATCTACATGAATATCTAAAAAGGTTTATAAAATCTTATAAAGATCTAGAAAACTCTTCTATTTCAAAATAATTTTTCGATACTCTTCAAATTATGTATCAAAGTTTTTGAGAAATCTCAGTTTCTAATGAGTATTTTGATGTGTTTAAAATGTATATGATATGTTAAATGGAGAAAATGGATGTGAATATATTACTAAGTTAAATATTAATGATCTAAAAGTGTTTTTAGTTAAATTTTTCTTATCTTCTTCAATGGTTCAATGATCTGTATATGTTCAAATGAGATTAGAACTATTGTCGAGAGTTCTATCTACTATGAGTAAAACGTTTAAAATTTTTGAGATAAAAAATGAACCATTTAACCTTTTCAAAAGTCTTTATTATTTTCCACCACTATAAACTATCCAAATTCAATGAAAAAATATATTTTTTAAAATCTGGATATTTTTTAAAAAAAATTCTCTCAGTATAAGTATACTTTTTTTCTACATCAAGTGTGAATTAATCTGTTTCATAATTTATTTTTGATGTCACAAAAAGGGGTATAAATTTATGGAGAAATGTATGGGGAGAGATGTAAATATAGGAAAATTTTGAGGAATAAATATGAAAAATGTATGGAAATAACTTTGTTAAAAAAATGTAAAATATATATGGGATACATTTAGTTATAAAAATATTTTTATTTATGAGGGATAAATTTTATTGAAATTTATTTATTCTCATATTTGTAAAATTTAATTTCTTATTCATGTTTTTGTTAAAATTTGTTCTATAGGTTTTGTGATCATTAAAAGGTGGGAAATTGTTGAGCATATGTTATTCCACCAATTTCATTAATTTGTTTTTTATTTTAATGCTCACAAACACCCACATATATGTTTCTAATGAATTTATTTATATGTGAATTTCATGATGAAAATATTTGTAATAATTATATTATTCTGGAATCATTTTCACACCTTAAACTCAGATAATGTTATTTTTTTTCTCAAAGTATAGGTATAATGGACCTATTTATTAGAATTCTATAAACACTGTTTAAAACCTATGTTTTATGTGGAATATATGGTTTTTTTACCATATGTTTGGAATGAACTTATATATCAAGAACCCTACTTATGGAAGAAATATTATGTTTTAGGAACAAAAATATGGTTCATCATCCATAATTTTGTAATCAACCATTCATTTTCAACCATGATTTTAAATTTTATCACCATAGAGAGAAACCCAACATTTGACTTGGTCAATTAAAAAGTTTTGATTTATGGATTGTCCTTTTTTTCTCTGAAATGATCTCACTATAATTAAATATCTCTTTAAAACTATTTAAATATTGTTTCAAAGGCTCATATTCAATAGAAGACCCTATAAAATCCTTCTTGTAATCTTTCAATTATCTTCACTCAGTTGTAGAAGTATATAGAAAAAATACCTCCTTGTGAAAATCATCAAGCTCATGGAGAGATCATTGGTGGAGTGGACCAAGGTATCTTTGTATCTTGAACAACTATACATCATCATTTCGTATTCTTTTCTTTATTTATCTTCCACTACTTACATATATTTGAGATAAAAGTAAAAAAATTATTTATTTCAATATAGATATTTTAATTTTAACATGATTTCTAAAATGGACCAATTCACCCCCTGTGTCTTCTTCGTAGTCATTCTAATAAAGAATTATGGGGAAGGATGGCCTTATGTTCTGACTCATGAAACAATATGGGGAATAACAACTTTGTGTCCTGAATCAGGTTTGATCTAGGGGTTTTATAGACTTATGTTCTAACTTTGGGCATGATTGGATTTGATCCATGACCAAAGACATGTGTTTCCTTGGGTCTTAATTCAATATGTGATGATATATGGGGAATCCCTTTCAGAATGTAGCCAAAGTAGATATGCTCAGGGCTTATGGTGGCTTGGTTAGTGAACGATCGCCCAACATGTGATTGGTTTCTTTTTTGTGCATTTACCTTTCATCATAACATACACATTTATATACATATTCAATTTATGTTATGGATAAATTGTAGGTGTCTTATTGGTTTTATACTCACACCCTATATGGGAATCTTGATGTGCATAAAAAATTCATGGTTAGGGATCCAACTAAGGGAGAGGGCCCTGCATCAGGGAGTTGAGTGTAGAAGCATGGAGGATTAATGTAATGTATGGATGGGCACCGTACTATTTATAAAGTGATTATTTTATTTTATTTAGTTATCATACATTGGTTGAATTACCACATTCGGATTCTTTTGGTTTATATTGTATTGAATGGATTCCATTTATCATAGCATGATGATATTCTTTTGTTTTTTTTACACTATCTTGGGATATTTATTTATACTTTATTGTGATTATGGTGTATAGATATTGTTACTAAGGTTATTGTTTCCCAATGAAACTATTTATACCCTTTCCACTAGTCAACATCCTCTTGTATATGATAAGGCACTCAAGAGGTCATGTAGTACTTCAACCTAGACTGGTTGATTTGGGTTGGGTATTATAAAGTGGTATCATAGTGGGTTTTCATTTCTTTCTTCTTGACTATGTTTAGGGGAATGTATAATAGATATGGGATAATGTAACTTGGGTAGGGGTCATGTATCTTCCTAGATATCTCTTAGGTAATGGGCCTCTAAGTTACCAGTGATGGGATTTCTATTACTAATTATGGTATTATGGTTTTGTATTGGATCTTGAGTACTATTTTGATGTTACATTTTATTTAATTTGGGTGTGTTCATGCATCATGACTAATAATGTTGATTCACATGTCATACATATGATTTCTTATTATATTTAGTAATTCAATTAATTAAATTTCACCTATAATTGGTGATTTGTGTTTTTTTTGATATATCTATACTGAAATTTTAATTAATTGAACTGAGCATGCTATGTTTTTAATTTGTATATGACTATTACAAACATGTGGTGAAAAATAATTTTCTTAGGCCTTGGGTATTACTAAGGGGGGTATGCCTTGTAAAAATGGGTATCCTTTTAGGATGAGTCTTCCTATAGTGATCTTTTTTGTGTTCCTTAATTTATTACTTGGTGTAGTTATTTAAGATATTAAAGGAGTTTCTAAGTGTTCATTTGTAATTTTTGATAATGTCACACTGATGTAATCTTAAGAGACTTCCTAGGGAAGTGGTTCATAATTTCCCCACAATAGAGTATGTTTCTATATTCCCACCAGACATGTTAGATAATGTAGTTGAGCATGCTCCTATAACTGCTCTAGTGTTTCAGGTAATGGAATAACTTTAACCTAGATTATTTATTATAGTGCCTATTGAAGGTGGAAGATCTCATAGGTTGATGGTTAATTATTCTTAGGATTTACATCTTTAGTAACCCCCAAACTTCTAGGGTATTAGAGGGCCCCAAGATATTGATGATTGGATCGATATCATTGAGGTAATCTTGGATCTAGTGGAGACTCTAGAGGATCTACAGGTGAATATGGATACTTTAATTCATCAAAGAATCATTAGGATATGGTGGGGTGCTATAAACCAAGTGGGTAAACATGAGGTTATTACTTGGGATACCTTCAAGAATCTCTTATTTGATGATTTTTACTTAGATAAACTGAATTTGGATCAAGATTAGGTGTTTATAGATCTTTAATAGGGGACGATGATGGTATATTTAGATTCTATTCATTTCATGTATTTTATTTGTTTCACTCCATATTTGGCTAGTAATGAAACTCATAAGTCCCAAAAGTTAAATATCTTCCTTAATATATATCTGAGGTTCTAGGCCACTATTTTCAACCTAATGTAGTATTTTGATGTGTTATAAAAGGCCTTTATGATAGATAAGGTTCTATAAGAGAAACAATCAATCGATTCATCTTTCATCCATTGGTTCATTGATGATAGGATCATATAAATATAGTGAGAACATTTTCTAGTAAAATGAAGAAGAAGGATGAGGAGGTAGGTAAAGGTTGTAGTAGGATTTTGGAGTGGATTTGGTTTTCTTCAACACCCTTTGGGTAAGGAGGTGTCACCATGTGATTCAATTGTGGATAGAGCAGACACTATCATAAGTTTTACCCTAAATCTCAAAAAAAAGTGTCATGGGTGTATAATGATGGGGAATATTCAATTTTTTATTTGAGGGAGATGTGTTTAGGTTTCTATAGAGGTATTGGGCAAATGTGGGTTGCAAGTCATTGGACTAAATGGGGGTCTCAATAGTAGGTCGAGATTCTATAGGGATTAGTGAATCAGCTGAACCAGGATATCAAGCACAGAGTCGTGGGACTAATATAGGAAGTGTGTATATTATGGACTATATTTTGATAATGGTGTAATGGAACCTTATAAAGTTAGAGTTATAGTTATGATTACCTCTATAGTTTTTACTACCTTGTTTGATATATGATCCTTGCATTTTTTTATATCTAATCAATTCCTTAATGGGTTATTTCTTATGATTAAATTATTTTTTTGAATTGATTTCCCTTAATATAACCTATGGAAAAATGGTAGATCATATATAGAGATGTATATAGTTTCCTATAATAGTTTTTGGTTGTGAACATTTATTATATTTCTAGATCCTATAAATGCCAAACTTCAATGTGATTTTTGGCATGGATTAGTTGACTAGTTACTAAGATAATATTGACTTCTACAAGAGACAAGTTTCGTTTATTAAAATTAAGTGGGGTTTGTTTTGACCTATGAATAGGATTTTGGATAAGGTATAATGATACCAGACCTAAGTTAGTTTGGGGCTATTATAATATAAGTATCAGACCTAGTTCTTGCTGCATATTAGGCAGTAGCTCTTTCCTTCTTTCCTCTAGTGGTGAACCATTACTAGGATGTCTTCCTAGATAGTTTCTTAGGACTTCCCCTTAATAGAGAAATTTAATTTTAGATTGAACTCACTCTAGTATATTATCCCATATAAATCCCCTTATATTGTATGGAACTTACTAATTTGAAGGAACTCAAGGTGAATCTTGAGGATTTATATGTTAAGGTATTTATCACACCAAGATATTCTCCTTGGGGTTCTACAATCTTTTTTTATAATATGGAATACGGGATCCTTCAGCTATGTGTAGACTATATGAATCTAAATCATAAAATGATGTAGATTAGGTACTCATTTCCATGTATCTGTTTTTTTATCAATTGAGAGGATATTGGTGGTTCTCCAAGATTGACTTCTGATCATGATACCACCATCATGAGGTGAGGGAAGTTGATATACCTAAGAAAATGTTTAAAAGTGCTATATATTGTATAAATGTCTTTTCATGAATAAAAATTTGATGAATTCTCTATTAGTTTTCATAGACCTCATGAATAGGATCTTAAATCAATATCTTATCACTTTTGTTGTTATATTCATTGATGATATCCTAATATAATCATAGATCCCAAACATGCATTCTAGGCACCTTAAACATCATGTAAAGTTTACATTATGTGAAAGTTGAGTGATTTATAGCTTTATAAATACACTACATTAGGGAAGAGCATAGGGTTTTTCAGAAGTTTTTAGTGGTGGCTAGAGGTGTAGAAAATCTACTGTAGGAAATAAACATCATGTAAAGTTTACATTATGTGAATGTTGGTTTCACAATTTTTTCAAGTCCATTTCATGATTAGTATAATTTAGGGGTTAAATAATAAAAATTTAACACATTTTTCCAATGAAACTAAAACTCAAGGATTACATGGCATGAAAGGGTGTTACACATTATGTAAACCCCTAATGTAGTGTAGTTATAAAGCTATAAATCACTCAGGTTTTCCAAAAACCCTATGCTCTCTCTCATTCAAAGTAGATGACGATGTTCCCTTGAGGTTTTTTGAGATTATTTACGGTGGGAATTGATTACTAGCTTCCCGTATTTGATCTATAATGAGTTATCCCATTATTTTTTATCTATTTCCTTCCATTCTTCTTTAGAGTTTCACTGTAGTGGTTTACTTTGGTTTGTAGTTGTGTGTTGGGGATGCCTTTTGATGATACTTGGGTGTGGTGTAGGTTAATCCATGTTTTTTCATGGTTTGTTTGTGGTTTTCATGTGTTTCTTCTTCACTTTGCATTGTAAAGAGAGTCAGAAAAGCTTCTTTGATGTAGGGAAACCCTCATTTCTATTTATTGGGTATCATATGGGAGGGGTTACTTTTTTATCTCTGTGGTATGATTGTTTTGGATTAATCAAAGATAAATAATTGTTTGAATTGAAATTTAAAATTAAAGGGGTTTGATTTGTAAGATTTTATAGCTCTGTTATTTTTTTTTTGATGTTGTGATTGTATGAGATTGATTCCCCGCTAAATATTGTGACTATTGGGGTCTTTAATTGCACTATATAATATGTTTTGTGACTATTGTGCCTATTTTTATTATTTTGATATCACCCTAAAATAGAAATTAGAACCACCTATATTTGGAAAATAAAATGGTTGCCCTAAGATTATGGTTTATTTGATAACGCCCCTAAAATAAAGCAAAATGTAATAAAATTCCCTTTGTAAATCTATAAAATGTATTTTGATGTGTTGCGATGTGTGTTGGTGATTTTTTTATTGTAATATGTGGTTAGATAATTTGGGGAGAATGTCTTGTTTGTTCATGATTTTAGGTGGGTGAGGTGGTTTGTGGGATGTGATTTTAGGGTAGTTAGGATTTGTCTTGTTTGTTCATGCTTTTGGGGTGTCAAGGTGGTTTTTTGGATGTCCTTTTGGGGTGTAGAGGAGGTGTCTCATTTGTACATGATTTTGGGTGGAAATGTGGGGGCTCACTGGAAATGATTTTGGGGTAGTGATGTGGCTTTTTTGGTCATTCATTTGGGGTGGTAAGGTGGTGGTTGATTTGTTCTAGATGCCCAGGTAGTGATGGAATAATTAATTGGTTAATAATGATTGAAATGGATAGGGTTTAGTTTGTTTAATAGGGTGAGAATGGATAGGAATAAATAAATTATGGTCTATTTGGTTTAATGTGGTTGTTTCTAAATAATTAAATTAATGGGATGGATAATGAGAATTGGATGAAAATGTGAAATATAGAAAATGTCTTGTAGTGTGGTGTTATGCATTTAAAGGTGGTAGCAAAAGTGATTAGGTTATGAGTTGGTTAGTGTTTGGTTTTGTACCCATTGGTTGGGATTGTGTGTTTGGATATATATATACTTGTATATTTCATGTGATTTCTTTATTCACCCCAACCACATCAAGCATTATGTGGTGACACCTTCATAGTCATACGGCGGGGGGTTCTCGACATTTGGTGAGGAGGATTGATGGTTTGGTACCCTATCTTTCTTACTCTCTCTTCTAAGTCAGGTTGGTTTTTTATAAACTATGATGGTCAGAGGTCTTCTAGTGCATTAGATGGTGGTTGTGATATCCCATGTGTTTTTATGTGAGATGTGATCGTTCTTTGGGTTGGAGGCTCAAGTGTTTTCAAGAAAGATGTGATATGACTATTCTTGTAGGGATGATTCTATTGAGGTTCATGCATGGTAAGAGGAGGGAATGAGGTTGATTCCCCAAATGTTTATAATTACCTACTACTTATGTTATGGTAGTGGTTGTATTGTGGACAAGGTGTTTTTTGGTGATACATGATGTGGTCGTGCTTATGGGGCAATGAGACCAGGTGTCTACGGGAATGATGTGATGTGACAGTGCTTGTGGGGAGTTTTGGTATACAAAAGAGTTGGGAGTTCCAGGATGTATGATGTTGGGGTGTTATAGCGGAAAACTAGTGGTAAAATGGTGAGGAGTACCTTTATTGATGTGATTATTATTATATTATATTACATGGGATTCATTATTTGTTGAGCATGTCTTGGTGAGATTGGGATGGATAGTTTACCTGTTTAGGTGTTGTTGGTTCTTCTATTTTCTCATGGTTGTAGAGGTATTCTTGTTTCACATGTATACAAGAGACTTTGTTTTTCCTACTAAGTATACTAGTATCCTAGCCCTACATATATAAAATTGATTTTAGGTTTCCAAGAGGATTACATGAACCGTACAGAACATTACTAGCTCGGACCTTGGATAGTTGTTGTGTCACTACTTTTGTTTTAATTTTGGATATTTTACTTTGGATACTTTTATATGTATCAATTTTAGTTATACTCCATTAGCAGATGGTTTTGGTTTCTTTTTATATTATATCTTTAACTTTATTGTGGATTATAACACCCCAATATTTTATGGTATGGGTCTTCTCAAATAAATTCAATTTATTCAATTGATCATGCTGCATGCAACACCAACCATGATGTACTATTAAATATTTATGTGACCATTGGATTAGTAATGTGACTATTAAGAATAATAATGCGGCAATTAGAATAATAACCTCACCTATAAATGTATAAATAAAATTTAGGTATCCCATAAATTAAAATATGATATATTTATATCATGGAATAAGCAAATAAATGTTTCAAAAATGATAAACTGGGTGTTGTTATTTTTTTGAAACATAAATGTTTATTTGTAATTCTATAATTAATATAATGATTTAAAAAAATTATTTTAATAAAATATATTCATAAATTAATATTTTGTTGTATTATAAATATTATATAACTTTATAGGACCATAATTAATTTTTCAAAGTGTCTTAAAATCTTTTAAAATATTAAAATTAGTATTTTTCAAATGAATGATGATTTTATGGTGAATTTTTGGTATTTTTCAAAAATAGTTGGATTTTTTGTGAATAGTGAAATACCGTAAGTTACGGTATTTAACATTATAAGTTAATTACATAAATTTTTGAGTCACTTATAATGTAAGAGCCCATTATTTATAACTGATATTCACTATTTACTATACTTATTCACAAGAATCAATAGTATTTATAGTCTTGATCCAAAATAATAAACAAATGAATAAAATGATCAAAAACACCCCTCTCCTCCCATATAAATACCACCCCTTCTCCTCACACATTATAAGACTTTAATCTTGTCTAAATTCCACCTAATTATCTTACAAATACTCTTCCCCATTTCCAAGACCTACTAGTATTAATAAAATACCAAATCCAATTGTCTTAAAATGGTTCTCAAGGATAGGATATTCAAGAGGTAAAATCCTCATTTCTATTTTTTTTCTTTTTTTTCTTATCCTCTCCTAACCTACCCTATAAAAATTTTAATGGTAACTACATTATCATATATATACTTTAATTTTATTGTTATAATGGAATATCCATCATAAAATCTCTTATATTATCTTTTTATTTTAAAAATGAAAACATCATTTATGATATGTCGATTCACCGCCTTCGTGAACAAAGAGTTTTCTTTTTTTACTTTACCACCTTCAAAGCTAGTCATAAACCCATTATTATGGCTATAGAAAATCATAATATGTAAATTATAAATTTTTTATGTTCTGTAACTAATATATATATATAATATTAAAGAATAAAAGAAAATTAGTTCATGATGATCGAATAACCGAAAAAATAAACTAAATGTTTAACATTAACGTTTTACCTAATAAATCATCCTTATAAAAAATAGAAAAATTATATTTGAGACAATTTAAAATTATATAATAATATTAATACCATTTCCTTTCACTTATGGAGTTTTTCTTCCATTTGAAACAAACTCTAATAATTATACACAAGGGAACCGACCATAAAACCATGAAATGAACACTCCGGGAACAAAAAAATTAAACATTATAACTTATATTAATGTCCATAAATGAACTTAATAAAATTATAATAAATCAAATATATTTTTAATAGGTTTTTAATTAATTAATTAATGAACCAAATTTGATTATACATGGAATTAAGTAAAAGTGAAGAATGATTTCAAACATAAGGTATAGTTTTTCCTCTCACTTTTTATTCATGTGAGAAATATGTCTTAATATCCACTTATTTTTTATCTTGTGTACTTACCTTTGATATATTATATCATTAATCTCATTATATTCATCGTATTTAATGCTTAATTTTATAATTATTATTTTTATGGGGCATATGATTTGACTGATTACAAAGTGGTAAGGGTTTTATCATCTCAATTTTACTTCTGTGAGATATATTCCTTATTCAAACCTTATTTCTTGTGTGTGTTTTACATAATTACCTTTAATATATCATATAATTAATCTCTTTATCTTTATGTTATTAAATTTTTCATTTTTTGATCATTAATTTTATGGGGAATACGATTTGACTGATTACAAAATGGTAAGGGATTTCTTAAATTAATTTTCATTCATTGGGTTCAAATTTTATTTCATTAATTATGTCATGATAAGGTTATGTGTAAAATAAATTTTGATTATATTTTCTTTATATCCACTTTTTTATGTGGATTGATAGTTAATAGACATAATTTATTCATTTAATTAATGATATGATCTTTTTATGGGACTTTGTCTTAATTTTCTCTCATTGAGGCTTATTTTTTATGTTATGCACCTATTTTATTTTCCATGGTGTATATACCGACCCTTTTATTTATGATCATAAATAATTAAATATAAATATTTCTTGTATCATGTATATGATTATTTTTTAAGAGGTATACCATTTTTATATATGGTGTTTACTTTGAATGTTTTTTTAACTGGGGAAATATTGATAAATCTATATCCTCTACTCAATATGAATATTTTTTGATATTTCATATTTTTCATGAATTAAATAAATCATTAAATATTTGGATTATTCTTTATACTTTCAATTTTGGGTGGGTCCCAACATTATATAGACCCTTGATGCATCGACAGGTTAAATGAGACAAAACATTTGGTGACAAACCCTTCATGTTTGTTTCCAAGTAGAATCAAACAAGTTTCTACCCACAAACTTAAACCATCTTTTGAAAGGTATTGATGATAGTGGTTCATGTTCTAGATACATGACATCTAATAATTAATAATTTCCTTCATTCAGTATTCATTTATTACTATCAATGATATTTTCACTATGAATAAATCTATAGAGGCATTTTGATTATTAGTTTACTAACAAAATGGAATGTGTTTTTAAATTATTTACCTTTCCATATTGATTATGACTTATTGATTATGATTCACTTATTATTGATTCATGTTTCTATTTTATGTGACCATTACTGAGCATTTGAGATCACCCTTTTATTGTTTTCCCTTCCCCAGGTTATAAAGATGAAATCTTTTTATAATTTTCAAGGAAGTAGTTTATTTTTCCTTTTTTATGTTCTACGTTTAATTTCTAAAGTAATAAGGGAACCATGTATATATCTTGTTCTTCAAAACTACTAAAATGGTCGATCTTTGGTGATATTATCTCTTGTATCTATTCCATTGTAATAAAATAACCATCAACACTGGGCTACTAGGGTTGGGGTGGTTATAGTTGGTATCTGAGTAGGTTTAGTAGAAACTTTTGAGAACTAGATGTTAAATAAACATGAGAATTATAATAATTTATTATAGTGAATTTTTGGATCAATTATCATGATTATTATGAGGTAAGTCATAGTTTGTGTCATTATTTAGTGATGGTTCTTAGTAGGAGGAAAGGAATCAATACACGTAGAAAATGTATGGACTTCCCCATTAAGAAATTCAACACAATTAGTGTTGGAGTTGAGCAGATCATTGTAAGAACCCGAATCTTCATTTTAGGTATGTTTTTCTTTTTCTGGTCATTTTTGAGAAAAACAAGAAAATCTGGAAATTTTCAAAGTACAATTCATGTACTTTATAAGTATATGCCGTGTACTTTGATGTCACACCAGGCTATGTGTTAGCCGTGTCCGAGCCACAGACACAGTGTGTAAGGGCGATGTGGAGGCCGCTTAAAGTGGAGTATGGAAAAGTTAAGTACACGTCGTGTACCCCAGAAGTACACGCTGTGTAGTTTCTTTTTTTTTTCATTAAATGGATCGGGGTCGCACCTAACTGATGAAAACACCTTCTTCTTCAGGTTCTTTGACTGGGAGCACCCCATACAGCCGCGAACATCCTCCAAGCCCCCTAGCCTCCATCTGTTTTCTAAATCGACCATCGCTGATTGCGTTAGAACTGCAACGGTGAGCTCTTCCTTCTTCTTGAGTTTCATTCCTTGATTTTCCCTCTTTCTCAAGATATAGTGGGTTAAATGTTTTGTGAATTTTCGTAGATCTATGATATTATAAGGAGAATCAATCCTCATGGTTAAATTATATTGATCTCCTAGCATCAAGACAGGTGGTGTGTGCCATACCTTTAGAAGTATTTGAGTTTTATGTTCAAATTCCCACCAATACCCATGAATGGGGTATTGTGTGTTTACTGTTTTTTCCCCTGTTGTTTTCCTGCCCTACTTGTATGCTTGTGTAGAGGTAATTTGACCATGTTGGAGGATAATTTCTATGCTTGGATGTTTTTCCCATGTTGTGTTATTGTTATGAACTTTGGGTTTTTTTGGCCTTTGTCCGTTATACATGTTTTTCATGCCTTGTGACCGTAGGATGGAATGATATTTCTTGACATGTCGATGTTTTGTAGAATGTTTAGCCAAGTAGCTCTATAGGTGTACTTTGGCCTTATGATTATTATGCACTGACTGGCACGGGACCGTGAGAACCTGGTGCTATAGACTATAAGGGATAGACCTAATGAGCTTCCCAGAGATTCTTGAATATTATATACTATAGGAGGGTAGACTGAGTGAGCTTCCTCAGAGAGTCTTGTTTATTATGGACTACAGGGTATAGACCGAGTGAGCTTCCCAAAGAGTCTTGGATATTATAGACTACAGGAGGGTAGACCAAGTGAGATTCCTCATAGTGTCTTTACTTGTTTTAATATTCCTTAAAACCTTTCCAGGCTAGATAAGGAATTGACTGAGTGAGTTTCCTTAGAGAGTTTGTGGTAGACCTGAGACTATAGGAGGAATTGAATGAGTGAGCTTCCTCAGAGAGTTTCTAGAACTTAGGGCTATAAGATGGTTAGATCGTGTGATCTTCCTCTGATAGTCCCTAATTACCCTAGACTATAAGGGGAATTGACCGAGCGAGCTTACCCAGAGAGTCTTATAATTTTTCGTATGACAAAACCAGAGGGGTTAGGCTGAGTGAACTACCCAGAGGGTTGTTGGTACTTCTTGGATAGGACCAAAGGGTTGGCTGCAAGTACTTCCCAGAGGGTTCGTTGTTGTGGTTAGCTGTTTGCTTCACTACTGCTTGTTGTTCTGTGGATTGATTACTGTTGTATATCATCATGTTACTGCTTGCTAATCACTGCTTGTTGTTTACTGTTATTGTTTACTACTTACTGTACTATTACCTTCCATATACTCACTTACTGTGAGGCACAAATCTTCGGGTGGTTGCCTACTGGGATTTATTCTCACACCCTGTTTGGGTTATGCTTTTAGGCCCAAACTGACTATGTTGTTATAGGTATAGATAAGGGCAAGCTCCCTTTGACTTCTGGCACTTGATTACTTTGGAGCAGGAGAGCGTGGGACCAAGCTTAGGCTTGCAATACTGAGGATCTATTTATCCTTCTTTTTTTACTTGTTTTGGGTACTGTTTGTATTTCCAGCATTGTGACCTATTTGGATATTTTCCTAGATATGTATCATGCATCATTTCATATATACATATGTTCTCTAGTGGTTTATTTTCTAGTCTTCTGTTTTTTACTTGTGCATTTTTATTGGATATTTACTGCTTCTGCTATTTCATGTTTCTTTACTTCCGTTGTGTACTCTGCCAATGAGGGCATAGTTTCCCCACTATCACACCCAAGGCCATCGCTGCTATTCAGAAGCTTCTGGCATTTGGGGAAATGTGATTGAGGCTATGTGACCAACCAGGTATGGGGTGCATCTGGGTGTCTTCTGGAACCGAGACGTTACAAAGTGGTATCATAGGAATTTTTTTCTCTTGATTTACTGTTTGGAGCCTTTATCCAGGGATAGGATGGATTCGGTAATTGGTAATAATCTATGCCCAGGAGTAGCTAACCCATGTATAGGGGAAAGACAATCTACCTTTCTTATTTCAGTTTCTGGTTTTGCTATATTGCAGTTGATTTGATTTCACCTAGAGTGATTCACGTGCCTTGTGTTGTTATTGTTGTGCTAGTGTGGTTCTATTTCTGTCGCAACCTGATGAGATGAGGGAATGTCATCTCATGCATCATATAGGAACTTGTTAGAAATCACATTCCATGCATTCTTTCCATGCCATATAGGGTGCATTAGCGATTTAATTTTATTGTGATAGACGTTGTGTAGATTATGCATGTTGTTATGATATATTCTTTGATATAATTGTTGTAGTTTGATAGAGGATTTGTTTGTATTGTGTCTTGCTTAAATGAACACCAAATTTTGGTTCTTGAGGTGTTATGGGCCCTCATGTATTGGAACTTGGTGGATCATTAACTTGTTTGCCTCGTATATGATATGTAGAAGCTTCCAAGATTTGGTTCATGGGGAGTATGGGCCCTCACAGATCGGAATTTGGAACCTTCATGTTTTTTTTAGTGTTTTCTGGGCTTCAATGCAGTTTCTCAGCAACTGCCTGGAAAAACCTAGAATACACGGCGTTTACTTGACTAGACGTCATGTAGTTTTAAACCGTTTCACTGACTGTGTGAGCAGAAACACGGGGTGGTGAAAAAGTTTTCAGAAAAACACCATGTGTATTCATTACAGGTCGTGTAGTAGGGAGTCGTGTACCTGGTCGTGTCACTAACAACACGGTTCAGGGAAGATCGTGTGTTACACATAGTTTTGGGCACAAACACACCATGTATTCTTGTTCTAGGTACTCGGCTGTGTCACGAATAACACAGGACAGTGTTATCTCTCCTATACATGCCGTGTTTGTTCATAACACGCCGTGTAAGGATCAGCCGTTTAGTCAGCTGTATAACTAACAACACGGGTCGTCGAAACCTTGTCTAGTACACATCGTGTCCTTAGTGAACATGTCGTGTAGTCTAGGGTTAAGAGGACCATGTGAGTTAGTCGTGTAAGGAGAACTTGGGTAGGGGAATGGAGATGAGGTACACGTCGTGTGTGGGGACAACATGTCGGTAGTCTAGGGTGTTACACGACCAAAGGTGGTAGGATTACACGCCCATGTTAATGACCTTAAGGAGCATGTCGTGTACTTTTATACACTCTGTGTAGTCGTGTTTAGTAAACTTGAGTGTTTCTTCCTCCTGTTCCCATTTTGTACTCTTATTTTCTCTGTCCTTGATAACCCTAATCTAAGGTGTGCTTTTGATATTTTATAGCTATACCTCTAAGACGTCCTTCGGTCGTACGTCAGCTGCCAGATGGTTATCAGACACCAGATATAGCCGATCAGGGACCTCATACAGATCTTCCTTCTATTCCAGCCTTGGAACCATCATTTATACCTGTTACAGGTTCCAATACGCAGTTTAGGGAGGACTTCCTGAGTATGATGCAGACCTTTCAAGGAGAGCCTCCTCCTGCCCCGTCAATGGCTGAGTTGATGTAGGTTTTCTAGCAACAGTATACTTTTACTTTCTCATGGGATAGAGAACCTCAGGCTGTAGAGTTGTGGCTAGAGGCCACGCTGATGATCTTTGAGCATCTAGAGATACCTCTAGAGAAAAGGTTAAAGCTGGCTACTTACATGCTCCGAGACACCGCCAAGAGGTGGTGGGAGGTTATCTCACAGTCAGGGCACCAGCAGAGTATGACTTGGGATGAGTTTCGGTGCATCTTATACGATTACATTTATCTAGATACCTTGAGGGCCGACCGATCCCGGGAGTTTATGAGTCTCGAGTAGGGTACTCTTTCTGTTATGGAGTACTCGTCTCGTTTTACCAAGCTGCAGTGCTTCACGCCGATTCCAGCAGGTGATGAGTTGTTCCTTACTAGGAAGTTTGAGGACGGTCTCAGGCAGGAGATCTGTTCCTAGGTGAATATCTTAAGGTTGGATTTGATATCCTTGATCTTCAACCAGGCGCTGATCACTAAGTGTAATATGAGAGATTCTGGAGCAGTGATCCAGGTCGGTTTGAAATCCAGAGTCAGTGCTCCTCCTTATGATAGCAGGAAGCGCCGCAGGGAGATATCTCGCGAGGATATCAAGGTCTGTAGAATGTATCTTCACATAGTTAGGTTGTATGATACCAGTGTGGTAGGAGTGGGCATACTAGGCCTTGGTGTCAGAGAGACCCGATGGATTGCCGATCTTGCAGCAAGATGGGCCATCTTCAGCGTTTTTGTCAGATCTTCTCACTTACAACTGGTGGTAGGGGTTCTTCTATGACCCCGCATATAGGATATGTATCGCCAGTTTTTCACCAGTCTGGGAACTGGAGTTCTTCCGGCCATTCAGACTGTGGTGGAGGTCGCGGCCGTGGTGGTCAGTCACCAGGTTACCAGCGACAACAGATTGGATCAGCTCAGAGTGGTCATCCAGGGGCGGAGGGCCGCGGTACCAGCTAGACTTTTGTTGTGGAACAAACCCATCTGGAGCAGGATCTCGGACCTTCTATAGTTCTAGGTATGATCTTAGTAGCCTCTATTTTATCTTCAGTGCTTTTTGATACGGGGGATTCGCATAGTTTTATCTATATCCTTGTTGTGGAGAGACTTGGGCACTGTATCTTTTCGTCTACCGACATGTTGACTCTTGATACACCATTGGGAATGAGGACGTCTAGTGTACATCAGTGCAGAGAGAGTCCTCTTGAGGTTGCAGGGTGTCACTTCTTATGGGACCTCTATATCCTAGAGATGACAGGCTATGATTTCATTCTTAGTATGGACTGGTTATTTCCCTTCTAGGCAGTCGTCAATTGCTATCGTCATAGGGTGAGTTTCGTATCACCAGAGGGTGGATATTTTCTTCATAGAGGCGATTGGGATGTCCATGCGGGTAGATATGGACCATAACATCATGGTCTTGGAGGAGTTACAGCCCAGATTTCCGGTCTTTATCTGGATGACCAAGGGACTTCACAGTTAGACTTTCCTCTAGTGGTGGATCATTTTAGGGATGACTTTCCAGAGGACTTTTCAGGTTTTCCTCCAGAGCGTGAGGTATAATTTTATATTGATCTCATTCTAGGAGTGGAACCGGTGTCCATTCCTCCTTATAGGATGGCTACACCTGAGTTTTAGGAGCTTAAGAAGCAGTTGGAGGAGTTTCAGGCAAAATGTTTCATCTGACCCAGTACTTCTCCTTGGGGTTCTCCTATCCTTTTTGTAAAGAAGGTTTATGATACCCTTCACCTTTGTGTGGATTATCGAAAGCTGAACCAGTTGGCAGTTAAGAACTGATATCCCTTACTGAGGATTGATGACCTCTTTGATCATCTTCGAGGATCCTGAGTGTTCTTGAAGATTGAATTGAGATCCGGTTATCATCAGTTGCACGTTAGACCATCATATTTAACTCTAACAGCCTTCAGGAGAAGGAATGGTCTCTATAAGTATACGATTATGCCTTTTGGTCTCATGAACGTGCCAGCAGTTTTCATGGCGCTGATGAACTGAGTGTTCCATCCATACTTGGACTCTTTCGTGGTGGTCTTCGTGGATGATATCTTGGTATACTCTCACACTCGACATGACCATGCTACCCATCTTGAGATCATTTTGAGTACATTGAGAGAGCATCGGTTATATGCTAAGCTCTCAAAATGCCACTTCTGGATGGACCAAATTCACTTCTTGGGACACGTTATCTCAGAGACAGGAGTATCAGTAGACCTCAAGAAGGTGAGAGCTGTAGTTTCTTAGGAGCATCCGAAGAACTTATTTGAGGTGCAGAGTTTTCTAGGGCTAGCTGAATACTACAAATGCTTTATCTAGGAATTTTCACACCTTGCAGCATCACTGACAGGTCTGACCAAGAAAGGGGCGAAGTTCTTATGGTCAGATTCTTGTGAGATAGCCTTTCAAGAGCTGAAAGGGAGGTTGACATCAGTACTAATACTAGTATTTCTAGAGCTGGGAAAGAGCTATATTGTTTACTACGATGCTTCAAGTATCAATATGGGAGTTGTACTTATGCAGGGAGACAGAGTCGTTGCATACGGGTCTTGGCAGTTGAGGCCACATGAGAGAAACTACCCAACGCATGATCTAGAGTTTGAAGTTGTTGTTCATGCCTTACGCTGTTAGAGACATTGCCTTCTGGGAGAGCACTTTGTGGTTTTCATTGATCACAAGAGTCTCAAGTACATCTTCACTCAGCGTGATCTGAATCTGAGATAGTGTAGGTGGGTCGAGTATCTTCAGTCCATGGACTTTGAGCTTGCCTATATACCGGGAAAGGGAAACACAGTGGCTGATGCTTTGAGCAGAAGAACTCAGATTCAGGCAGTTCAGGAGGCCAGTAGTGAGTGGAAGCTTATGGCTCTATTCTCTGAGATGCATTTGAAGGTGCATGATAGACAGAGATGGACTTTTCTATCTTCTGTTGTTGTTGCCTCTACCCTTCTTGATTAGGTACGGATGAGACAGCTATCAGACTCAGAAGGCCTAGTCCTACGGGAGAATATGTCAGGAGAGGACCCTCCTCCTGGATAGATAGTGGACGAGGATGAGATCTTGCATTTTCAGGGACGCATATGGGTGCCAGCAGACATGCGTGAGGAGCTGGTGTGGAATTTTAATTCCTCTGTTAGGGCAGTTCATCCAGGAATCACCAAGATGTATCGTGATCTCCATCGCCAGTACTAGTGTCTAGGTATGAAGAGAGATGTTGTTGGTTTTGTCATGATTTGTTCTACTTGTCAGCAGTTGAAATCGGAGCATCAGCGACCATCAGGTCTTTTGCATCAGTTACCCATTCCTGGGTGGAAGTGGAATGATGACGCGATGGACTTCATGACTGGGTTACTGAGGACACCTCGAGGGAGTTATGTTGTTTGGGTTGTCATCGACCGACTCACAAAGGTTTCTCACTTCTTGCCGATCAAGGAGACCTTCAGTGTTGATGAGTTGGGACGGTTGTACATCCGAGAGATTGTACATCTTCATGGAGTTCCACACTCCATTATTTCAGATAGGGATACGTGTTTTACTTCTTGGTTCTGGAAGGGGCTTCAGAAGGCTTTGGGTACACAGGTACTTTTGAGTACAGCATACCATCCCCAGACAGATGGCCAGTCTGAGCATACGATCCAGGTGCTTGAGGATATGCTCCAAGCTTACATTATAGACTTTGGCAGTTCTTGGGAGAATCATATTCCTCTGGTGGAGTTTGCCTATAACAACAGTTTTCAAGCGACAATTCAGATGGAACATTACGAGGCTTTGTACGCTAGGTCATTCCAATCACCTTTGTGTTGGCTGGAGCTAGGAGAGGCAGATTTGCTGGGACCTCGTCTTGTTCAGGAGACCTTAGAGTAGATAAAATTGATTCATAAGAGGATGGCTACATAATAGTCTTGATAGAAGTCTTATACTGATCAGCGGAGACGACCTCTGGAGTTTGAGGTTGGGGATCAGGTTTTCCTGCGTGTCACATGAAGGTTGGGACACATGAGGATTCGACAATAGGGTAATATTTCACCACAGTACGTCGGGTCGTTTGAGGTGTTAGAGAGAGTTGGGACGGTTGCCTATAGGTTGTAGTTACCTCATAGGTACCGGTCTATGCACGACATCTTTAAGGGGGGAGTTTTTAAGAACCCGAATCTTCGTTTCAGGTATGATTTTCCTTTTCTGGTCATTTTTGAGAAAAAGAGGAAAATCTCGAAATTTTTAAAGTACACGCTGTGTACTTTATAAGTACATGTCGTGTACTTTGATGTCAAGCCAGGCCGTGTGCTGGCCATGTCCGGGCCACACACATGGTGTGTAAGGGTGGTTTGGAGGCTGCTTAAAGTGGAGTATGGGAAATATAAGTACACGCCATGTACCCCAGAAGTACACACCGTGTAGTTTCTTTTTTTTCATTAAACGGACTAGGGTCGCGCCTAACTGACGAAAACACCTTCTTCTTCAGGTTCTTCGATTGGGAGCACCCCGTACAGTCGCGAATATCTTCCAAGCCCCTGATCCTCCATATGTTTACCGAATCGACCGTCGTCGATTGTGTTGGAACCGCAGCGGTGAGCTCTTCCTTCTTCTTGAGTTTCATTCCTTGATTTCCCCTCTTTCTCAAGATATCATGGGTTGAACATTTTGTGCGTTTTCATATATCTATTCCATTCTAACGAGAATAAAACCTCGTGGTTAAATTATATTGATCTCCTACCATCAAGGTAGGTGGTTTGTGGCTTACCTTTCGAATTCTTTGAGTTTTATGTGCAAATTCCCACCAATACCTATGAACGGGGTATTGCGTGTTTTCTATTTTTGCCCCTACTGTTTTTCTGCCTTACTTGTATGCTTATATAGAGTTAATTTGATCATGTTTGAGGATAATTTATATGCTTGGATGTTTTTCCCATGTCGTTTTCTTGTTATGACCTTTGGGTTTTGTTGGCCTTTGGCCGTTATACCTATTTTCCATGCCTTGTGACCATAGGATGGAATGATATTTCTTGACATGCCAATGTTCTGTAGAATGGTTATCCATGTAGCTCTATAGTTATACTTTGGAATTATATCATTATTATGCACTGACTGGCATGGTACTGTGATAACCTAGTGCTATAGACTATAAGAGATAGACTGAGTGAGCTTCCCAAAGAGTCTTGAATATTATAGACTACAGGAGGGTAGACTGAGTGAACTTCCTCAGAGAGTATTGGTTATTATAGACTAAAAGGGATAGACTGAGTGAGCTTCCCAGAGAGTCTTGGATATTATAGACTACAGGAGGGTAGACCGAGTGAGCTTCTTTAGAGAGTCTTTACTTGTTTGAATTTTCCTTAAAACCTTTCCAGGATAGAGAATGAATTGACTAAGTGAGCTTCCTTAGAGAGTCTATGGTAGACCTGAGACTATAGGAGGAGTTGACCGAGTGAGCTTCCTTAGAGATTTTCTAGACCTTGGGGCTATAAGAGGGTTAGACCACGTGATCTTCCTCAGAGAGTCCCTGACTACCCTAGACTATAAGGGGAATTGACCGAGCGAGCTTCCCCAAAGAGTCTTATAGTTTTTTGTATGACCAAACCAGAGGGGTTAGGCTGAGTGCACTACCTAGAGGGTTGTTGGTACTTCTTGGATAGGACCAGAGGGTTGGCTGCGAGTACTTCCCATAGGGTTTTCTATTGTGGTTAGCTGTTTTCTTCACTGCTGCTTGTTGTTCTATGGATTGATTACTATTGTATATCATCTTGTTACTGCTTGATGATTATTGCCTGCTGTTTACTATTATTGTTTACTGGTTACTGTACTATTACCTTCCATATACTCACTGACTGTGAGGCACAGATCTTCAGGTGGTTACCTACTGGGATTTAGTCTCACACCCTGTTTGGGTCATGCTTTTGGGCCCAAACAGACTATGTTGTTGTAGGTATAAACAATGGAAAGTGGCCTTCGACTTTTGGCACTTGATTACTTTGTAGCAGGAGAGCATGGGACCAAGCTTAGGCTTGTGATGATGAGGAGCTATTTATCCTTCTTTTTGTACTTATTTTGGGTACTTTTTGTATTTCTAGCATTGTTACCTGTTTGGATGTTTTACTAGATATGTATCATGCATCATTTAATATATACATATGTGCTCTAGTGGTTTATTTTCTATTCTTCCACTGTTTACTTTTTCATTGTTGTTGGATATTTACTACTTCCGCTACTGAATTTTTGTTTACTTCCGCTATGTACTCTCCCAATGAGGGCATAGTTTCCCCACTATCACACCCAAGGCCCTCACTGCTAGTCGGCAGCCTCTGGCATTTGGGGAAATGCACTTGAGGCCATGTGACCAATCGGGTATGGGGCGCCTCTGGGTGGCTTCCGGAACCAGGATGTTACAATCATGGCCATATTAGGATAGCTTACTTAGGTTATGAAAAATAACCATACTACACCCATGTTGTATTATTTCATGTGGAAAATCCCCCATCTTTTAGAGGGACTACTAATCCAATGGTAGCTGAGCAATGGATCAAGTCCCTTGAAAAGATATTTATATCTTTGGGATGTAATGAGAAGGAAAAGGTAGTACTAGTGGTATATTACCTCAAGGAATATACTGATAAATGGTGGTCATAGATCCATAATACTATGGAGGAATAAGAAATAGAACACATGGAATTTATAGATTTTAAATAAATATTCTTCAATAAATACTTCCCTTGTGAGTAACAAGTTGAAATAAAGAGAAAATTCCTTATATTAAAGAAAAAGTAGGAAGAAATTATTGTAGAGTATGAGGCTACCTTGAAAAGAATATCTAGGTATACTAAATATTATATACATGATTAAGAAAACAAGATTTATCATATCTTTTAAGGTATTAAGCTAAGTCTCCAACAGTAATTGGATTTTACAATATTTTCATCATATAATGAAATAGTATTAAGTTTCCTAAAAATAGAGAAGGAATTTTATAAATCTTATATGTTCAATGGAAATCAATAGAATAATAGGTATTCATATAACCATGAAAGAGTTAAATCATCAAACAAGAAGATGGGAATGAAGAAATTAACATTATAAAAAAATTATGGAAATAATCATCTTGGGAAATTCTTGAAAGGCATGGGAGTTTGTTATAAGTGTAGAGAAAATGGCCATCGAGATAATTAATTCAAGGGGAAGAAAAAATCAATGATTTTAAATGATTAAAATATAAATAAATGTGTAATTATTAAAATTAATATTGTAAGTTTCAGAGGAATCTACCATTGAAGAGGACAAGGGTAGATGTCCAAGCTTATGTGATCACCACAGCTGAAGTAGAAGTAACCGATGATGTGGTGGTAGGTACATTAATCCTATATTAAAATTTATCTAACGAATTATTTGATTCTGGATAATCACACCCTTTTATATCTACCCAGTTTTCCAAGAAAATTATACATTTAACTTTTGATTTAATATGGGAGTTTTTAGTTAAAACTCCTAAGATAATTCTCATTATAATAAATATGTGTCAGGAAATCCCCATTATGACCCATAAATGTGATTTCTTTTCTGACCTTATCATCATACCCATGGTTGAATTTTATATAATCCTTGGTATGGATTAGCTTTCAAAATATGATGTGAAAATTTATTATAAGAAGAAGGAAAATACTATTTTGAGGAATATATAGAATTCCTTATCTTTATAGCATAAACATCATCATCTTATTCTTATATAGATCCACCTCCAGTATCTCTACTGAAATAAATTATTAGGGATTAAGAGAAAAAAACATCTATGGATTAAGTAGGTAATATTAAAATTTATTATGTACCTATTTTACAGGAATACATTGATGTATTTCCTAAGGAATTTTCTAGACATCCTTTAGAACATGAAGTTTAGTTTTCCATTGATTTAATCCCTAGTGAAAGACCAATATCAAAGACGCCTTATGGAATGGCCACTATATAATTAGTGGATATGAAGAAACAACTATAAGAGTTTAGTAACAATGGATTTATTAACCCTAGTATTTCTTTATGGGTATCCCTTGTTCTCTTTGTTAATAAGAAATATGGATTGATGAGGATGTGCATTGACTATAGAGAAATCAATGCTATTATAATAATGAACAAGTATCTTATACCTCGTATTGACGATTTATTTGATCAACTCCATAGAGCTTAATATTTTTTAAAGATTCAAATTTATTCTAGGTATCATCAATTGTGAGTAAAGAAGGAAGATATTTTGAATACATATTTTCAAATGAGGTATAGTCATTACACATTTATATTAATTTTATTTGGATTGACAAATGTACCCTTAGTTTTTATGGATTTAATGAACAGAGTATTCAAGGAATATCTTGATGATTTTTTTAGTATTCATTAATTATATTATGGAATATTCTAATAGATATTAACATAATGATAATCACTTGTAGATTATTTTTGAGACTCTCATTAGGAAACAGTTATATGTTGAATTTAGAAAGTGTGAATTTTGGCTTCAAGAAATTTCTTTTATTGGCCATATTATCTCTAAGGATAGAATCTTAGTTGATCTTATATATACAAAATAAACCTAATAATGGGCTATGCTGATGAACATAATTGAGGTATGTAGTTTCATTGGTTTTGTAGGTTAATATTAGCATTTTTTTCAGAATTTTGCCTGATTGGATAACCTATTAACCAAGATCACACGTAAAGGGGTTAAGTTTGTATAGACAAAAGAATGTGTGGAATGTTTTGAATAATTGAAGAGAAGATTATTCAATTCTCCAATTTATACTCTACCATTAGGAAATGATGGGTTTGTAATATATAGTGATACATATAAGAAAGGTCCAAGTTGTGTTCTTATTTAAAATGATAAATTTATTAAATATGCATCAAGGCAATTGATGATTCGTGAAAAAAATTATCTAACTCATGATATTGAGTTAGCATCCATAATCTTGGATCTCAAGAAATGAATACACTATATTTATTGTGAAAGATGTGAGATATATATAGATCACAATAGTTTGAAATACATATTTATATATAAAGAACTCAATATGAGGTAAATAAGATGGCTCAAGTTACTCAAAGATTATGATTTGTTAATACACTGCCACCTAGGAAATGAAAAGGAGGTAGAATATGCATTGAGCAGGAATGATCATGGACTTCTAACCCATATGAGGATTGAGAAATGTTTTATGTTTATGGATTTAGTAAATATAGATATGAGAGTTTTTAAGGAAGGAGAAACATCACTCATTTTTCAAATGATTGTGAAACTATATTTATTGGAAAAGATAAAAATCACTATATCTGGTGATGATAATTTTCAAAAGAAAATTAAAGTTGTAAAGGATGGAGAATTGGAAAACTTCGTTTATGAGGATGGAATTATGAAATTTGGAAAGTGGTTATGTGTTACATCAATACCTAATCTAAAAATGGAACTATTTGATGATGATCAGAGCTTAAATTTCTCTATACAACCTATAGTACCAATTTGTATGGAGTTCTAAAGGAAACCTTTTGGTAGGATAATATAAAGAATGAAATTGTTGACTATGTGTCAAGATGTCTTGTTTTTCAAAAGTGAAGGATAAGATATACAATCCTAGAGGATTTTTGCAACATCTACCTTTTCCTATGTGAAGTTTATAAGACATTACTATGGACTTCATCACTATATTACCAATGACCCCTAGAAATAATGATACTATATGGGTTATTTTTTATCACCTTAAAAAATTGGCACATTTTCTTTCTATAAGATAATATTTTCCTTTGAGTGGTTATAAAGACTCTATATTAATGAATTTGTAAGGCTTAATGGTTCACCTATATAGATTGTGTCTCATCAAGATCCCCATTTTACATCAAAATTATTGAAGAGTCTTCACAAAGATTTGGATACTGAGCTTTATTTGAGTACTTCTTATCACCCCAAACTGAAGGATGGTCTAAAAGGGCTATTAAAACATTGGAATACATTTTGAGATCATGCTAACTTGACTCTCAAGGTATATGGGATCAGTATTAACTTTGGTATAGTTTTATTACAATAATAGTTTCCATTCAAGTATTAAAATGGCACCATATGAAGCATTGTGTGGAAAGAGATGGCGTACTCCAAATTTTTGGGATGAAGTTGGTAAGAGGAAACTCATAGGAATAGAAATTATTAAAGTGGTAATGACAAAGATAAATAATATTCAGGATTATATTAAAGAATCTCAAAGTAAGCACAAAAGTTATGATGACATCTAGATAAAGTATTTAGACTTTTAAATGGGAGATCATATATTTATGATAGTATCTCTATGGAAGGGTGTCATAAGGTTTGGTAAGAAAGGGAAACTAAACCCCATGTACATCAAACCATTTGAAAATATAGAAATAATTGGATTTGTATATTTCTAATTAACAATGCCACCAAGTCTCCCCAAATTTCATGATGTGTTCCATATATCACTGTTAAATAAGTACATGCCAAACCCAACATCTGAACTCATCTAAGAAGAAATGGAACTGGAACCTAATTTTTCTTACTACAAAGCACCTATTGAGATTATTGACACTATAGAAAAAGTATTTAGAAATCAGACAACTTGAATGGAAAAGTTTCTTTGTAGAAACCACAAAATGGAAGAAGCAATGTGGGAACTTGAGGATGTTATGAAGAAGAACCAACCTCATCTGTTTAAAAGGTAATATTCATGAAAAATTTGAGGATGAAATTTTTTAAGGAGGGAAGAATATAAAACCCCCAATATTTTATAGTATGTATCTTCTTAAATAAATTCAATTTATTTGATAGCTTATGTTACATGCAACACCAAGCTTAAATGAACTGTGATGTAGTATTAAATATTAAAATGACTATTGGAATAGTAACATACCCATTAGAAATAGTAATGTAGCCATTAGAATAATAAATTCACCTATTAAAGTAGAAATAAAATTTATTTATCTCATAAATTAAAATATGATATATTTATATCATGGAATAAGCAAATAAATGTTTTAAAAATAATAAATTAAGTTTTGATATTTTTTGAAAATGTAAATGTTTATTTAAAATTTTACAATTAATATAATGATTTAAAAGAAATTTTATTTTCATAAAATAAATTCATATATTAGTATTTTTTATTATAATTATAATATAACTTTATGAGACCATAATTACTTTTTCAAAGTATTGTAAAATTGGTTATAATATTAAAATCATTATTTTTTGAATAAATGATGATTTTAATTAGAAATTAAATTTATCATATTTAGAAAATCATTTTCATAAAATGGGGTCCATTTTTTAAATCTGCAAGTCAAAAAATGGTTAGGGTGAATTTTTGTGATTTTTCTAAAATAGTTGAATTTTCTGTGACTAATGAAATACGTTAATTTATGGTATTTAACATTATAAGTTAAAAAAGTTAATTTTTTAGTCATTTATGTTGTAATAACTCATTATTTTGAACTCAAGTGCACTATTTACTATACTTAGTCACATGAATCAACATTATTAATAGTACTAATCCAAAATAATAAACTAATGAATAAAATAATCAAAAAACACCCTTCTCCTCCGCTCTAAAAACCACCCCTTATCCTAACACATTATAAGACGTGAATATTGTAGAAATTATTCAAAACTCTCTTCCCAAGCCTCTTACTCATGTCTAAGACCTTTTAGTCTTGCCAAAAGATCAAGTCCAAGTGTCTCAAGGAGGTTCTCAAGGAGATGATATTCAAGAGGTAAAATCCTCTATTCTCTTTTAATTTCTTCTCTTCCAAAGTGGAATGGTAACACCAATATAATATAAATACTAGAATTTTATTGTGATAATTTAATATCCACCATAAAATATCTTCTCTTCTAATTTTATTTTAAAAATTAAAACATCATCTGTGATGTGTCGATTCACCATCTTCGTGAATGATGAGTTTTCATTTTCCATTACTACCTTCAAGGTTGGTCCGAAAACCATTATTATAGATAAATAAAATTATAATATGTAAATTATAACTTTTTTTATATTCTGAAACTAATATATATACATAATATTAAATAATAAAAACAAAACTAGTATATGATGACCAAAAAACTTCCAAAATAAACTAAATGTTTATTATTAACATTTTATCTAATGAATCATCCTCATGTCATATAACCAAATTATATATGAGAAAATTTAAAATTATGGAAGAATATTAATACCATTTCCTTCCAATTATGTAGTTTTTCTTCAATTTTACAAGAACTACCATAATTATACAAAAGGGAATCGGACATAAAACTATGAAATGAATGCTCTCAAAACAAAAAAAAAATAAACATTATAACTCATTAGAATGGCCATAAATGAACTTAATTAAATTATGATAAATAAAATATATTTTGAATAGGTTTTTAATTAATTAATTAATTAATATAATTTTATTATCAATGAAATTAAGTACAAGTAAATGAAACTTTCATATATAAGGTAGGGTTTTCTCCTTTCACTTTTTATTTATGTGATAAATATGTATTATTCACCATTTATTTCTTTTTTGTAGTGTACTTACCTTTAATATAACATACCATGAATCTCATTATATTTATGGTATTAAATGATTCATTTGATAATTATTGATTTTATGGGAAATATGATTCGACTGATTATAAAGTGGTAAGGGTTTTCTCGTCTCACTTTTACATCTGTGAGATATATTCATTATTCAACCCTTATCTCTTTTGTGTGGTATACATAATTACATTTAATATATCATATAATTAATATCTTCATATTCATGTTATTTAATGCTTTATTTGATAATCATTAATTTTATGGGGGATACGATTTCACTGATTACAATGTGGTAAGAGATTTCTTTACTCGATTTTAATTCATTGATTATGTAATACTAAGGTAATGTGTAAAATGACTTTTAATTATATTATGTATAATTTACACTTTTTATATATGTATTTATAGTGAATACACATAATTTATTCATTTTATTAATGATATGATCCTTGTATGGGACTTCATCTCAATTTTCTTTCATTGAGGCATATTTTTTATGTTACGTGCCTATTTTCATTTCCATGGTGTATATACTGACCCTTTTATTTATGATCATCAATCATTGAAGATTTTATTAAATATCTGTATTTATTATATTATAGATATAATTATTTTCTAATTTTATACTATTTTTATATATGGTTTTTACTTTGAATGTTGTTTTAACTAGAGAAATATTGATAAATTTGTATCCTCTAATCAATATGGATATTTAATGATATTACATATTTTTTATGAATTAAATAAATTATTATATGTATATAGAATGATTTATAAATGTAGTGATGAGTGGATATTGGCATTATATAGCCCCTCTATGCATTGACAGGTCTCATGAGACAAAATAGTTAATGACAAACCCTTTAAAAGTTTTTTTTCAAGAAGAATCGGATAGGTATCTATACATAGACTTAAACCATATTATAAAAGGTCTTAATTGAATTGGTTATTGTGCCAAATACATGATGTTTAATAATTAATCATTTCCTTCATTTAGTATTCATTTATTATTATCTGTGATATTTTCACTATGATAAGATTTATGGATGAATTTCCATTATCAATTTATTGACAAAATGGGAATGTGTTTTTTAATTATTTACCTTTACATATTGATTATTACTTATTGATTATGTTTCATTTATTATTGATTCATGTTTCTGTTGTATTTAAGCCTAAATGATCATTTGATATCACCCTTTTATTTTATTTTCCTTCCCTAGGTTATGAAGATAAAATCATTTAATAAGTGTTAAGTAAGTAGTTTATTTTCCTTTGTTATGTTCTATGTTTAATTACTAATATAGTAAGGGAACCATATATGCATATAGTTCTTCAAGAATACTAAATTGGTGGATCCTTGTTGATATAATCTCTTGTATTTATGAAATTGTAATAAAATAACCACCGACTCTAGGCTATTGGGGTTGGGGTTATTACATGGATGTTTCATCTTATCTCTCGATCCTAATTATGTTATAGAGGGTAATACCTCCTATACATGATATTTTTGTACCCTCAACTCTAGTCACCAACCTGAGGCCTACTGGATATGGAAATCGAGGGTCATTATATCTCTCCTCTCATTACAGTATCTTTAGAGGTAGTGGATCATGACAGAGTGGTATCAAAGGTGATGGTTGAGAGATAGGATGATGTTTCAAGTTATAAATAGTGATTATTTCATGGGTTTGTATGGTAGTAGTACCAATCAACCTTGGTGCATGACATAGGATAAGGATATCGGCTAGGACATGGGATTTTAAGGGCCCCTCATGATCTAGTGCACAGACTCTGAACTTATGGAACGACCAAGTGAGGTAGACCTGTTTACAGGGTAGGGACCTAGGATAAGTACTTGAATCATTATGACTTGTGTTCTTGTTTGAATTGGGTTTATTTTGGAAGATTAAAATTAATAAATTTAATTAAAATGAATCTAAATAAAATTTCATAATACCTAGGATTATGAAATATTTGTTTCCTATTTCATCTATGGCTTCTACTCATCATCTTCATGTGGTTTAGGTAGTTGAGGTTCATCTAGAAGATTTTGTTGATCACCATAGGGTTGACCAAGTATAGAAGGATGAGTCTTTGAATAGGTAATTGAATTATTTTCAATATAATTATTTGGGTAAGTATGAGGGTAGTGTGTTAGATTTAGATATAGAGAGTTGGCTGGAGGAGATTGAGATCACTTTTCAGTTTGATCTAGGCCTCTATGGGATACTGCATCCCTTTGGAAATTAGTCAGATGAGGGGAGCTATTGATCAATTATAGACAATATATATAGGTGAGCAGAAGGCGACAGATGTTTTTTGAATTGAATTCCAAAAGTAGTTCCATACAGAGTTTCTTTCTTTGACTATAAAGACAGTGAAGAGGTAGGAGATGCTTTCTCTTTAGTAGGGGGTATGTTAGTGTAGGAATTGGGAATCAAGTTCAAGGAAATTCTACATTTTTTCCATTACTTTTTCCAGATGAGGAGTCTCATGCGAGTCATATAGATGAGGCACGTTGTCCTTCTATCGAGTAGGCAGTTACCCCTTTTACATTGATAATGTGTATGAAGGTTCAAAAGAAGTTAGTGGTGATCAAGAAAATACACTCGAAATGAGTATTTTCACGATATTGGAACTAGTATGGTTCCTTGAGGAGAAGAGTTGTTAGTGGTAGGTCTCAGATACTAGGACCTTTGAGGTTTTGACTAGTGGGGAGTCAACCTCAGCAACTTTCTTTCCAGCCTTCTAGGGCTAGTGGTTTCCATTCGTTTCTTGGGGGATTTATACTAATGTTTTTTGGTTTTTGGATTCATGTCCATCACCAAAACTATTTCCCAGTGGTTCCCTAAGGTCAATTTGGTGGAGAAAGATAGGATCAGTTATAGACTTAGTAGCAGTTTCTAGTGAGACCATTTCAGCAGCAAGGGCTGAAAGGTTATGCTCCACCGAGGGGAGACAGAGTGGGAAGGGGATGACCACAAGATGTTCCTTGTGTTCAAGGACCTCAAACAAATTGTGGTCATGGAGGTGGTTTTTATAAAAGAGGTAGAGAATTTGGGTGTGGTTAGTTTCACACAGTGGAGGTAGAAGTTTCGGAGGGTCCAGAGATCATCATAGGTATGATCTGTTTGTTTAGTACCCTTTTGTGTGTCTTGTTTGATGTAGGAGATTCACACTCATTTGTTTCACCCACTTTAGCCCATTCTCTAGGATAATACATAGAGATTATTCCCTTTACATGGTGTTGACTACACCAATCAGAGCCCAAACCAACTTGTTTAATGTGTAACAGGGATGTAGACTCGTGATAGGGCCATATCAGCCCCGTGGGGATCTTTTCTTACTACATATGCATACATATGATGTTATACTCATCATTTACTGAATTTATTTTTTACGTGATATTATCGACTACTACTAGATAAGATCATGTTTTTGGATGTGGATGGCCAATATTTGGTTTTCATTGTAGAGTGGGGTTGTCAGATGGGAAGTTAGATTGTAGAGCCTCTTATTTCCTTGTTAAATGGTTTTTTGGTGGAATAAATGGATATTGGGATATTGGAGGTTTCCAGGGTCATTGGATAGTTTTTAAATATTTTCCAATGGAGGTTTTGACTCTAAAATCTCAATGTGATGATGAGTTTTGGATAGACATGCAGCTTTGTGATTCTACAATTTAAATGGATCCTTATCATATGGAACATTCTAAGTTACAGGAGTTGAGGATTTAGATAGATGGTCTGATAGATACGTGTTTTATTTGTCCTAGTGTGTCACCATGGGGTTCCCCATTATTGTTCTCCAAGAAAGAATATGGTAATATGAGGTTTTTTATAGACTATTGAAGGTTGAATTGGGTGATGGTCAAAAACCTTTACCCTCTTTTGAGGATATATGATCTTTTTAACTAGCTAAGATGGGAGAGTTTGTTTTCTAAGATCGATATGCGGTTTGGATATCACCAGTTGTGGGTGAAGGATGGAGATATCCTAACAAATACATTCAGATATAGGTATGGGCACTTTGATTTTTTATTCATGTTGTTCAGTGTTACGAACACACCATCTATGTTTATGGGGCTTATTAACACCATGTTCCATGAGTTCTTGGACCAGTTTATTATCGTATTCATCAATGAAATCTTTATCTACTTAGAGTCAGAGGAGGATCATTCCATGGATATTAGAGTTGTCTTACAGGTCCTCATACACCTCTATCTTTATGGAAAGTTTTCCAAATGTAATTTATGGACATGAGAGGTTCATTTCATTAGGCATGTGGTGTATCAATAGGTTTTGGTAGTGGACCCAATGAAGGTAAAGGTATTTGTTTCTTGGGAAGAACCTAAGAACATGGAAAGGTTCATAGTTTTCTTAGTCTCACAATATATTATCAAAGTTTTTTTCCTAATTTCTCTTAAGTTACTACCCCATTGAAAACATTTACTAGGAAGGACTAGGATTTTGAGTGAACTAATCAGTTTACTGGCAGCATTCGGTTACCTTAAGGGGAAGTTGGTTAGTGCTCTGGTACTTTAGTTTCCTAAGGAGGGTGTGGTGTTTGAGGGGGTTTTTGATGCTTCATGTCTAGGATTAGGAATCATATTGATGTATCATAGGGAATTGATCTATTATGGGTCTATGAAATTAAATCCCCATGAGCATAACTATGCCACCCATGATCTGGAGATAGCGGTAGTTGTGTTTGTGATGATATATTGAAGGTATTACTTCATTGGGGAGTGCTTTATGGTCTTCAAAGATCACAAGATATTCATATATATATTTTATCAACCCAATCTATACATGAAGAAGCTAAGGTGGATGGATTTTCTTCAAGATCATGATTTTAAGATCTCCTACACCTTCGGAAAAGGGAATGTTATGGTTGATTCTTTGAGCAGGAGGTTAGGGGAGGATGTTGTTTTGAAGTCTGGGGATTCTTGGATAGAAATGGAGGATTTGGAAGCCTTTCACTTAGATGAAAGGGTGGATGGTGGTTGAGGATATTTTTTCTAGATGATGGTGCATTCTTCACTAATGTAGTAGGTGGATGAGTCTCAGTGGGGAGACTAAAATGCATAGGTGATGTGCGATCATTTTGGCTATGATGATGCTATAGAGGAATGATTGAAGGATGATTGAAAGAAGATATTTTTTGGGAGGTTTTTTGTTTCAGTGTTGATGCATTTGGGAGTCCATCATGAGTTTCATACCTCAAATTTGGTAGTGCACCCAAGAGTTTCCAAGATGTATTGTGACATGAGGATACAGTTTTAGTGGCCCAGGATGAAATTTGTAGTTGAAGAGTTTGTGGAAAAGTACTTGGTTTTCCAGCAGTTAAATGTTGATCATCATGTTCCTGGTGGTTTTTTATAGCCTTTGGATATTCCTGAGTGGAAATGGGATGAAATATTGATGGATTTGGTTATAAGGCTACCGAGATTTTTGGGAGTTTTTTATGCTATCTGGAAGATCATAGATCGGTTGATGAAATCAGATTACTTATTAGTGATCAAGGAGTCAATCATGGTGGATTGTTTGTTTAAGAGGTATATATATGAGGTTTTGTAGTTTCATGGATTTATGAGGTTCATTGTCTCATATCAGTATTCATGATTTACCTCATGATTTTGGAGGGGATTGTACCTTTATTTTTTCACTTAATTATGCCTCAGTACTACTTTTCACCCTCAAAATGATGGGAAGATGGAGTAGATAATCCAGATACTAAATGATATGTTATGTATATGTGTCTTGGAATTTGTATAATATTGGGTATGAAACCTACCTTTGTTTGAGTTTTTATAAAAAAAATATCTATCACTTGACCACTGGCAAGGATACATTTGAGGCTTTTTACAGGAGGTCATGTCATTCTCCATTGTGTTGGATGGAGGTTGGAGAGGTGGCAGTTCTTAGTCTCAATGTGGTACAAAGAAATATAGAGATGGTGTAGCTTGTTCATGAGATTATGAAAGTATTTCAGTATTAGAAGAAGTCTTATGTCAATCTAAGGTGGAGTCCCTTTGAGTTTGAGGTTGGGGCCACGTTTTATTAAATGTTTCCCATTGATGTGGTCAGCAGAGGTTTGGTAGAGGGAGTAAGCTTTCTCCCAGGTTTGTTTAAAACTTTGAGGTGTTGGGTAGAGTCGGTGAGGTGGTGTATCAGCTATAATTTCCACTATAGTTAGAGAGGATCCATGATGTCTTTCATGTATTTTAGATTCATCAATATCTTCACAATGAATCTCGTTTTATTGACTAGAGAGAGACGGATATTGAGGATGAAGTAACATTCGTGGAGCATCCAGTAGAGATCTAGGGACACCAAGAGAAGGCATTTAATGGATGGACCATTCTTTTGGTTTGTTTGTTTCGGAGGAATGGTGGACTAGAAGAGAGTACTTGGGAGAGAGATATGTAGATCTGTTCCCAATACCCGGAGCTGTTTTGATTTTTTATTTTCTCTATTTTTATTCGTGATGTGATTTTTGGGTCTTATTTTATGAGTTGATTTGTTTTCCCTTATTGTAATCTTTGGTTTGGTGTGTTTGATTGGTGGTAGAATTTGAGGTATGAAAAGATCCTTAAGAGTTATCTCATAGGGTGGTTGTTTGGATCCCTTTCCTTTCGGGATTGCTTTTGGTTTCTCGAGGTCTATAATCATTTGAGAGGTATCTAATGTAACATTTATTGCCTTATTGATCAGTTAATTTTTTAGTTTTGGTGGTTTTAGGTGTTCGAGAGAGGTTCTAGGAGTTTTCAGTGGTGTCTGGAGGTGCAACAAAGCTGCTGCAGGCGATACACATTGTGTAAATTTTACATGATGTGAAATTTGGCTTTACAGCTTTTCTAAGGTTGGTTCACAATGTATATATTTTAGGGGTAAAATAACAAAAAGGCAATGTGTTTTTGGAAAAACCAAAACTTGAGGATTGCACGACATGAAAGGTGATTACATGTCATGTAAATCCGTGATGAAGTGCAGTTATAAAGAAATAGAGTTCTTTTGTTTTCCTCAAACCCTATCCTCTCTCTCATTCTAAGTGGTTTATGGTACTCCCTTAAGGCATTTTGAGATTCCTTTCGATGGGGATTTATTCTTGGATTCCCATCTTTGATCAATGGTGAGTTATCCTCTTGTTCTCATCTATTTCCTTCCATTCTTCTTTGGAGTTTCATTGTGGTGGTGCATTTTGGTTTGGGGTTGTGTGTTTGGGATGAATTTTTATGATCTTTTGGGGCGGTTTAGGTTTATCCATGGTTTCTCATGTCGTATCTATGGTTTTTGGTTGTTTCTTCTTCTCCATATATTACGTAGAGATTCAGAAATACTTCTTTGAGGTAGGGAGTTCTTCATTTATCTTTATTATATATCATTTGGGAGGAGTTTGATTTTTTTATCTATGGGGTATGGTTGTTCTATATTAAACAAAGATAAAGAATTTTTTAAATTGAATTTTAAGGGTAAAATAATTTGAATCGCATGATTTTACATATTTTTTATTTTTGTGATGTTTTAATTATACAGGATTGATGTCCCGCTAAAATTTGTGGTCATTGGGGGATATGTTTGTGTTGGATGATATGTATTATGACTTTTATACATATTGTGATTGTTGTGATATCACTCTAAAATTTAAATTAGATAACCACTTATATTTGGATAATAAAATGGTTCCCCTGGGATTATGGTTTGTGTGATAACACCCCTAAAATAAATTGGAATGTGATAAAATCCACTTTGTTAATCTATAAAATGAATTTTAATATGTTGTGATGTATGTCCGTTCTTTTCAGACGACAATGTGTGGTTGGGACATATGGGGATGATGGCTTATTTGGTTGTGCTTTTGAGGCAATGAGGTAGTTTTTTGGCCATGATTTTTGAGTGGTGAGGAGGTGTCTTATTTGGCCATGATTTTTGGTCGGTGATGTGGTTTTTTGGCCATGATTTTAGGTCAGTGAGGAGATGTCTTGTTTGGATATTATTTTGGGGAAGTGAGGTGGTGTCTTGTTGGCCTTTCTTTTGGGGTGTCTAGGTGGTTTTTTTGGCCATTCCTTTGGGGTGGAAAGGTGGTGGTTTCTCGGTGATAGATTCTTGGGTAGTGATGGAAAAATTAATTAGTTAATAATGATTAAAATGGATGGGGTTTCATTTGTTTAATGGGATGATAATGGATAATTAATAAATAAATAATGGTTTGTGTGGTTTAATGTGGTTGTTTCTAAATAATGAAATTAATGGGTTGGATAATAAGAATTGGTTGAAAATGTGAAATAGGGATTTTGGCTTGTTTTGTGATTTCATTCATTTAGAGGTGGAAGTAAAAGTGATGACGATGTGAGTTGGTTAGTGTTTGGTTGTGAACCTCTAGGTTGGGTTTGTGTGTTTTTCTATATGTATGTACTTGTATATTTATTTTTACTTCTATATGCACCCCACCCATGTAGATCAATATGTGCTAACATCCTCAGAGTCATGTTGGGGGGTCTAACATCAGGTGATGAGGATGAATGACTAGGTACCCACTCTTTTCCACTCTCTCTTCCATGAGAAGTAGGGTTTTCATAGGTTGTGATCTCTAGAGTTTTATTGGTGCATTAGATGGTGGTTTTGATATCTCAAGTGTTTTTGGATGAGATGTGACCGTGCTTGTGGGGTGGTGGCCCATGTGTTTTTGTGTGAGGTGTGATATGATTGTGCTTGTGGGGTAGCTTTTATTGGGGGTAATTCATGATAAAAGGAGGGAAGGAGGGAACAAGGTTGATGCCCTACATTTTCCTGATACCCTACTACCACTACTTCAAATATGGCATTTATCAACACTAGAAAATTCCATTTACAATGCTAAAAAAGCGTTGTTAATCTAAGCGAAGATAAAGGGGGTCCCTTTTATCAGCTCAAAAAAAAGTGTTGATAAACTCCCCTTTTATCTGTGCTAAAAAATCATTGATAAAAGATAAAAACATTAAAAAATCTGCAATTCAGGGAGGGGCTTCAATAGTGCTTGAACCCCCCTTCAACCCCCCCCCCCCCCCCCGAGCCTTTAACAGTGCTATCCCCCACCCTTTAACATTGCAAGCCCTTATTCCACCTATGTGTGTGACCTGTTTCCCCCTGGATTCGAACTCGAGACCTTTTTTATGTGCACCTAAGCCTTTATCACTTCACCATATTTCTTTGCTCTTCATTTATTAATATATCTATTTATTTATATATATATTTAGTTATATTTACTCGTATATTAATATATATTTATATTACATATATATATTTATATTAATATATATATATATATATATTTACTTATATTAATGTATATATATATATATATTTAAATTAATATATATATACATATATAGTTATATTTATATATTTATATATTTATATATTTATATATTTATTTGTATATTAATATATATTTATAAGATTAGTTTTAAATACATTTATAAAATATGCTTTTTTGTGTGTTTATAAAAAAATAAATACATATATACAACACACACACTCATATTATCTGTGTATTTGTCAGTATAATTATACATATTTATATATATTTACAAATATTATATATTAATATGTATATACATATGTTTAAAATATATAGATAATATATATTAGTTTGTCAATACCGACGCACACAAATATATATACACACACACACAAACATCATATAGGTATATAAATATTAATATATTTGTATTTTAAATAAAATGGATGTTATTTTTTTATTTATATAAGCCTTATATATTGAGAAATATACTTTATATGTAAATATGTTTAATTATTTATTTATAAAATTAAATTTTTATGGGTGAATATATAAAAAATATGTATATATCGTTATATAATTGATTATAAATAATGTTAAATTGTGAAAAATGATAAAATTTGAAAGCCATGATATCAATATAAATGTAACCCCTCATAATAAATTCAGTCCTCAGTGAAAAAGGTCAAATAGACCTCTTGAAATGAAGCTTAAATTCCATTGAATGTTAAACAATTTGAGTATCCAGACTAAAAAATCAATTTTGAAGGCCCTCTAAGCCTTTTTGTCCTCTAAAAATGTGACATATGGTTCTTTTGGGTCATTATCATGTAGAGCTCATCGTATTCTTCAATTTGATATGTTTTAGAGCTCAAACGGACACTCGTATCAAAAGTTATGGTCATTTGAATTTTGAGTTATGTTTTTAACTTATTTTAGATCTTTTATTAATTTTTTTGATTTTTTGTGTCTTCAAATTGTTATAAAAATATTATTAGACGATGATAATTAGAAAAAATATTAATTAATAATTTTTTAAGATATTTTATAGGTCATTTTCACTACATATCTTATAATTAAGTGAAAATGTTTATTTATACTCATCTAAAACATATTTAAAAAATATATATTATATTTATATCAACATAAATATACTTATATATTTATATATAAATATATTATTTTTTATGAAATATTTTTTTTTGAAATGTACAATTTATCAGCGCTAGGAAAAAAGCACTAATAAATCCCCCCCTATATCAGCACTACTAAAAAAGCACTGATAAAGGGGGACCCTTTAACAGCATTAAAAAATGCCCTGATAAAGAGGGTATCTCTATCAGTGCTAAAAAAAGTGTTGATAAAGGGTCACTTTTAACAACGTTTTTTAGTGCTGTTAAAAGGTCCCTTTATCAGCGCTTTTTTAGTGCTGTTAAAGGGTGACGCTATGGAAACCTAGTTTTGTGGTAGTATACTCTGGTTATGGTAGTGCTTGTGTTGTGTCCTAGGTGTTTTTGGGAGAGATGTGATGTGGTCATTCTTTTAGTGATATGGGCCCAAGTGTCTACGATCATGATGTGATGTGACCATGTTTTTGGGGAAGTGTAGTATACGGAAGAGATGGGAGCACCATGATATATGATGTTGGGGTGTGAGAGCGGCATACTAGCAGTAAATCAGTATGGGGTACCCTTATTGAGGTGATCCTTATTATATTATTTTACTTGTCTTATGTTATTTGGTGAGTTCTCCTTGGTGAGATTAAGATGGATAGTTGACCTATTTAGGTTCTTTTGGCTCTTTTGTTTTCTCACGTGTGCATTAGTATGCTTATTCCACATTTTCATGAGAGAATTTGGTTTTCCTACTGAGTATACATGTATACACACCCTACATATATAAAACTATTTTTAGGTTTCCATGAGTATTGCATAGACCATACAGAACATTACTAGCTTGTACCTTGGATAGCTATTGTGTATCTACTTTAGTTTTAATTTTGGGTATTCTACTTTGGATACTTTTATATTTATCAGTTTTATTTACACATGCATTGTGGTATAGTTTTTGGTTTCTTTTTATATTATTTAATGGAGTTGTTTGTGGATGATTTATCTTATCTTCCAATCCTATTTATATTATAGAGGGTAATTCCTCTCATAAATGAGATTTTTATACCCTCAGTTCTAGTCGCCAACCCAGGGCCTACTGGAGGTGGGACTTAGGGGTCATTATCTATCTCCCCTCATTATGGTATCTTTGGAGGGAGGGGGTTGTGACATCATCTTTGGATCAAGTGGTGATGACATGTTCCCCCATAGTTAACATGTATTCCTTGTTGGACTTGGTGAAATCCATCTAGGAGTCTAATTTTAAGTGATTGGTGATGTAGGAAAAGTTTTTAGGGAATGACCTCATTCCATTATGGTCTTTAGATAGAGATGATGTGATATAAATTCATGGAATAGTTATAGTTCCTACATCCATGGGATAAGAGATGATGAGGTACTCTCATGCTTCATAATGGGTAGTGCACCCAGGATTGGTAAAGATTTATTGTGATATTATAAAATGTTTTTTGTGGTCGGGTATGAAGAGGAACATTACAGGATTTTTCTCTCATTGTCTTACTTTTCAAATGGTTAAGGTTGAGCATCAATGACTAGTTGGTTTGCTTCAGCCTATTCATGTACCCATTTAGAAGTGTGATGAGGTAATGATGGAATTTTCAATGAGGTTTATTAGGATCCTAAGAGTTTGATATATTATGTGGGTTTTGGTTGATTTAATGACAAATTTGGAACATTTATTTACAATTTTAGAGACTCATTCTATAGATAGGTTGTGAAAACTCTATGTTCAAGAGATGGTGTGGCTTTATGGAGAAACTATGACCATAGTATCTGATCAGGATATACATGTCATGTCTCAGTTTTGGTAAGGATTATAGAAAGTGATGGGGACTCAGTTGAAGCTAAGTAAAACATATCATATGTAGAAAAATAGGTAGTTAGAGAGAACATTCTAGATTTTAGAGGATAGACTGCAGTCATATGTGCTAGATTTTGGTGGAGTATGATATAATCACCATTAATTGGAAGAGTTTTTATATAATAATAGTTACTAGTATCTGATTCATATAGATCTACTCAAGGATATTTATGGTCGGCCATGTCATTCATCATTGTGTTAACATGAGGTAGGTGAGGTAACTCTTTTTAAGTTTATTATGGTGTAAGAGACCTCTGATTGGGCTATTTGATTCAGAAATGATTTATGATCACTCGTAGAAAGTAGTTCTCATAAAATGACATTGGCGTAAATCCTTGGAGTTCATCAATAGTGACTGGGTTTTCTTATGGGTGTCACCTCGATTGGTTCATCAAAGAAGTTTGTGTCATAGTTTTTGGGACCATTTGAAATCATCAAGCATAACATAATAGTGGCCTACTATTTGAATCTTCCTCCATAGTATCAAGATATTTATAACATGTTCTAGGTATCTAAACTTCAATGGTACAAGACTGATCACATGATACTAATCAATAGATAAGACATTGAGTTGGAAATTGATGTATCATTTGTGGAACACCCTATTTGGATCACGTAATGGATTGAGAAGGTGATGTGAGGGAATAAAATGTCTTATATTTGAGTTTTATGGTAGCATAATCATACCCAAGAGGAGAATTGGGATCGATAATTTGATGTATAGGATTAATGTACTGAATTTTTTTATCAGGAACTTTGGAGACACTTATTAAGTATAATAAGTCCATAGAGGGAGAGATTATAATAGACTAGAATTTTTAGGAGAATTACACCCTTATTTAAGCCATCCTCTAAGTTTTTTGTGTTATGATTTTATTAGGTGGGGTATTAGGTAACTTCTATATAGTTTTTGAGGTTTTTTAAAGCCTTTAATGGGGTTCATGGTTTGATCATAGTATGGAAAACCCATGTGGTTATCCCTAGGAAATCATGTGGCTTGTTTGAGAGGGGAAGTAGATGTTTCATTATTGGCACATGGTTAGATCTAACCATGAAATATCCCCCTATAAAATAGTTCACTTGTAATAGATTTAAAAGAATTTTTGGTGTACAGTTTCCAAAAATGTGTGGAAAACTATGTGGGTTCCCTAAATAGGTAGTGATCCTTACACGATTGGTTCATGGCTTGGTAAACCATGCAACTGAAATACACATGGAAAATTATTTTAATCCAAAAAATTGTATTTTAACCTAAAACCTCCCTAAATCCCTTCAATATTCCTCCTACACCTAGGGATATCAAACTTAGGGACTCCAATTTCTATTCTTGGTGATTCCTCTTCCACTGAGCTCTAATTTAGATGGATCTAAAGGATTTGTCCCATGAAGATTTAATGTGAGAGGTCATTCTTCATTTTTTTCCTTCATATTTAATATTGATATAATCTCCTCTTCTTGGATGTAATCATATATCTATGATTTCATGGGTAGATCTATTAATTCTATTGTGATCTAATAAGTAATTCTCAATTTATCGATAGATAGGCAGCTAGATCAAGAAAATTTCATTCATTTTTCTGAATGGATCTAGATCTACCATTGTAAATGGAAATTATTGTTTTATTTGATCTAAATATAATATAATATTATGTTTTCCTTATTTAATATTGATTCTACAATATATTTTGTGAGGAATCGAGATTGGTTCTAGGAATCATTTGTGTATAGGTGTGATTCTGTGATAGCCCTTGTAAATTGAAATTGGAACTCCTGAGGTAGGAATTACTTACAGCATAGGGCCCTTGTGTTGAAATTGTGGGTTCCCTAGACCCAACTATTCATTGCTTTTTTATTACCATATCATGTATACAATAATCTATGTATGATGTCATCTTACCATTATAGTGTAGACTTTTTTGCGTCCACTATTGAAATGGTAATCCCCAAAGATTAATTGTCGTATCGAAAGGTTATAGCAGTTCCCAAGCTATAATGAGAACCTCTAGATACTATGAAATTAATCTTAAATATATGTTATATAGTCTAGATACATCTTACTAATTGGAAACAGTATATGTTTGACTATCAGGTGTTGGGGGCTCATAAGCATTGAGACTTATTCTCATGAAGTTCACACTTGGTGATCTCTAGTAGTGAGATCATGAGGACTGGCCCGCTAATAGGAACACCACATGTTTCAGGTGTCATTGGATGATCCTATCTATGATCATGTGTAATGGTCTCATGAATTGAGATCATTACCAATGTATGTCACTTGATTACGTACTTTTATGCAAGATGAAAACCATGGTGATGAAGTCATGGCATGGTAGTTTGTGTCAGGTGTGTCGTTGGTGGCATGGAATTGGTTGAATGGTCAAGAACGGATTTGTAACTTCTGGGTTATGGAAGTAATATATCTCAGGTCATATTTATATGGATGGTAGTACCTTTATAAGACCATGGCCATGGCAGTCAAGGGTAAATCCATCCAGTTAAATCAACAAACTATAAAGCAAGAAAAGGTTGATGACACGTTAGTGCATCCTACTTTATGAGATATTACAGACAAAGAGATTATATTACACAGTGCATGTTTGTAGGTTGGTTGTCGCTGCTATGACAATACTTATTTCTTCAGGGGCCATGATGGGTTTCTAGATCCCGCTCTTGGTCAGTAAATACTATTCACAACTTTTGAAATAAGGGCCTAGAGGGTCACACACAATAGCATATTCAAGAATCTGCCCTATTTAGTTGAATACAAGTTTTGGACATGGTGGGCCCCACCACATGGGTCTGGGATTTTTCCAATGTTAAACCATCACCAATATAATAAATAAATTCATATTATTCGATTTTAGAATAATGAGTATTGGATTTATTTATTAAATGTATTTACGAGTTTTAAGTAAATACATGAAAAAAATATTAATTAACGAATGTTAAATTATACAGGGTTCAATTAATATTTATGGGATTGATGAGTCAGGTTAATGACTTAATTATTATCATTTAATATATTTTAATATATTAAAAGTAAATTATAATAATATTTATGGCTCAGTCTAGTAGTCATAAAAAGTGTGTTAAGTATTCGAGGTCGACGAGGTGATACCAGGTATTTTAATTGAGCACTATAAATAGAAGAGGAGGGGAATTTTCCAAACACTATTCATGGAGCTTATCTCTCCTATCATCTCTCCCACATTCTAGAGAGATATGATCTAGATCCAAGGAGCTCAGATGGGTCTCTCTCTCGTGCATCGCTAGCGATGCGATTCGGTGGTCATTGGAGCGTCGAAGGCATCGTCGCAAATCTGTGCTAGCACCCAGATTATGACGAACGGTGCTCTCGTGGATTCCTTGAGTCACATGTGGACGATCTAGAGGAATTTGACTTCGAATTATTCAAGCATTTATCACCAATGACGAGCAGAAATTGTGCGCGGCTTCGGATTTAAACCAGGTATTTTACGGTTTAATTTTGTGCTTAAAATCCTCCACGCGTGGTCCTCACCTAAGATCGGGCTGCTCTTCTTCGACGTCGACAAGTTTACGTCGACCATCAGTGGAAAAATTTTAAAATCCTCCACGTATGGTACTCATATAAGACAGGGCTTCTCTTCTACGACATTGACATGTTTATGTCGACCGTTGATGAAAAAATTTTAAAACCCACCTGTTTGGGGCTTCTACTGCATGTCAGGTTCTAACAAGTGGTATCAGAGGGAGCGCGTGTTGATTTTAAGCCAAAATAAATTAAATTTTCATTAATTAATGAAGATGGTGTCGTTCTGGTTCTAATGCTGCAAACCATATCTAAATCCAATACTGGATGACCAATCTACGGCCATCTGAAATTTTAAATTGGAAGAGCTCCATCACCCCGATGGAATTCCAATCGCTGGAATAGTGTTTTCTGGGAACAGATTCTTATTAAGAATCATAATTATTATTATCATTATAATAATTTTATTATAATAAAATTTTATTATTATAATAATTATTATTATAATATCTTATTATAATAATATTATTTAATTTATCACAATGATAATATTATTATAATAAAATATTATTATTATTTTCTAAGCCTAGTATATAGGATTTAGTTTTAAAAAAAGGGGGTGACCTTGACCCAAGTGGGTCAAGTTTATAAAAAAATGAGAGTATAAGACCTTCCATTGAAAGTCAATAAAAAATGTGTAAGGGTGGGGTGGGGCGAGCGGCCCCCGTCTCCCATGCACGGCGGCCCAAAGGGCCGCCTCCTTTGTCTGCCCCGCTGAACCAGCGCACAGCGTCAAGCTCCGCCTCTGCCTCCTTCCCGAAGAGATTCACCTAGGCACCTCCTCCACCAAGAAAAGTCGGAAACCCTGTGTTGCTGCACCAGGCGCAGTCCGCCCCCCATGCCTTGTATCTCTCCCGAAAAAACCTGCAGCATGCAGTGAAGGTCGCCTCCTCTGCCTTCCCTGTGGAGAGACGCAGCTCCCATCCCCTATGCTGCTTCTCCTCCACGCAAACCAGCAATCGCCATAGGCCTCCATACCATACTCACCCCTGAGCTTGGTCCTCCCACTGTGCAGGCAGACCCCCTGCACTAGGCCACCCCGCGTAGGCAGCCGGCCTCGACCCGGCCTCACGATTGGCCTTTTCCTCGGTGCCCATACAGCCTCCTCGACAGGGACCTATTGGGCGCTCCAGCAGCAGCCCGCACCAGCACATACCCGGACCAACGATCTCCTGGACACACCTCTGGATCCCTTTCTGAGCTGCCCTAGCCAGACCGGCGAACCAGGATCGCCATCCCCCCGATCGCCCCTTGCTAGAAGTCGCAGCGGCACGCAACACCGTCGTGCCCAGCAACTCTGGCTGATGCCTGGTCCTCGCTCCTGTAAAACTAGAGCCAGCCCACCGTGCTGCTGCTGCCCAAGGCATCTCCCGGTCGCACCACCCCGTTTGGCTTCCGAGCGCGCACGGACAACCCGCTGGGCCAGCCTACACCGTCCCGAACATGCCATGTCCCGGCCGTCGCTCGGTATTCCTAGTGGGGAGGTAACTTCACTACCCCAGAATAGGTCCGCGTGGGTCTGTCCATCCTAGAATGGGCTTGGGCGGGCCGGCCTAGTACATGAATCCCTTGCATGGGGTCGAAACTGCTCGGACTTGGCCTGCACAGGTTTTCCCCAACCCGCACAGGCCTTGCCCAAAGTTGTAAGATCCCGAGTGTTTTAATTTAATCAAAATTAATTAAAATAATTAATTTAATTTCAATTGATAATTAAATTAATTAAACATTAATTTTTGTTATTAAAATTTTAATGCGGCGTGATTAATTTAATTGGGAGATTAATTAAATTAATTAATTAATTTAATTTTTAGTTTTTAAATTTTAATTAATTAATCGGGGCCGAACGATGTTAAAATTGAATTAAAAACAAGAGTGATGTTTTTAATTCGATTAAATTCCCTTAGAATTTATTTAATTCAAGTTTAATTTTATTCTGCATTTAGTTTATATATACGTGAGTTAAATCATATATTGATCATGAGCTGACACCTACCAATACATGTCTGGTGTTTGTTTATTTATTTAATTATTTATTTAATTATTTCATGTGGTTTTGTAATAATTATTTTAAATAAAAAGGTGATCTGTGTTGCGTCTCAGAGTCGTTATATCTATAAGAGCATGCGCGCCCATTCTCAGAGTTGTATATTTTTACCCCGAGACCCCCTCGCATGCGTGCGAGTACAATTGTATAATGACGAGATGACTGGTGACGCATTTCATGCCAAGTGACGGCGACACACTAGACCGGAGTTGGATTCATTGGATGAGCAGACATTTCTATTCAAGTTTCAAGCCACGCGACTAAAGGTATTTACCCTTAGGGTTTCGTTTGGTCCATTATTCACTCAACGGATCAACCAATAGTACCGGCTCATGATCATGTGTTCATTTTATTTCTGCATGGCTTATTATTTTTGTGCATTGTAATTTATTGCATGATCACATAGTATAATAATAAACAAGTATGTAAGATAAAATGAATATGTGACGTGATGAAATTTCTATTTCTTACAAGGTCATTTGTGAGTGCGATCACATAGTAGATGATTATAAAATTAAAAAATGATTTATTTCATCACACTGAAAATAATAAAACCCTCAAAGATATATTAAGTCTAAACAGCCTTCCATCATTCAAATTTGGACAAAACTAGCTATTTGAGGTGTTGGTCATGCCTTAGCTAAGGGTGCCTCTTACTACTGGGGAGTCCTTATAAGAATGATGGGTCGAATTAACTAAAGTTCTAGTAAGGATTAGTCATAGATAACTTCCTATAATTTTAGAGGCAAGCATTGAGTAAATCAAAATTTGATTTTAAGAAGCTAGGACTTCACTCAACAGATCAAGGAACCGTAGGTTAAAGCGGTCGACCAGCCAAAAGCCTACCTAGAACCCTCCAAGTAGTGGCGTAGCCTTAGCTTGTAGACTATGAGGGGTGGTTCCGGGATCCTTGCCACTATAATACTCAAGCGATAGAGTATTCCAATTATAGCACAGAGGGTTCCTAGATTCCGATAAAATAGTAGGAGAGATTAAATGATTTAAGTAATTAATCAAAATGTCTAAACTGGTAATCCAGATAAAAGGGACTCATCTGCCAACATTTATTTTTGTAGAAAAATGGAAAGTTATACCACAAGATTAAAACTGCAATATTATAATGGAAAAAGTAAATTTCCACACTGACACGAGTATCCATGAATAGTACATGTGTGCGCGCATAGTACTATGATATAGGAAACTCAAGGTGTCAGTGTCCCCAACACTGTTAAACTACCTCAAGAAGCGAGGGTGGAAAATGCTTACCAGAGACTAATGTACAAAGCATATGATAGTTATATCATCATTCTTTCATAAACGTCCAGTGTCAGTTGCGGTCGCTACACCAGGACATAGATGATATAACATAAAGTCTCGTCTCCAAGAAGTGTGCAAGGAGAAAGTGAAGCAATGATATAAATAAGTCTAAGTTTACACCGGCATGTGTAAATTGAAAGATCGATCATGATATTTAAATATCATTTTCACCTCATTACTAAAGTCTTGTTTTAAGTTACAAAATGAACAAGTATTGAGTAAACACTTCATTACCTATCTATGTAAGGTTCTCCAAGTGAATAAGAATAAAAAACAATTAATCTTTAATTCTTATGGTGGATAAATTGAAAGACAATGTGAAAAGGTCAAAGGCACTTAATGTCAATGACACATTCATAATGTCCTTCAATTAATGAGGTATTAACAGAGGATATTTTCATTGCATATTATAAAATAATACTATGGAAGTTTAAAAGCAATAAACTGATTTAAAAGAGTAAGTTTCTGCTTCTACATCAGGATTATTCATCAATGTAATGTTTCTCTTTTACTACTTGGGTATTAAATACAATATTTTGGTAACATATGTGTATTTTAATACGATAACCAAGTAAGTATAGAAACATCACTAGTATTCAGGTGTATTCTCTAAGTGGCTATGAAAGGGTGATGCCTAGGCCAGTGGTGAGAAGTACACAACTTCTTAAATTTCCAAGTGAAAGATTCATGTTGAACTATTGTTGAGTATAACCACAAACATTAATCTCATGTGTCCTTGGATGCAAGGAGACATTCTTTTAGTTTCTGGAATGAATGTTGTTTTTGGTAAACTCAATCACTAGTTCAGTGATACATGAATCATAGGCAATTAGTGATGAATATAAATATAAGACTTATACTCAGTTGTGACATGATAATTCTTTGTCAAGTAATACTAAAAATGGACATCATGAATATACCAAGTATGGTATTAAGGCTCGACACAGCTAAATACATATGGTATTATCGATGTCATTAGTATGGACAAAGGATCCTTTATAAATAAAGGTACATCACAAAGATTTTGGAAATAGTTCATCATGTAAGCATGAACTATTCCAATTATAAGATATAGGTATATATGCTTCATAAGATTCCTTTAAGAAATTAAGGAATTATAAAGTGAAGTATTTTCATGGTCAGGATATTTGAGTTGCTTCGGGTTGGGATACAGAAGAATATCTCGACCAAGCATTCATCAATCATGATAATGTAGCATGGAGCAATTCCTAAATGCACATTACATTATCGACATCATGACATTGATGTTAATGGGGAGGATTGATGATGAAGTCTTACATATCAACATTGATCAAAAAAAATTAGTGTGGAGTAATTCCTAAACGCACATTTTATACATCAAAGTATTAATGTAAGTAATCTCAATGTTGGAACTAGCAAAAACTTCCATTATATTTCATGAAATTATTTTCAAATAAAAGCGATATCCCACAACCATATGCCAACTATAATGACAAATGGATATCATACGATTCATAGTATGATGAAAACCCATTATTTCATAAGAACATGTGTTTGGATGCAAAGAGTTTGTTAGGACATGAACAAACTAGCTTCAAGACAAACACATTTTGCATTTAGTGTAATAATATTAACAGTTGTTTAGGATGTTACATAAATCCCTAAGATAGAAGAGTACATAGTTAAGAAGTAGACTAAACTTCTATATAAGGTTGCACATCTCTATTAGAGATAGTGGGAGCTATATTGACTTGTGTTTAGTCAATGCTCAAAATGCACAAATTAGTTGGCATAAGATCTAGTTCCATAAGTGCATGTGGAAAAAAGTATGTTCTGGAGATACATACTGCGTAGGGAGGATAAAACCATGGTGATGGTTTTTATATTCACCGCGGTTGGTGATCTATTATTCAATGTGATTAATATTTCCTACAATTAATAATTATAGGGAAATTAGCTAAAATTTATAAGACCTACTAAAATTAAATTAATGGATTCCATGTATCAAAGTGAAAAGGGGCTATTATTTTGAATACTGCGGTGGGTATTCAAGTGAGTTAATACATGGATGGTACAAGTGTAGTACCAATAAGGCTTGATTGGTTTCACTAAGTCATTATTCCTAAATCCATTAGAATTTTACTTATCATAGATAATATCCATGATCAATTTAGTTATCATTGGATGTCATGACCACAAATTGTGGATGGTGTCTATACGACACAACCAGAAAGGGACGGTCACATCACAGAATGCTAATAAAGGTTGTAAGTTACTGAAATCTGGTTTAGGATTAAAGTAAGCAACATTATCATAGTATATACATTTAAAAAATGTTTTCTGTGTGTCTACCAGAGGTTAGTGGGAGCGCTAAGGTTTTCCAATAAGTAATATGTTCGGTAACATATGGAAAACAGCCATTGGTCTGATAGTTAGTTAAGACCAAAATGAAATTTACTCTCCAATGACTGACTTAAAGTATCAACCTATGTTCTAGGGAACAGGATCTACTAAGGTAGATCTATATGTTGCTTGGTCCTATTCAATCGTACATATAGTGACATTGTATTGAAAAATACATGTTGGAACAATTCAATAGATGAATTGTTTCCTATGTCATAGGTCATAATCTCTCCATGTTGACATGTCTGTGACATGGGAAGAGATAAATGTGGTGAATTGAAATCCATACGTCAGAGCAATGAATCAATCACGTATGCCATGATATGTACAAGAACCAATATTTCCAAGGTATATTTTACAATAGGCAAATATCAGTTATATCCAGGAGCACTACAAGGGATGCAGTCAGAACAATATAATTGTACTTCGGTAAGTACAAAAGATATGTTCCTGGTAAGTGGAGAAGAAAGGATAATAATTTTTGGGGATATGAACTTGTCTTCCATTGATCAATGTGATCTAGTTTTATATTTAGGCTAAAGGTGATGAGTGATTCAAGCTCATATCATCCTATGGTGGCCATACCTACAAGACCGAGTACATTGGAGCTTCTAAGATATCTAAGAAGCAGTTAAATGCAATGATTTGTTCCAGTTCTTGGAATCGCACCTAGTGAGAAAAGTATTATCATAATTTAGATTATGATATTGTAAAGACCCAGAAATTTCAAGAAATTTTTTTTCATAAATACTTTGGAATTTTACAAGTCTGTGTCTTCTGAAGGCACTTGATTCCAAGGCCTGGTGTTCCCAGAATCAATTTTTGAAGTTTAGCTCAGGTACGTTCAGTGAATGAACGAGCAGTTTTTTCTAACTTTTGATTCGTTGCTCAGAATTGAAATATGAGGGCACTGATGAACTCACAATGTCGGTAATTTCTTAAGGGGACCTTTACTGCAGTTGTGTTTGCATGAGAGGAGAAGTTAAAAATTGTGGATTAAATGAGAAGTGAATAAAATTGTGGGACAATTTTATTTTTGTATCTTAAGTGGTTATATCCTACATGGGGGAGTTGGGATGGGACCCACAAGATCCTAACTACCCATGTGAGGATAATTGTGAGGTGGGGCCCACACGATCCCCAACCATTCACATTCCCTAAACCCTTAAACCTTCCATTAAACTCTTTTGTTTAATGTTGACACCTCCCTTGAATTTAATTGAGTAACTCTTCCTCTCCCCTCTCTCCCTCATTAATTCTTGCCAACACACACTTTAATTAATTGATTGAACTTCTTCAATTAAGTTAATTAAGTGTTTGAATTTAAATTTAGAAATTCATGGAATGATTAAATAAAATAAGGATAAGCCTTATTTTATTTGTGGTCAGCTTGTTGTGTTGAGATTTTGGGGGAGAGAGCTCTTGAATTTCGAAGGACGCTTCATCTCCTTTGTTGAAGAATGCCAACTCTCCGATGAAGAACATCGACTCGGAGACCCAGATTCAACTTCCTCTTCTTCCTCCATGACAAGGGAGGAGACACTGATGTGGGAACTCTCCAACGACGTCATGCCTTGTTTTCTTCTCTCCGTGATAAAAAGGGGAGACGCCGCTTCCTCCTCGGACACTCTCTGTTGACGTCTACGAATCCTTATCTGGCGATGCCATCAACCACGATTCCAACATTCGACATCAATTATCAAGGTAGTGGTTATTTTTGTTCAAGTTTTAATTATCGTTCTTCATTGGTTAAGGATTGGCCACATGATATCGTTGTAACGGGAGGAGATCAGACCGCACAAACACAGCCGATTCTCCTCCCCTATTCTTTGTTTATCTTCGATGATGTTGGAGGCGGAGGCATATGATGTTGTTACACCATGAAGTGATTGGAAAAGGACCACGTCCAGAGCGGGCCATGGTGTAGGGGCGCAACGTCGTCGCACTGCGCTGGTGAGACGAGCTGCGGCAGACTAGCAGGGGTGGCCAGCCAAGCTGGCCGCCAGCGTCTCGAGGAGGCGGGACCCCTTCTGGGTCCCGCAGTAGCTCACAATCGGCTGGACATTACCCAGAAACTGGGGGGGTGTAACCCCCCCTAACCATATTTCAGGGCGGACCCCACTGGGTCCACCATTTCCAAAATAAAGGGCTTGTGCCCCTTTGCGTCCCGCTCGGCCAGCAGTCGAGCCGCGGCCGGCTTCTGAGCCAGGTCACAGGCCGCACAAGATGAGCCACGCCGCACCCAGTCTGGCCGGACCCAGACCTGAGCCTTGTCGACCCATTTTGGGCCGACCCAGGGGGTGTTGGGCCGGGTCGGATCGGGCCCAGACCCCCTATTTTCGGACCGTTAACAGTTAAATGGTCATATCTTGAGCTACAGACCTCTGATCGATGCACCTTCAGTTGCGTAGGATTCCTTGAAATGAGTCGGTAATTTTGGTATATTACACTCGATTTTTTGGTGATGTTTGGGTATGGTCGAGTTGGTTCGAACCCGAAACCAACCGGGCCCTTGGAGCGGAAACGCTTATAACTTAAGGACCAGACGTCCGAATGACGTGCCGTCAAATACGTTGAATTTATATTAGTGAGATAGTTATTTTTTCTTAATCCAATCAAGGTTTCAATGCAGATGGAGTATGGTCAGGTTGTTTTTAGCTTAAAAATCAACTGGGCCCCTCGGACGGAAAAGCCAATAACTCTCAGACCGAGCGTCTGATTGATGTGTCGTCTGTCACGTTGAGTTCCTATTGATGAGACGGAACTTTGGGATACATCAACTCTGGAATTTGTGACAGTTTATGTATTTTCCCTCTTGGATCATGGAGCGGACCCTCTCGGAATCGAGCATGCTGTGTGCGGGGACCCTAGAGCTGGCTGTGACTGCGACGACGATGACGACTGTACTTGGATCCTACTTGGGTTCGGTAGCGATGATGATTGTACTTGGATCCTTTGTGGGTTCAGCAGTGCTGAAGACTGTACATGGATCCTACGTGGGTTCAATAGTGATGGTTACTATACTAGGATCCTATGTGGGTTTGGAAGCGATGGCTTATGTACTTGGATCCTACGTGGGTTCGGCAGGGAAGATGATTCAGAGGCTACATCTATCATCTCCACCCCTCTTAGTGAGTAGTATACCTGTGTGAGCTGAGTCTTGACTTTCAATCAATATCATCAATATGATTGACTTACTTTCCTGTGTGGGCAAGTTTGTGCTTTCCTATGTGGACTGGGTTGTACTTGGGCTCTTGAGTTGGAGCCGAACTGGAATTGATGACTTAGGTATATGTATGGGAATATACCAAAGTAGAGTTGTTTGATACTTCATGTTTATATCTTTCCTTTGTTTTATATCCTTTGTGGATTCTGGGAGACCTTCGGGAGTCTCGGGTCCCTACTGAGTATCGTATACTCACCCCTGGACGGGTTATGCATGCAGTACATTGTGTTGGATGCAGATGACAGATAGCACTGATCGAGGTGGAGTCTTTTGGAGCGGGATGGTACCTGGATGTGGACCACGTGGCGGGACGTACAAGGAGCGGACGGCCGGACCTAAGGAGCTGAGGAGACCATTTGTACCCACCCTTCAGGTTGGATATCCGGAGGATGACTCAGTGGTTGCCGGTTTACTTTACTGCAGCTGTTCTTTCTTTACTGTTGTACTGTACTTTCAGTTGGGTTTTTATTCTGGCCCATTTACTTTCCAACACTTACTTTTGTACTCATTTTACTTAGTGTTTACTTCATCTTTCATACTATGTTGTGTAGTTTACATATATAAAGGCAATTACTTCCCTTTTTATCAAGATTTATGCTTTTGGTACTAATCACCAGCCCCTAGCCTATGGAAGGCGGGCTTGGGGTAGTCACGGCACGGGCCCCGAGGACGGGTCGTGACAAATTGGTATCAGAGGAGTCAGTTCTACCACAGAACTTAGGACTCTGATAATTTCTTTTTGTGAAGCAATAGTGTTAAGTGTATTGAGTGTGTTTATCAGTCCAGGGAGTCCAGTGTTGGTGCGGTGGCCGACATATCCATACACCAAGACCCTGACTTCTGATTTTTGACTCAGTGCACGAAAACATTGATTGCATGTGTGTTTCAAAAGTTTTCTTAGTGATTACTTTGTGTCATCTCACTAGGTATACAGTATTAACTGTGGCGCACCTATTTTTTTCAGGATGGCCCCACTATGACAGCTATCTAGGGTTCCCAGCATTGTGTGAGATGGCAGCCCACTGAGCGATGAGGCCTTAGTGCAGGGCCCCATTACAGCAGAGACACCAGTGGTACCTCTAACCTTTGGGCCACCGATACCACCATCCCTAGCAGTGGAGAGTGAACGCCTCCTGAGTGCGCTTCATGAGTTTCAGCGATAGAGGCCACCCAGGTTCCATAGAGAGACAGACCCTCAGGCAGCTGAGGATTGGCTGGAGGCTATTGTCTGAGTCTTCATATTGGTAGGGACACCAGCAGATCTTATGGTGATCCTTGTCACGAGTCTCCTGTACGCAGTAGCAGGTAGATGGTGGAGCCTGATGATCCAGGTGCACGACGAGGCATCTCTACTTTGGATGGATTTTGAGAGCCTCTTCCGCTCGTAGTTTGTTCCAGCCACCCTTTGTGCGGTGCGCATCTAGGACTTACTACAGTTGCGGTAGGGCAGCATGACAGTAGCCCAGTACTTGGAAAGATTTACCGACCTCTCGCGTTACTCCACGTACATGGTACGAGACCCATTCTTCCAGGCTCGGACCTTCGAGCAGGGACTGAAGCATGAGATCAGGGCTTTGATGGTCTCCCTCAGCATTCCGACACTGGCAGGGGTACTGGAGCGAGCCCTTCTTATGGAGAGCTTTCTTGCTGAGCCTACACCAGCAGCGAGGCCTACCGTAGGGCGACTTGTAGCGGAGTCTTCTGTAGTCGGCAGTAGACAGATGTCGCATAGGTCCAAGCGGACTAGGCCATCAGGTGGGAGAGCTCAGGATACTGGTTCGGATGTGTGGGTCACACGCAGTAGAGCCAGTCATATGAGAGGCAGACAGTGTTATGCATGTGGCGGGTATGGCCACATGTCTCGTGACTGCCCGACCTGCCATGCATAGGAGTAGCAGACGGTTGAAGGACCACCCAAGTAGAGGTAGAGGTTCGACCTTGGTAGTCCACAGGGAGTAGGCGGATGAGTCAGGGGAGCTGGCTGAGCAGCAGGTGGTGTACGACGCTTCGAGACTCTACCACCACCACCACCAGGAGGTCCACCCCAACCACAGAGAGCTGGTGAACAAAGGCAAGCTCAGCTTCAGGCAGTGGAGTCTTATGACCACGGTGCACCTGAGATGATTATAGGTACTAACTGTGTCTAATCCACCCTTTTTGCAGTTCTTATTGACACAGGAGTGAGTCATTCTTTCATTGTCACTTCCCTTGTTCGAAGCTTGGAGATTCCGACAGAGTCTTTGGCTTGATCCTTAAGGATAGAGAATCCTACGGGAGTAGACTCGATGATTACACACTGGTGATGGTAGTGTGAGATTACTCTAGGAGGTGAGATCTTTGGCTGGGATCTTCTTGTAGCGGCGTCGAGGCTTTACAGCGTCATCTTGGGTATGGACTGGTTATCTATAGTCCATGACCAGATTGACTGTATTAGGTGCAAAGTGTGGTGTATCTTCACAGATGAGAGCAGGTTCACCTTCACCGGTGAGAAGGGATCCTTTGCAGCATAGGATGGACTTATGCAGAGAAGAGGGCAGCTGATCACCCATCAGTTGGCTAGTCTCATCCTAGGAGAATTTGATGTGAGGAGTCTAAGTTTTCCTATTGTGGTAAATCAGTATGCGGACATTTTTCTTGACGACGTTCCAGGACTACCTCCACGCAGAGAGGTAGATTTATACATTGAAATGTACCCTAAGATAGCCCTGATATCTACTCCAGCATATCTGATGGCTCCCGCTGAGCTTCGTGAGCTACAGGTACAGCCGGAGGACTTGCAGGGAAAGGGATTCATCTGACCCAGTGTTTCACCCTGGGCTTCTCTGATTTTATTTGCCAAGAAGGTGGATGGGAGATTACGACTATGTGTCGACTACCGTCGCCTAAATCAGGTGACCGTAAAGAACAAGTATTCACTCCTGAGGATTGATGACCTCTTTTATCAGCTCAAGGGAGCACGATAGTTCTCGAAGATAGACCTCGGGTTAGGATATCATCAGCTCAGAGTTCGAGATGAGGATGTGCAGAAGATGGCCTTCAGGTGTCAGTATGGCCACTATAAGTTCTTGGTTATGCCTTTCGGTGTAACCAATGCTCCAGAAGTGTTCATGAGTCTCATGAATAGGATCTTCTAGCCTTACATCGATCAATTTTTTGTAGTCTTCATCGACGACATACTGATTTACTCGACTACTAAGAAAGAGCACACCTACCACTTGCAGGTTATACTGGACACACTATGAGAGCACCAGCTTTATGGTAAGCTCTAGAAGTGTCAGTTTTGGATTTGAGAGGTCCACTTCTTGGGGCACGTCATCTCTGAGGCAGGAGTCATTGTGGATCCTGTGAAGATCAAGGCAGTACTTGCTTGGGATCCACCCAGGAGCATGACGGAGGTGCGAAGTTTTCTAAGTCTGGTTGGGTACTATCAGAGATTTGTGCCAGACTTCTCCAGAGTTTCAACACTGGTTTCAGCTTTGAAGAAGAAGGTAAAACCCTTCATGTGGTTAGATAAATGTCAAAAGAGATTCCAAGAGCTGAGACAGAGATTGACCAGTGCGCCCATCTTTAGGCTACCGGAGGAGGGCGTAAGGTACATATTTTACTGCAATGCATCAGGGATCAGACTCAGGTGTGTATTGATGCAGGATCAAGTAGTGATCTCTTATGGTTCACGACAATTGAGGCAGCACGAGTAGAACTACGCTACCCATGAACTGGAGTTAGCAGTAGTGGTCTTCTCCTTGAATATGTGGCGGCACTATCTGATGGGCAAGCGCTTTACAGTCTACTCTGACCACTAGAGTCTCAGGTACATATTCTCGTAGAAGGACCTGAACCTGAGATAGCGGTGATGGCTTGAGATCATCTAGGACTATGACTTTGATATAATCTATACTCTTATGAAGGGGAACGTAGTAGCTGATTCTCTCAGTAGGATATTGGGAATTCAGCTACTTGGAGAGGCGACAGAGCAACTAGCCGCATTGCAGATATCCTTCATGGATAGAGATGGAGAAGCCTTTCTACAGTCACTCACAGTCACTCCTCCACTACTTCAGTGGGTCAGAGAGGCATAGCGTGGGGACGTTGACTATGAGACACGATGTGCACAGATATCCACAGGACAGGCACCTGATGGATTTTCTGTAGGAGGAGAGCACGTCATCCTCTTCAGGGGACGTATCATGGTACCAGTTGCACTGTAGGAGGAAGTGATGAGGGAGTTTCACACTTACCCTCTTGTGGTACATCCAGGAGTGGTGAAGATGTACCAGGATCCCAGATGACAGCACTGGTGGTCGGGTATGAAGAAGGTTGTGGCAGAGTTTGTTTCATGATGATTCACCTACCAGCAGGTGAAGGCAGAGCACCAGGTTTCAGCAGGCTTGGTACAGCCCTTAGAGGTCCTAGAGTGGAAGTGGGATAGGATATCCATGGATTTATTGACGAGGCTCCCTCGTACTTCCATAGGACACGACTCCATCTGGGTAATTATCGACCGACTCACCAAGTCAGCCTACCTCCTACCTATCAGAGAGCAGGGCTCAGTGGAGAGCTTGGGATGCCTCTTCATTCAGGAGATCATACGACTTCATGGTGTGCCATCATCTATTGTCTCTGATCGAGACGCTTTCTTTACTTCCCATCTTTGGAAGGGGTTGTAGGAGGCTTTTGGGAATCAGCTGCGCCTGAGCACTGTCTTTCATCCTCAGACGGATGGCTAGATGGAGAGGACCATTTAGACACTCGAGGATATGCATCGTGCATGTTTCCTTGACTTTGGTCGTAGCTGGGAGGATCACCTACCTTTGGTGTAGTTTGCATACAACAACAGATACCACTCCACCATCAGGATGGCACCATACAAGGCCTTGTATGGCTGACCATGCAGATCACCTCTGTGCTGGACTGACCCTGGGGAGTCAGCACTTGTAGAACCAAAGATGGTCCAGGATACGACGGAGAAGGTGAGATCATCCAGGAGAGGATGAGGATAGCACAGAGCAGACATAAGTCATATGCTGATAGGAGACGGAGAACACTGGATTTCAAGTATGGTAACCACGTTTTCATATGGGTCTCACCTTGACGTGGATTACGAATATTTGGTCGGGGCGGCAAGTTATCTTCGCACTTCATCGGACCATTCCAGGTTCTCTATAGGGTAGGCGAGGTGGCTTATCACCTGGTCCTTCTACCTCAGTTGCACCGAGTGCACGACGTCTTCCACGTATCTCAGCTGAGGAGATACGTGCATGACCCTACACATATCATTGATCACGAGGAGCTGGAAATTGATGACGGGGTGACATTTACGAAGGTCCTGATGGAGATTGAGAATCGACAGGAGCGGGTCCTAAGTGGATGGTCGATTCCTCTAGTGCACATTTATTGGCAGCACGGGAACCTCCAGGAGAGCACAAGGGAGCGAGAGGCTCAAATGTGTGCACAATACCCTCATTTATTTCCCTAATTTATGATGTAGATTTACAAGGATGTAAATCCCTGATGTGGGAGTAATGTAAAGACTTGGAAATTTCAAAGAAATTTTTTTCTTAAATACTTTGGAATTTTTAGAGTCTGTGGATTCTGAAGACACTTGATTCTGAGGTCTGGTGTGCCCGGAATCAATTTCCGAAGTTTAGCTCGGGTACATTCAGTGAATGAATGAGTGGGTTTTTCTAACATTTGATTTGGTGCTCGGAATTGAAATCTGAGGGCACCGATGAACTCACAATGTTGGTAATTACATAAGGGGACCTTTACCGCGGTTGTGTTTGCACAGGAGGAGAAGTTAAAAATTGTGGATTAAATGAGAAGTGAATAAAATTGTGGGACAATTTTATTTTTGTATCTTAAGTGCTTATATCCTACATGGGGGAGTTGGGATGGGACCCAAAAGCTCCTAACTACCCATGTGAGGATAATAGTAAGGTGGGTCCCACACGATCCCCAAGCATTCACATTCCCTAAACCCCTTAAACCTCCTATTAAACTCCTTTGTTTAATGTTGACACCTCCCTAGAATTTAATTGAGTAACTCTTACTCTCCCCTCTCTCCCTCATTAATTCTTGCCAACACACACTTTAATTAATTGATTGAAATTCTTCAATTAAGTTAATTAAGTTTTTGAATTTAAATTTTGAAATGCATGGCATGATTAAATAAAATAAGGAGAATCCTTATTTTATTTTTGGTTGGCTTGTTGTGTTGAGATTTTGGGGGGGAGAGATCTTGAGTTTCGAAGGACGCTTCATCTCCTTTGTTGAAGAATGGCAACTCTCTGACGAAGAACATCGACTCAGCAACCCTGGATTCACCTTCCTCTTCTTCCTCAGGGAAAAGGGAGGAGATAGCGACACGGGAACTCGCCAACGACGTCACACCTTGTTTTCTTCTCTCTGTGATAAAAAGGGGAGACGCCGTTTCCTCCTCGGACGCTCTCAGTTGACGTCTATGAATCCTTATCTCGCGACGCCGTCAACCGCGACGTTGACATTCGACATCGATTATCGAGGTAGGGGTTATTTTTGTTCAAGTTTTAATTATCTTTCTTCATTTCTTAAGGATTGCTTGCATGATATCATTGTAACGGGAGGAGATCAGACCGCACAAACACAGCCGATTCTCCTCCCCTCTTCTTTGTTGATCTTCGATGATGTTAGAGGCAAAGGCACACGGTGTCGTTGCACAGTGCGGTGATCGGCTGAGGACCACGGTCGGAGCGGGCTGCGGTGGTGGTGCGTGGTGCCTCCATGCTGCGCTAGAGAGGCCGAGGAAGGTCACGGCCAGAGTAGGCCGTGGCAGAGGGGCACGGCGTCGTCGCATCGTGCCGGTGAGAAGAGTCGCGGCATAAGGCCGCGGCAGACCAGCAAGGGTGGCCGGCCAAGCCGGCCCCCAGCGTCTCCAGGAGGCGGGACCCCTTCTGGGTCCCGCGGTGACTCAAAACTGGCCGGTCATTACCCGGAAATCGGGGGGGTGTAACCCCCCCCCCCCCCCGACCAGCTTTTAGGGCAGACCCCATTGGGTCCGCTGTTTCCAAAATAAAGGGGTCGCGCCCCTTTGCATCCCGCTTGGCCAGCAGCCGAGCCGCGGCCGGCTTTCAAGCTGGGTCGCAGGCCGCACGAGCCGAGTCGGTCCACGCTGAGTCGGGCCAGATCTGAACTCGAGTCAGGGCGACCCGGTCCGGGCCGACCCAGGGGGTGTTGGGCTGGGTCGGACCGGGCCCAGACCCCCTATTTTCAGATCATTAACATTTAAACGGCCATATCTTGAGCTACAGACCTCTGATCGATGCACCGCTAGTTGCATAGGATTCCTTGGAATGAGATGGTCATTTTGGTATATTACACTCGAGGTTTTGGCGAATTTTGGGTATGTCTGGGTTGGTTTGAACTCGAAACCAACCGGGCCCTTGGAGCGGAAACACTTATAACTTAAGGATCGGACATCCGAATGACGTGTCGTCAAATAATTTGAATTTTTCTTGGTGAGATGGTTATTTTGGATTACTCAAATCGAGGTTTGGATGCAACTAGAGTATAGTCAGGTTGGTTTTAGCTTAAAAACCAACTGGGCCCCTAGGACAGAAAATCCAATAACTCTCAGACCGAGCGTCTGATTGACGCGTCGTCTGTCGCGTTGAGTTCCTATTGATGAGACGGAACTTTGGGATACATAAAATCTAGAATTTGTGATAGTTCATGTATCATACCTCTTGGATCATGGAGCAGACCCTTCCAGAATCGAGCATGCTGTGTTCGGGAAACCTAGAGCTGGCTGCGACTGCGACGACAATGACGACTGTACTTGGATCCTACGTGGGTTCGGCAGCGATGACGACTGTACTTGGATCCTCTGTGGGTTTGGTAGCGATGACGACTATACTTGGATCCTATGTGGGTTCGATAGTGATGGTTACTGTACTAGGATCCTATGTGGGATCGGCAGCAACGACTTCTATACTTGGATCCTACATGGGTTCGGCAGGGAAGATGATTCAGAGGCTACATCTATCATCTCCACCCCTCTTCATGAGTAGTATACCTGTGTGAGCTAAGTCTTGACTTTCAATCAATATCATCGATATGATTAACTTACTTTCCTGTGTGGACTGGGTTGTGATTTCCTGTGTGGACTGGGTTGTACTTGGGCTCTTGAGTTGGAGCCAAACTAGAATTTATGACTTAGGTATATGTATGGGCATATACCAAAGTAGAGTTGGTTGATACTTCGTGTTTATATCTTTCCTTTGTTGTATATACTTTGTGGATTCTAGGAGACCTTCGGGAGTCTCGGGATCCCTAATGAGTATCGTAAACTCACCCTTGCACAGGCTATGACTGCACTACATTATGTTGGATGCAGACGACAGACAGCACTGATCGAGGTGGAGTCTTGTGGAGTGGGACGGTACCTGGAGGTGGACCACTTGGAGGGACGTACATGGAGTGTACGAATGGACCCGAGGAGTTGAGGAGAACATTTGTATCCACCGTTCCAGTGGGATATCCGGAGGATGACTCAGTGGTTGCTGGTTTACTTTACTGTAGTTATTCTTTCTTTATTGTTGTACTGTACTTTCAGTTGGGTTTGTATTCTGGCCCATTTACTTTCCAACACTTACTTTTGTACTCATTTTACTTAGTGTTTACTTCATCTTGTGTACTCTATTGTGTTGTTTACTTATATAAATGCAATGACTTCCCTTTTTATCAGGATTTACACCTTTGGTGCTAGTCGCCAGCCCTTGGCCTATGGAAGGCGGGCTTGGGGTAGTCATGGCACGGGCCCTGAGGACGGGTCGTGATAGATATTCTTACTATCCAAGATGTCAAGTTACGATAGTGGACAAAAAGGTATATACTTGGGATACCATCTCTTGAGAAGTTTTACTCAATGAGATAAGGTTGCAATAGCAGAATATCCATGCGGCGGAACCGTGGTGGACCCAGTAGCTAAATCCATTAACTCAGCAGAAACATGATGTTTATCATGTGGGTAGCTAACAAGTTTGGTTAGCAAGTTGGATCTAGTGCAAGTGGAAGTGTTGAAATTGTGGGTGCCCTAGACCCAACTATTCAGTGTTTTTTGATTACCATATCGTGTATACAATAATCTATTCATGATGAAATCTTACCATTATAGTGTAGACTTTTATGCCTCCACTATTGAAATGGTAATGTCCAAATATTAATTTTCATATTGAAAGGTTATAGCAGTTCCCAGGCTATAATGAGAACCTCTAGATACTATGAAATTAATCTTAAATATATGTTTTGTATTCTAGATACATCTTAATGATTGGACACAGTAGATGTTTGACTATCAGGTGTTGGGGGCTCTTAAGCATTGAGACTTCTTCTCATGAAGTTCGCACATGGTGATCTCTAGTAGTGAGATCTTGAGGACTGACCCTCCAATAGGAACACCACAGGTTTCGGGTGTCATTGGATGTTCCTATCTACGATCATGTGTAATGGTCTCCTAAATTGAGATCATTACAAATGTATGTCACTTGATTATATACTTTGATGCAAGATGAAAACCATGGCGATGAAGTCGTGGCGAGGTATTTTGTGCTGGGTGCGTCGTTGGTGGCATGGCATTGGTTGAATGGTCAAGAAAGGATTTGTCGCTTCTGGGTTATGGAAGTAATATATCTTAGGCCATGTTGATATGGATGGCAGTACCTTTATAAGACCATGGCCATGGCAGTCAAGGGTAAATTTGTCCAGTTAAATCAACAAACTATAAAGCAAGAAAAGGGCGATGACACGTGAGTGCGTCCTGCATTATGAGATATTACAGACAAAGAGATTATATTACGCAGTGCGTGTTCGTAGGTTGGTTGTCGCTGCTGTGACAATCCTTATTTCTTCAGGGGCTATGATGGGTTGCTAGATCCTACTCTTGGTTAATAAATACTATTCACAGCTATCAAAATAAGGTCCTTGAGGGTCACACACAATAGCGTATTCAAGAATCTTCCCTATTCAGTTGAATAGCAGTTTTGGACATGGTGGGTCCCACCACAGGGGTCCGGGATTTGTCCAAAGTTAAATTATCACCAATTTAATAAATAAATTCATATTATTCGAGTTTAGAATAATGAGTACTGAATTTATTTATTAAATTTATTTACAATTTTAAAGTAAATACATGAAAAAAAATATATTATTTGACGAATATTAAGTTATTCATGGTTCAATTAATATTTATGGGAGCGATGAGTTAGGTTAATGACTTAATTATTATCATGTAATATATTTTAATATATTACAACTAAATGATCATAATATTTATGGATCAGTTTTTTAGTCATAAAAAGTGCGTTAAGTATTCGGGGTTGGTGAGGCGATACTGGGTATTTTAATTGAGCACTATAAATAGAAGAGGAGGGGAATTTTCCAAACACTATTCATGGATCTTATCTCTTCTATCCTCTCTCCCATATTCTAGAGAGAGATACTCTGGATCCAAGGAGCTTGGATGGAGCTCTCTCTCAGGAATCGCTAGCGATGTGATGTGGTGGTCATTGGAGCGTCGAAGACATCGTCGCAAATCCACACTAGCACCCATATTACAATGAACATCGCTCCCATGGATTCCTTGAAGCGCATGTGGACGATCTAGAGGAATTCAACTTCGGATTATTCGAGCAGCGATCGCCAACGATGAGCAGACGTTGTGTGCGGCTTCGTATTTAAACTAGGTATTTTACGGTTTAATTTTGTGCTTAAAATCTTCCATGCGTGGTCCTCGGCTAAGACCGGACTTCTCTTCTCTGACGTCGACAAGTTTACGTCGACCGTCGGTGGAAAATTTTTAAAACCCACCCATTTGGGGCTTCCGCTACATGCCCAATTCCAACACCTTGTATAAATTTTATTGTCATGTTTGGGATGTTTTTATTCACACATAACCATGAGAACCATTGTGTGATATGGTATGTTTGTGATTTTCTTATGGTGTATGTGTGTGGCTCATAAGACCTATGAATTTTGTGCTATGATTGTTCTATTTTATACTATACCATGTTGTGTATGGATGATTGTACTATGAAGGTTTGTATCTAGTATCAAAGTGATAGGTGGATAATTATTTCTTATTTAGTCACTAGATTTGGAGCATGTGATGGTACAATAATTGATGATGACAATGATGATACTCAGAGATGGGGTTGGGGTATGATGGCCTTGTGGGCCAACCCAAGACAAAGTATGGGGAATTGTGACCATGTGGCTTGACTTGAGATAGATTATGGGGAATGAAGGCCTTATAGACCAACCAAAGGTTGAGATGGGGGTGTGATAGCCTTATTCCCCAACCTAGTAGACACAGGGGAATGATGTCCTTCTGGTGTGACCTAAGGTTGAGCTGGGGTGTAACGACCTTGTGGAATGAACCAAGTCTTAGTTAGTAATGGACATTGATCCAATAGTTGTATTGGCCTATGACCTGATATGATATGTGATTACATATGAGACATCCCTTCTATAATGGATCCAAATTAGGTATATTTAGGTCTCATAGTGGCTTAGATAGAACACAATCTCCTAAAATCTGATTGGTTTCTTATTTCTACGTTTACCTTCCATCATAACATACACCTTTATAAACATGTTCACTTTATGTTAAGGATGAATTGGTACTGTCCTACTAGGTTTATACTCACACCCTACATGGTAATCTTTATGCACATACAAATTCCATAGTTAGGTATTTGGCTAAGGGAAAGGTCCCTACATTGGCGAGCTGAACAATAGATTTTGGAGGATAAAGGTGATACCAGGATAGAACCCATAATATTACTATAGTGTTTAGTTTATTTTCTTTAGTTATAATACATTGGTTGACTTACCACATTTGGAGCCATTAAATTTATATTATATGGAATAGATTCCTTTTATCATGGTACGATGATATTCTTTAGGTTTCTATTGTGCCATTATGGGATTTTTGTTTATACTTTATTGTGATCCTGGTGTATGGATATTATTACTTAGGGTATAGTCTCCCCTTACACCATTAAAACCCTCACCAGTAGTTAGAAATATCTTTTGTATGGGGAGGAATGAATGATGTGACATAACACTCTAGCCCAGACCAAGTGATTTAGGTCGGGGAATTATATAGGATACCCCCTATTTATAAGAGAAACTTTAGTAACCCCTCTATAGTGTGGTGGAGTTTGGTCAACCAATATTTTAAATCCTATCTATTTAGAATGGACATATCCCTAAATATCACAGTTGTTTTATGAATTTTGAAAATTCAGTTGACCATGAACATGGAATAGTGGTCTTGTAAATGGTCATTTCAATCTTGATCACTGACTTTGATTAAATAATAATCAGGGAATAGGGGAACCACCCTCTCCATCTTGACCTACCTCTATGACTGATCACACTGAATAAACATCATGAACATTGAATAACACCATTCTGGCCTCTAAAATGGTTGTTTTTCTCTACCCCATTATATATAGGGACTCCACCAAGATTCTATAAGTTCAAAACTTTAAAAAAAATATTCTAATTCATTGTTTTAATAACCTACATGGTATAGAGACACCATGAAACGTTCATTTCAGACCTTAAATCCACAATCTCCCCAAAATAGATAAACCACTATGGCTATATCCCAAAAACAGCCACTAACACCTCCCAAACACAAACTCAACCATTGTCTTTTAAACAACCATTATCCTCAACCAACCCCTCTCTAAAATGGGAGTCTTAGAAATACAAGTAAAAAAACTCCTCCATTATCCTATAAACAACATCCAAATCCCATTTTAACACCATTAGCACCTCACAAACACAAACTAATTTTAGGTAAGGTCTAGACCTTCACATTAGATACCTATCAAATGATTCTTGTCCTTGAGAATCAAAACCTAGCATAGGTAGAAAACAAGGAAACCTGAAAAAACTTAAACATCCCCAAAAGACACCTATAAAATAATAACCATTCCATTACTAAGGAAAATTTTATTTTTAAGAACAAACTCACTTATATTAGTATAAAATAAAAAAATCCCAACATTAAGGAAAAACAAAGTTCAAAATAATTCAAGATACTGAGCATGAATATATGACTCATGTTTCTACAAATAAAACATGATTTTTTGAATATTTTATTTATAATAAATGATTTGATTCCACAATATTTATAATTAAGTGAATATTTAATGGGAATTTTTAATGAGATCATGATTTTTGAAATTTTATGGAAATTAAAGCTTTCCCACTCAACTGCACTCTAGTACTATAATCATAAAATTTTGTAAGTATTGAAATTTAACTTGAAATATTTTTAAGTAATTCCAAAATCATTACGATAAAATTTTTATTAGAATACCTAGATTTGGATCACATGTTTTAATAGAGAGTATGGGTCCTGAACTCAGTACTGGATTAGATTCTTCAACCAAGATAACACTTTAGTGTTTAGTCTGTAACATATTCATTCATTCTTGGATTGGGATGAAAATTTTACACAAGATAAAGTACTCAAAAAATAAATATATAATTAAAATGTTATATAATATATTTTATTGGAATAAAGGGTTAAATATATAGTAAAAAAAATATGGATTTTCTTATATCATATTTTCAACATCCTATTTAATATATTTTATAACCCTAGCCTCCCCTGTAATTTATAAATTGGTATTTTTCACTATTGTAGGAGGCTTAAAATGTATTATATAGTTATTATATAAATATAGTGGTATCAATTCACTTATCTAACCAATTGGTATAATGAAGGCTTGCATGAAAGTATCACTTCTAATAGGCTTTCATTTTCTTCTTCTATATTGTTCTTTTTTTTCACAACAGTATTACCTCTTTCATGCCAATAAAAATTATTTGTTCTTATAGTTTCCTATTTTTATTTTACTTATTTATTATTTAATATAATAGTGGATATAATATTAGATCTTACCCTTATAATATTTTACTTATGTAAATTGTCTCTATGATGACGCATCCACCCATGAAGGAATAATTCCTTAGTAGTCGATATAATTTCAACCTTCTTAAATTTATTATTATGAATTCATGCACTTGGTTTAATTCATAAAAACATGACTAATTAATTTTTTTCTAATTAAGGAACTTAATCAATGAACACTTATCACACAATTATAATTTTGTGTGAATCATAATAATGAAACTTATATTTTCAAAACTAATCAACTTGGGATAGAATTAAAAAATTTAAATCTAATCTCAAAAATCAATTAATTTAAATTTATATAGTTTAAACATTTTAATAATTTGATATTGACAATAATTTGTCTTTATAATGATAATAAATATAGGGTTTCGTGATTTGATGTTCCAAAGTAAACCTAGGGTTATTTTATCTTTGTGGTAATAATGATTTTAATGAGATTTTAGGGGGTAAAATTTTGAGGGGATCATAATTCAATAAATTTTAATATATGGTATATCGATAAATAATTAATTCAAGTGGTATGTTAGATCAATTATGATTTATTAAATAATTTTTTTTAAAAACACCTCTTCTTATTCTTAGTTTCTTTTACTTTATTATCCTAAAATCAAATCCACCAAAAAAAATTCTTCACTTTCTTTTTTGTCTATAAAAATTCAAAAAAAACCAAATTTTCTCTACTCCTTCAATGATTTTATGTTTGTTTCCTTTAAAATTATAAGTGTTGTTTAAATCACTTCATCCTTAAGAGAACTACCTAAGCCATACACTATGTTGAATTTAGTAAAAATAAATCAACTTTTGTGAGAGTATGTGACAACTATCATCAAATTGAAACCATTTATAAGGATTTTGGTGTATTATTTATCTCCTTTTAAGAAATTTTGATTCATTCTTCTTCTTATTTGATTTTTTTTCTTCTTCCACTTCTTTTTTATCCTTTCCACACTTCTTTCTTTCAAACATTAATTTAAACTTATTTTAATGATATTATGGTCCACCATTTTGTTTTTTATAATATTAATGTTGAAAAACTTCCATCCAAAATTTCTTTTTTAATAAGACCCTGAATCAGACAATATCGATCTATAATAAGTGTTGAAATTCACTTATTTAAGGATTTCATGCATTTTGAAAACATAAAACTAGTAATGACTTTGAATTATTTTCAAAATATGATATAATAGCTAATAAAAGTATTGAATATAATAGAACAATTTTAGAATTGGGTACACCTGTCATTAATTATCAAAAAAAATGAATTGCATAACCAACTCTTGAATCAATCTTTAAACTCAATTTGGTTTTAATAAATCTTATTCAAAAAATTAATGGACTCTTTGGTGAGGACCCAAAAGTGAATTTAAAATAATTCAATGTTCTTTGTTTAAAAATGAAACCAATAAATGATCTTTAAGAATAATTGAAACTATATGTTTTTCTATTTTCACTTGATGGAGTAGTAAAGGATCGTATGTATTATTTATAACCTAAAGATGTAAAAAAATTAAATATTTAAAAATTATTTTCTTTAAATATCAAGGAACAAAATAATTCAAAAATATATCTCATATATCAACCAAATATAATGGGAGTTAATGTAAGAGTACTTGGTGTGATTTAAGAAGTTGTGTGAAAACTACACACATAACCAAATTAGTGAGTAAATCCCTATCTAGTGCTTCTACAAATGTATCACACCAATGGATAGAAGCATGGTGGATTTTGTGATATGTGGAGAATTAGTTAATAAAACATGATCAGTAACTCAAGAACTGATTAATAAAACAGCACAAAACTCCCAACAATTTAGTGATCATGGAACATTAGTACCAAAAGGTGTACATCAGGAAACCTCCCTAATTATATATAATCATTTATTTGATAAAAAGTTGGAGCACTAGATCAAAATATAGCACAAACCACTCTAATAATATTTTATAGAATTCATGTAGTATTAGATCACCCCCAATGATTATTTCCCATGACTCCAAGATACAAACAAAATCTGTTGTAGTATTCCCAAGCAGACTATATAAGTAGAAACAACCATCTTATCAACCCATGTATGGCCAATTCTCATCAACTAACAATCCATGATGTAAATATCATCACATAATAAACTGTGGTATAAGCTAGAAATAAAGGTATAATTTTCCAACAAGATTTAAATAGCCTCTTCCTTTATAATGGGGTTTTAAACAGCCCTAAAAGAGATTTGAATCCCAAAAATCAACAAGCCAATAACAACATTTTGAGTCCCAAAAAAAATTATATTCTAAAACTAATGATATTTTGAAACAAGTTATTCTTAATCAATAAAAATATTAGAATATTCAATATATGTAATCGAGGGAGATAAAAATAAAATGAGTCATATTTCCACCACTTTCAATCAATTGTTAAGTAATAACTCTAGATGTAGGGGCCCGGATCTGTATGGATGAACCCTTTGCATGTTTTCAAAGATCAAAGTGCTCAGAAGTGGCTCAGAAGAAGTTTGTAGATGTTTGGTTAAGTAAAAACTGTGAAGAGGGTATTACACGTCATGTAACTGCATTACAAGACATGACATCCTATTTCATGGGTTTTTTCATGGAGTTAAATGGGGATTCTTGTCATTAAATGTTTTGTGGTTAGAAAAATAAAATAAATCATTGAGGTGCTACATTTTTTAGCAAAACTTAACCTCTAGGAATTACACGACATGAAAGGGCATTACACATCACGTAATGCCCCAACGCTATATGTTTTATGTTTTTTTAGTCACTCGGGTTTTCACAATCCTACAGTTTCTGCTCCCCTCCCTCTCAACCCAAGCAACCCACAACCCTCCCTTCATCATTTTGGGGATTCCTTCATTAATGAACAATCCCTAGCTCCCTTGTTTGATCGGTAGCGATCTGTATTCAATATAAGGTATGATCTACCTTTGTTCTTGAGGTTTATTAGATCTATTTCCACCCATTTCTCTTTTATATGTTATGGCATGTTATTTCCATATTTCTGATGGATTTTTCTTGCTTTTAGGTTGGTTCGGTTATGTCGTGGCATCCTCGGGTGGATGCAGGTTTTATGGGAGAGGTGATCATGATACATTACTCTGATCCATTCTTGTGCGAGGAACATAAATAACCTTTTGAGGTATAGGATTTGATGCTTCTCTATTTATTCATGTGAAATTGTAGAGTTATCATGATTTATCCCCTTGGATCACAATAAAATTAACCTAATAATTATATAAACAATATTAAAGAAATTGGTATTGATCATATATTTTTTCTTTATACCATGAAAATGTTTTGCCTCTTGATTTTCTAGATAGTGTGATTTTTATACTTGCTTTATTTATAATTTCTTTCTTAATGGAAATTTTTAAATAACTTAAAGCTGGAATTAATTGATAATTATTTGTCTAAAAGATAAATGGCATGTTTAAGGAATATGGTTGTTGTTTTTGTTGCAGTTTTATGATAATAAAATTGATGCAAGTGAGCGTGTAATATAATTGGTTGGTGAACATGAATTATGTTGATTATTTTTTATAAAATTATTAAAGGAATGTTAAATTAATTGTTGAATTAATTTGGTGATATCTTGTGATAGCTTGTTTCTTAGGTTTCTTATAGTTGGAACCTTTGAATGATGAATCAGTTAATTCAATATAGAATAAGAACTGACTATGTGATAAAGTTAATGCCTTGTAGGGACTGAGTTTCCTATTTGCTTGTAAAGGTCAAGTACCTATGTTTTAGAACCATGATAGTTTGTTCTGTGTGAAGGTTAAATGCCTTGCTTTGGGGATGAGATCACTTTTCTATTTTTTTTCATACAGCTTGTGATGTTCTCTAGATATGTGACTTTTGGTTGTGGGGTCAGGGAGGGTTATATGTGATGTGAGCCTAGGATGGTTGAGCCTACAGGGATATTATGGTATGTGGGGGCAGGGATGCCTAGTGGTTGTGGCAACAGTTGATGCCTAGAGTGGAGAGATGCATCAGTTTATGTATGTGGGTGTCGGGGAGAATACAAGGGATGATGGATGGGGTTGAATCTGTGATTACCCATTGATGTGAAAGTTATTGCTGTTGAATCTATTGTTTGTTTATTTTCTTTATTTTTCCCACTGCTTTAGGCATATGGGATTTCTTACCCTCTTCCAAAAGAGGTGAATATGTGTGGGGTATTTCATGTGATTTTCATTTTTATCTTCTTCAATATGGATAGTTCTATGCTCTTATTATAGGTGGAAAATACTCTATAGGTAGTTCATCTACTCACCAAGTTGAGAACCTTGATTTTGGTAGCTTAGAATTCTTTCTTAGAATAAATGGAATTATGGAAAGTGAATGTGTTGTTAATAAATTATTGAATAAATGATGTTTAACTTGTGGGGTTGGAGATTAATGCAATACTGTGCTAAGGTTATGTTTCTGAGGAGTCATGGATTCGGTTGGGTTATGCTTGGAGGGAATATAACTTGGATGTGATATTAATGGAATGTGATGTGGATAAGGATAATGGTTAAATAATTAATTAACATAAAGAGAAACTGATAAAAATGGATAATGTAATTTAATATATCTCTTTAAATGGTTGTGTGCTTATTAGATATCTAGTATTAGCAGTGGTAACCAGGAGTCTGAGAGATGTTAGCTACAGTTGAGTCTAAGACTAGGTAATGCCTATAGTGTGGTTGTAAGCTATACTATATGTCGTACTTTTTTGTTTCAATATGATACTCCACCCTGTCAGTTAGGACAACTAACATCCTAAGGATTCTGATCCCTAGGGGGTATTTTTGCCAACATCTCGTTGGGAGGATGGATGGCTGACTACACCCTTTGACCCTACTCTCTTCTCTTGGTTGTTACTTATGCTAGTATGCATGGTGGTTAGTTTTTTCAATATATGTGTAGAGGGATGTAATGTCCTATGGTTATTTACACACATGTATTCTGGATATACTTTCCTATGGAATACTATAGGTGTAACCTATATAGGTTGTGATGACTTGAGGATCCTTACTCGGTGTATGGGTTGTAATGGCTTGAGGTATAATACCTGATGTATGATACACATTATACGAGATATGGTGGCTTCTGAAAACTACCTGGTTACTTTAGTTCTGTGGACGTGTTGGTGTGAAGCACAAGGTGCATGTTGATGCATGAGGTGTGTGTTGTGGTACTTTTCCCAGGTGTCTACGAGCAAGCCTTTTTGGAGAGAGATTCTTAGGATGTTAGATGTTTGGGAAAAGTGGAAAACTATAGGGGAAGTGGTAGAAGGGTACCATTGATATTATTTATTATATTATATGATATTGTATGTGATACATGGTGAGAGTATCCATAGTGAGGATGGGAACTTAGTATACTTGGTTAGGTGATGAGTTAGTTTCACTTGTTCTTCACTATGCTTTAGCATGATTTCATTTCTTTTACATGAGAGGATTCAGGGAGGATCCTACTAAGTATACTATTATACTCACCCTATATTAGATAAACTATATTTTCAGGTCACTTGGAGAAGGTTGTACATCATGCTAGTTACTACTGGCTTGGGGGTTTTGTAGGAGCTGTTTGGGCTTCATGGTCGCTATCATTTTACTTTCCTTTGATACTTGTAGTTTTCCCCTTTTAGTTGTTGTAGTTTTTCATGAAATTACATATATTTAATTGAGTTTATTTTATATTTTAGTCTGATAAAGATTTGGTTGGTGTCTATCTTATCTCTCTCTTATGCATGTTTTCTCTTAGAGGGTAATGCCTCTCATCTGTGTGTTTGTTATACCCTCAATGATAGTCACCAAACCAGGGCCTACTGGGGGTAGGAATCAGGGGTCATTATCTCTCTTCTCATATTGTAAGACTAGGAGGGGTACACTTTATGGGTAATGGGTCATGACATAGTGGTATTAGAGTTGTGGTTGAGGGATAGGATGGAGTTTGGAGTTAGGCACAGGTGAGGTTACATGGGTTGGTAGAGAAACATTGTCAGCTAAGTTCAGCAAGCACTATAAACACTGGAGACCATTTGAGACACGAGTATTTAGGGCCCCCTATGGTCTAATGTTTGGACCTTTAAGTTTATAGTGTCTATTGAACTAAGTGATGTTGTTTGTAGGGTGGAGACCTAGGAAAGGATCATGCATCATTCTTCTTTGTTCATGTGTTTGAATGGGTAGAACTTGGGATATGTTATCCTAAAATGAATAAATTAAAACAATTAATTAATGTTAAATTAATCCATATTCCAAGTTTATGACATCTAATTTCTTGTTCTTTTGTAGGTATAGCTTCAGTTGATGTCCTCATCAGGTTCGTGCAGAAGATGTCCAGCAGGTTACGCTAGCAGATCTTTATAGAGTAGAGGTTGACAATGACAACACTTAAAGAAGGACACTCCAAGAGTTTCAATTCCAAATTCTGCAGAAGTATGATGGATCCATTTCAAATACATTCATGGAAGACTGGTTGGAGGAGGTTGAGATAGATTTCATTTTGATCTATGCTCGGAAGGAGCACTGGGTATTGTTGGTTGTGACGATGCTGTATAGGGAATCAAGGTAGTGGTGGTTCTTATTTCTTGGGGATATTAAAGAGTTGGGAATAACATAGGAGAAGTTCCAAGGGCATATCAGAGCCAATTTTCCTTCTTCAACCATGAAGGCAACCAGTTTCCAGGAGATGTTTACCCTTTAATAAGTGAGATCCAGTGTATGAGGGTTTGTAATCCATTTCAGTAACCTTTTGCGATATGGTTCGGACTAAATTATAGATTAAGAGGTTACGATGAGGAATTTCGAGGAGGATTTGCATCCAGAGATCCATCATTAGTTCATTTTGTTTATGCTGAAGACGTATCTCAAGGTTCTGGCATGGGAAGATTTCATCGATAAAATGTTAGCCAAAACCAGATCATCATGAGAGGGGGGTCATCAGGATTCATCACAAAGTAGATTTGTGGTCTAGGGTTCTCAGTTTTTAGGGAATAAGAGTTTTTATTTGGTTGGCGGTAGGTTATAGTCCTTAGTATCTTGTTTCTCTGGGGATAGTGGATCTCAGGCCTATACTAAGGGATTAGGTGCTTGTTTTTTTGTAGATTCCAAGGTTATTATCAATGAGAGTACTGAACCTTTCTGAGCAGTCATCATGTTCTAGGTATTTCACTTCAGATTCCTCTATTGAGGAATTTACCGCTGAGGTAGTAGCAATAGGTTGTACCATCCTTGTATTAGTAGAGAGTAGATGGGGCAGGAACAGGACAGCCTTGTGATTCTCCTCATCCTCAGAGAGTAGAGCACAACCATGTAGGTGGTCATCAGTAGGGTCATAGAGGTCATGGATTAGGTCGTGTTTAGCTTCATTTGTTAGAGTTTCTAGCACCAGGTGAGCTAGACATCATTTGAGGTACCATTTTATTTTTTTTCTACTTGGGTGCATACCTGGTTTGATTTAGTAGAGACACACTCCTTCATATCACATGTCCTTTTCCATGATTTGGGACTTGAGGTAGAGAGGCTTCTAGTGCCCTTATCATTGAATATGCCAATTAGAGGCCAACCTAACTTGTCTGAAGTATGTAGATACTGTGAGCTAGTTCTGGGTTGCACCACTCTTAGGGATATTTCCTATGTTTAGGAATAAAACCATATGATGTCATCCTCAATATGAATTGGTTGTATTTGGTGCAGGCTATCATGGATTGATTTCAGAGGCAGGTGGTGTTCTTTGATGCTAATGGAGATCTAGTAGTGTTTTTTGGTGAGAGAGACCCACAAATGGATCAGAGGCGTGTTCCTTCCTTGTCATCCCTGATGATTGAGCAGATTCTGATTTCGTTAGAATTACAGCAGTTGGTGTTTCATAGGGTTGTGTAAGAGTGCCCTGATGTATTTTTAGAAGAGTTTTTAGCATTACCCCCTCAACGAGAGATCAAGTTCAAGATCGAGCTATAGCCAGGCATGTTTCATATCTCAATGTATTCATATATGATTTTGAATTTTAAGTTGTGAGAGTTGTGTATATAGCTCAATGTTCTATTGCAGTTCGGTTTTTTCGGTCGAGTGTGTCCCTGTGGGGTGCACCAGTTTTTTGTGTGAAAAAGTATGAAGACATTTTCTGGTTGTGTGTCGATTATCGTTGCTTAAACAAAGTGACATTGAAGAAATTTTATCCTATTACATGTATTTATGACTTATTAAATCAACTAAAGGGTACAAATTGGTTCTTAAATATTTATTTTCATTTAGGATATCATCATATGTGTGTCAGTGATGACTAAATCCCTAAGACTGCTTTACGTTTCCATCATGGGAATTATGAGTTTTTTGTGATACAGTTCGATGTGATTAATTCTCCAATTGTGTTCATGGGGTTCATGAATGTTGTGTTCTATAATTTCTAGATAAGTTTGTAGTGGTTTTCATTGAATACATCCTTGTGTACTCAGTGTCTAAAGAAGATCATGCAGAGCATCTAACTTCCATTTTGGGAGTTCTTCGTCAACAACAGTTGTTTGGTAAGGTGTGGAAGTGTGAGTTTTGGGATCAAGAAGTCTATTTCTTAGGGAATGTTGTGTCCCAACAGGGATTATCTATGAATCCATCTAATATATAATTAGTTGTGTCTTGGGAAGACCCCAAGATAGTGGCATAAGTGTGAAGTTTTCTTGGTCTTCCAGGATATTACAAGAGGTTCGTAATCGGTTTCTCTCAGGTTGAGACTCCTCCAACTACTTTGAATAGAAAGAATCAGGTGATCTTTTGGATTGATCAATGTTAGATAAATTTTTATTATTTTAAGGAGAAGTTGGTTAGTGCTTTGGTTCTTTGTCTGATATTAGGAGCTTGGTTTGAGGTTTTCTATGATGCTTCATGTTTGGGGTTAGGTTGTGTTTTGATGTAGTAGATAATGGTTGTTTCTTATGGGTCTCAGTAGTTACATCCCCATGAGTGTAACTATTCCACCCACTTTCTAGAGTTGGTAGTAATGGTGTTTTCTCTGATGTTTTGGAGACATTACCTCATCAGTGAGTGCTTTGCGGTCTTCACCGATCATAAATTCATGAGGTACATTTTCTCCCAGCATGACTTGAACTTTTCATAGCATCGGTGGATGGAGTTCTTATAGGATTACAACATCAAAATATAATATACACCTACTAAGGGGAATGTTTTATTCGAGGTTCTGAGTAGGAAATATTTTAGTGATGCAATGTGTGAATTAGGTGATTCCTGGAGAGTAATAGAAGAAATTTCAGCATTATATCTCGATATGGGAGAAGATGGAGGTTGAGGTTGTATTTTTTAGATAATGGTGCAGTCATATCTGGTGAAATATGTGGAGGAATCCTAGTTGGTGGATCTTGATGTGGAGGTATAGAGAGACCGAGTTGTTTTTGGTGAGTCCCCTAATGGATGGTCTGAGGATAAACAACATTTCGTGTTGTTTCATGGAAGGATTTTTGTTCCTTTGGTGATGTGTGATATGGTTCTTAGATATTTCTATAGTTTTCCCTTAGCAGTACATCATGGCATGAAAAATATTTACTAATCTTTGAGGATTCAGTTTTGGTGTCCTAGGTTGAAGCATGTAGTTGCAGAGTTTGTGTCTTGATGCTTGGTCTTACGGAAGGTGAAGATCGAGCACCATGTTCCTAGTGGTTTTCTCCAACTGTTAGATGTTCCTCAGTGGAAGTGGGAGGACATATCTATGGAATTTGTTACTGATTTACCTTGATCTCATGGAGTCTAGGAAACTATATGGGTGGTTTCGGATCATTTGATGAAATCAAACCACTTTATATTGATCAAGGAGTTGAGCTCTATAGAGGTTCTATCGAGGTAGTATCTGGAGGAGGGGATGAGACTCCACATAGTCCCTAGTATGATCATTTCTAATCAAGATACCCATTTTACCTCTAGCTTGTGGAGAGGTATCCATCATTCTTTTGGTTCTCAATTATACCTTATTACCACTTTTCATCTGCATACGGATGGTCAGATACAGTGGACTATCTAGACTCTTGAAGGCATGTTGCGCTCTTATGTCCTGGATTTTGGAGGTTTGTAGATGAGTCACCTGCCTTTGGCCGAGTTCATTTACAACAATAGTTTTCACTCCACCCTCAGTATGGATCCATTTGAATCCTTGTATGGATGAACATTCCTTTATTCATTGTGTTGGACTGGGGTCGGAGAGTCAGAAATTCTCGAGCCAAAACTAGTACAAAATACAACAGAGATGGTTTAGGTGATTTGTGAGAGGATGAAGGCAGCACGGGATCATCAGAATTCATATTTCAATCATATAAGGATACCTATGGAGTTTGAAATTGGGGATATTATGTTTTTTAAGGTGAATCCCCATTGTGGGTATTAAAGGTTTAGTTGTGGGGGTAATCTTTCTCCCTATTTTTTTGGGGATTTTGAGGTTTAGGCTCGCATTGGAGCCAAGTCATATTGGGTATCACTTTTCAGATGATACAGATACATAATGTTTTCCATGTTTCGCAGCTCTATCATTATCTTCATGATGACTCTCATGTCATTGATTGGGTTGAGATTGATGTTGATCATTATGCGACCTTCGAGGAGTGGCCTATAGAGATCTAGGACCACAATGATAAGGTGTTGTGAAGGCGTTCTATCCCCTTGGTTTGTGCCTTATGGAATCAAGGTGGTGTTGAGAAGAGTATCGCGGAACAAGAGTCTCTAATACGATATCAGTACCCAGAACTATTTGATGTTTATCTCTTCTCTTGTAATGTTGTTCATTTGGTGGTTTTATACCTTTTCTATTAATGAGATGGATTTATCTTGTTTCTTTTTGTGTATTTCTCTCTTTTGAGAGGTATCACTCCTGGAAGAGTTTTTAGGATCTCTTTTTTGTTTTTGTTTGGTTTTGCGCTTGATCCTCTAGTGAAGCGGTTGAGCTCTTGTAGTGGAGATATCCTTAAGAGGTATCTCACTGGATGGCCATTCTGATGACCCTTTTCTGTTTCCTCTCAGGTTTAGTTTTTTATTATATAGGATTATAATGTTTTGATAGATATCTAATGTAATGTCCTGAATCCGTGTGGATTAACCCTTTGTATGTTTTTGAAGATTGAATTGCTTAGAGGTGGCTCAGAAGAAGTTTGGAGAAGTTTGGTTAAGTAAAAACTGGGAAGAGAGGATTACGCATCATGTAACTACATTGCATGATGTGACATCCTATTTCATGGGTTGTTTCATGGAATGAAATGGGATTCATTATTTGAAATGTTTCAGGGTTCGAAAAATAAAATAAAGAATTGAGGTGACATGTTTTTAGGAAAAACTTGACCTAGAGGAATTGCACAATGTGAAAGGACATTACACATTGTGTAATTCCCCAACACTGTATGTTTTAAGTGTTTTTCAACTGCTCGGGTTTTCACAAACCTACGGTTGTTTCTCCCCTCCCTCTCTTCCCATGTGACCCAACAACCCTTCCTTCAATGTTTCGGGATTCCTTCATCAAGGAACAATCCCTAACTCCCTTATTTGATCTTTAGTGATTCTTCTTCGATATAAGGTATGATCTAATGTAATTTTATTAGTTGTTGGTTGGTAAGGTTGTGGTTAGGATACCTCGAGTGGATTCAGTTGTTGTGGGAGAGGTGATCGGGATTTGTGTCTTTGATATGTTCTTGTGTGGGGAACATCAACGACGTTTTGAGGTAGGGGATTTGATGCTTCTTTATTTATTTATGTGTAATTGATGATTTATCAAAATTTATACCATTGGATCACAATTAAATTAACCTAATAATTATATGAACCATATTAAATAATTTGGTATCAATCATATATTGTTTCATTATAATATGAAAACAGTTTGCCTCTTGATTTTCTAGATAGTGTGATATCTGGGCTTACTTTGTTTGGTATGTTGTTCTTGATGGAAATTGGTAAAGAACCTAAAGGAAAAATTAATTGATAATTATTTGGATAAAAGGTAAAGAGGTATGTTTAAGGAATCCAATTATTATTGTTGTAGTTTGATGATAATCAAATTGATGCAAGTGAGCATGTTTAATTGAATTGTTTTGTGAACTTGAAGTATGTTGATGCTTGTTTATAAAAGTATTAAAGGAATGTTAAATTAATTTTTGGATTAATTTAGTGATAGCTTGAGATATCTTATTTCTTAGGTTTCTCATAGTTGGAACCTATTAATAATGAATCCATTAATTCAGGATGGAATAATAACTAGTTTTGTGATAAAGTTAATGCCTTATAGGGCTTTAGTTTCCCGATTTCTTATAAAGGTTGGGTGCCTATGATTTGGATTTGTGATAGCTCATTATGTGTAAAGGAGGAATTCCTTTTTTGGGAGTTGATATCCCATTGCTATGTTTGTTCCTTCTACTTGCGATGTGCTCAGGATATGAGACTTGTGGTTGTGGGGTCAGGAAGGCCCGGATGTGACGTGAGCCTAGGATGGCTGATCCTGAGGGTTGCTATGGTATGTGGGGTTAGGGAGGCCCAGTGGTTATGGTAGTATTTGATTCCTAGAGTGGTGAGATTCATCTTTTTATGAATGTGTGTGTTGGGGAGGATAGTGGGGATAATGTAACGGGTTGAAGTTGGTCTTACCCATTGATGTGAAAGTGGTTTCTATTTAATCTATTGTTTTTTTATATACTTTAATTTCCCCACTACTTGAGGAAAATGTTCTTACATACCCTCCTTCCAAAAGTGGTGAAGATGCATGGGGTATATCATGTGATTTTGGTTTTTAGATTCTTGGGGATGGATGGGTCTATGCTCCTACTATGGGTGGAAAAGACTCGATGGGTAGGTCATCTACTCACTATGTTGATCCCCTTGCATTTGGTAGCTTAGAATGATTTCTTAGAATAACTGGAATTATATAAAGTGAATATTTTGTTAATAAATTATTTAATAAATTATTTTTAACTTATGGGGTTAGAGATTGCTGGGATGCAGTTCTGAGGTTATGTTTATAAGGAGTCATGGACTCAGTGTGGTTATGCCTAGAGGGCGTAGAATTTGGATGTGATGTTAATATAATATTATGTGTAAAAGGATAATGGTTAATTAATGGTTAAATAATTAATTAACATAAATAAAAACTGATAAAAAGGGATAAATTAATTTAATATATCTCTTTAAATGGTTCTGTGCTTATAGGATATGCTACTGTAGTCTTAGTAGTGGAAGTTAGGAGTTAGAGAGACGTTAGCAACAGTTGAGTCTAAGACTAGGTGATGTCCATAGTGTGGTTGTGATCTATATTGTATCCTGTACTTTTTGTGTTTCGATATGCTACTCCACTATATTGGTTAGGTAAACTGACACCCCAGGGATTCTAATCTTTGGGGGTGTTTTTCCAACATCCCAATGGGATGATGAATGGCTGACTACCCCCTTTCACCGTGCTCTCTTCTCTTGGTAGTTACTTGTGCTGGTATGCATGGTGGTTAGTTTTCTTCATATATGTGTGTAGAGGCCTTTAATGGATTTTTTTTATTCACATGCATATATTTTGGATATAGTTTCCTATGGACTACTATAGGTGTAATGTGTATAGGCTCTGATGTCTTGAGAATCCTTACTCGGTGTATGGGTTGTAATGGCTTGAGGTATAATACTCGGCATATGATATATGTTATATGAGCTATGGTAGATCCCAAAAACTACCTGGTTACTTTGGTTACATAGACATGGTGGTGTGATGTATGAGGTGCATGTTGACCCATGAGGTGCATGTTGTGGTGCTTCACCCAGGTGTCAGTAGGAAATCCTTTTTAGAGAGAGATTCTTAGGACATGCGATGTTGGGGAAAAGCAGAAAACTAGTAAGGAAGTAGTAATAGTGTACCCTTGATATTATTTATTATATTATATTCTCTTGTATGCGATACTTTGTGAGAGTATCCAGGGTGAGGCTGAGAACTTAGTATACCTGGTTAGATGACGAGTTAGTTTCACTAGTTGTTCATTGTGAGTTAGCACTATTTCTTTAGTTTTACATGAGAGAATCTGGGGTGGATCCTACTGAGTATACTATTATACTCACCCTACGTTATATAAACTATTTTTTAGGTCACTTGGAGTAAGTTGGAGATCATGTTGTTTACTACTATCTTGGGGATTTTGCAGAAGTTGTTTGGGCTTTGTGGTCATTGTAGTTTTACTTTCCTTTGTTACTTATTGTTTTCCACTTTTAGTTTTAGTAGTTTTTCAAGACATTACATACATGTAATTGGGATTCTTTTATATTTTAGTCTGAGTAAGATTTGGTTGGTGATATATTATCTCTCTCTTTTTCATGTTTTCTCTTAGAGGATAACACCTCTTATTTGTTTTTTATACCCTTGGTGCTAGTATCCAACTACGGGCCTACTAAAGATGGTACTCAGGGGTAATTATCTATCTTCTCACGTTGTCATCCCAGGATGGGTACACTTTGTACGGAGGGTTCGTGACATTTTAAATCTTCCCTACTATGCCATTATAAATCCCAAAGGAAATATCAATACTATGATATTGAGGAGTGGGGGGAAATAGATAATACATATGATCTAACCTATATATCATGTTTCACTCTAGCCATCGAGAAGAACCATTCAAGATAAAATAATGAGCAACCAAAGGTGAAAGATAAGTGGAATAATAATTTTGATGATGTACCTCATAAGACCATCCAATTTCCCAATAGATTTGTATAAACAATGAAAATATATGGACATGAAATGTAAAAAGAGGTTTTAGACACATTTAAGTCATTTGAGATTAGTATCCCTTTACTTGATGAAGTTAAGAAAATTACTTGGAATTCCAAATTCTTAACGAAACTATGTATGAATAGAAAAGGGTAAATAGTAAATTAATAAATAAACCTTGGGATATATGTATCTATAATCATCACCTTAAAAAATTTAATGATTAAAAACTTTAAGGACCCTAGACCATTCACTGTACCATATTCCATAGAAGAGATATAATTTTATGATGTGTTATTTTATTTGGGTGCTTCCATAAATTTAATGTATCACTCTATTTTCTATTCTTTACATGTTAGTGAGTTAAATCTTATAAGGTTGTTGCTATAATTTTTTCTAGGCTTGGAAGGTGTGAAAACTATTTTCTAGATAAATCTTAGTATCTTCTGAAAGGATAAATTTCCCTAATTATAGAATATAAACAGATAGTTTATGGTACCATGTAACAAATTTACATAAATTTAGAACAAGGGGAATGTGTAATAAGATGCAATGATGTCCAAGTTTAGATGATGGGAGTGTGGAAGTAGACTACGCATAGAACTAACTTTATTTATGTTTCAATGTAACCAAAAGTTTCTAAATGCTATATTTGATACTCTAAAGGGAATTATAAGAGTAAATAGATGTGATATAGATGTGTTCACAATTCACTAGATGAGATAGTTAAGGAATTTTCATTTAGAAAATGGAAATGTTCAAAGGGGTGTTTTCCCACAAAATTTGGAATGTGGTGGAATCAGTTTCACTGGCTGGGCCCTAATATAAATGGTGAGGTGGGGTCACTTGCATTGTTTACTTTTTCATGATATAATCAACTTTTATTTATCTCAGTAATAAAAATTTTCAATATTCCCCAATGGAATAGGGATAAGTCCAAATAATGCAAATCTTTTATGGTGTTCATTAATTTATTCTACTATCATTGTATTTTAGAAGCTATTGTTTAGAGTATATTGTGTTGTGGTGTGTGGCTAGGATGCATTACCTTCTTAGTTATGGATACATACTTGTATTAGTTTATTGTGATTTGATAATTCCATAACTTTTCTTCATATTTGATTCTATAAAGGTTCCCTCCATTTTGGGAGGTTCTAGACCCAGTAAGTGGTATAAAAGATCAATTATATAGTTATTTAAATATAGACACGATCCAAATGTTTCAAATCTCGGTTCAATAGAATCATTCTAAACACATCTTTATAAGATAATTTTTGGTAAGTAGTTCTTGATCCATATTATATTTTTCATATTCATTGTGAGTTCATTTATTTTTTAAGGATGGTTTTGGATAAAGATAAGTTCCAAATTGAGAGGTTATAGGGGATAGATTTTGGTTTCTCAAAAACCTAGATATGTGATTTCCTTTTTTAAAAGGATTTGTATATTCTATTAATGGTTTTAAAACTAGAGGTGATGAAAAATGAAAAATAATAAAGGTTATATAATAAATAACATAGGTTTATTCAGATGTCATTGGCCTTGAAAATGGACTAAAACATCCATGATGTGAAGATAGCTTCAGAACTTATGAAGATTCTAGTTGATATGTATTAAAAGACAACTACAGTGAAACAAGTGTTTCTATTTCTGATGTTATTTGGCATAAGAGTGTAAAAAGGAAATGAAATGACTGATCAGGTCAATTACTTCAATATGATTTAAATTCTTTTAGAATTAGTAGGAGTTAAGTTCAAAAAACCAGTGTGGGATTTTCTTTTTCTTTCATCACTCCAGGAATCTTGGGATGTGGTGGTTATTGTGATGAGAAACTCATATATAAAGTGGGGCTCATATTCTAAGGATTTTCAAGTTATAATTATAAATATAGATATAATAAGGAAGGAGACCTAGAATTCTATCAAAACTTTTGTTAGTGTGGATGGTATAGGCATCCATTTATATGAAAAAATCACAACAAAGGAGAAGGAAGTGGAATTAGAATCTAGAGTAGTGTGGCTGAATGTAACAGCCTGAGATTTTATGAGAAATATTATTTTTAATTACTTTGATGTCTTGTGTTGTATGCTACACCAATATTATCTTGTACTATATGCAACACCGTATTAGCTTGTAGTATATGCAACACTATTCTTGGCTCGTGTTATACATAATTTCAAGTTCGTTTTGTGGAAATTATTCTACAAAACATTAAGTATAGATTTTGTTTAATGTATAAATAAAATAAGTTTTGATTATGTTATACGCAATACCAAACAGATCTTTCACTACACACAGCCCTGACTTGGCTTTCATTACACGCAATCAAGACCTTCTTCAATAGCGTGTGTAGTACGCAATACCAAGTTTCACTAAACGAGATATTATTATAATATTATTATGAACCAGCCATTATGAATAGTAATACCCACTTTTTGAAATTTTATCTTTCAAAATGGACTTCATTTTTTGATTAAAAATATCGAAATTAGCCTAGGGTGAAATTTTGGTATTTTTCTGAAAACTTTCAATTTTTGATGAATAGTGAAAAAACTGGGTTACTATTTAAAAACCGACTTTTTATTTAAATAATTATTTATTTTATTTAAATTTATTTTAGTTCAAAATTGATACATAACACCTATATAAGTTCAATGTAATTCATTGGAGTCATTTTATAATAATTTTAGATATATAAAAATTTTATTGAACTTTTCACCGTCTTTTACCCACCTCCTAGGAGAATTTGAAAATTTACATAAAACATAATTTTACCACTTCTGTGAATGTAATTTTAAAAATCTGAGAGACACGGTTGATGTTAGTAAGTAAAATTTGGTTCAATGAGATGAAAATAATTTTTGGTGAATAGTAACTTTTTACTTTTTTTACCACGGTTAAAAGTAAATAGGGTAATTAAGGTTAAAAATGATATTATTATTACCCTAACACATGTCCTAATTCTATTGGATAAGTGTAATTCGACCAAAAACAGCCTTAGGAATAAAATATGACCATTTAGGCCAACTTGGATTAGATTAGAATATTTAATATTATTTTATTTAAAGAATAGTTAAAATAGTTAAAATCAAAGTTTAATAACTAAAAAAAATTTAATATAGGGTTATACATAAGATAAATTCAACTATAAATATTAATTAGAAAGATAAAAAGATTTCCTACATAATGGTATTTTATTTAAAAAAAATTAGACAATAAATTATTTAATTTAATTATGACACAATGATGATGCAGTAATTACCATATTAATGAAATATTAAGCTAATTGATGTTATAAATACCCAAATAAATGTAATTTTAGACTTTTAATGAATTCCACTAATTTTCTAGGTTAATATGACATGTTATAATTTATTTAATTAACTTTTTTCGAACTAATCAGGTTGTTATGATTTTCACAAAAAATCGATTACCAAATAGTGTCAAAATTGACATAAAATAGTTTTTAAAACAAATATTATATTATTAATTTTTATTTTATTTCTAAAAATCTAAGGTTTGGAAAAATGACTTAGATAAGGTTATATATATTAATAATTAACAACTTGGGGTTCTTTTGTCTTGTTATAGAAAGTTTATTAACCTTATAGTGTAAGAAAACAAGAAGACGCGGTAAAAGTTAAATTATTTAACTTAAAGTTAAATCTAAATGATAAGGTTAAAATAGTAACCTAAACTTGTCCAAATTATATTGGATGAGAGTATTTAGACCCATAATTACCTTAGCATCAAAATAAATCAATTTAGAGCTATTAAAAACTGAATATGACTTTATAAGAAAATAATATTTTGAGTTTTTTCAAAGGTGCCCCTCTCCTCACTTATAAAAGGGCACCTCCTCCCCCTCTTCCTCACACCACTTTGAGCCATCAAACTTGGCCAAACCCTCCCAATTTCTCTTCTCTACTTCCCTAGAAACATACTAGAGTTTCTTTTCTTCTTCAAATACCAACCCTAGTGCCCTAAGAGGAGGTTAAGAAGTGGCGCATCAAAGAAGAGGTAATATCCATTACCGATCCTTTCCAATTTCTTTCTTCTTCAACTTCTTATTATTTAGTTGTTTAATTATAAAGTAATAACATCAGTATTAATTATATACTGATATGTTATTATAAATATGAAACAACCCCATTTCACCTTCTATCCATCCTACAGAAAACGAAATCACCGCACGTGCGTACGTACGGAATACCGTCTCCACGTCGTGGTGTAATCTATTTTTCCACCACCACCTTACTTGGATGGGTATAATGGTGTAAAGAATAACTATATATGGATACTATAACATCATACTGATTATTGGATATTATATCATCCACTCCAATTCCATTCAAAAATTATGGGAATGATATCATCGCTCGTGCGTACGTATGGATTACCGTCTCCACGACGCGATGAGATTCAATCTCTATGTTAACCATTAAATAATGATTATAAAGTATATATAATGAATAATAATGGTATATATATCATAATAATTCTACTGGATTTATTTATATGTTATTTACTTAATTCCATTCAAGTCAATAAGGAAAGGAAAACAGCGTTAATGCGTATGTACGGCCTACCGTCTCCATGAACGGTGTATTTCATTTCATTTATCTATCTATTATATATATATATATACTGAATATATATGACATATAAATCAGGATTTACATTTTGGAAGTAATTAAATCATGATATAAGTAATAATAATATCAAGGTCAACAAGTCCAAATAAGTATGATAAATAAAACGATTTTACCCAGAACGCTGCTTTAACATGGAATTTACAAAAGAAAGGGTAATATAAAGTCATAAGTGAACCATATATGATATCATAACAATGGATATGATTCTGTAAAAATTCAATGACATTATTTAAATCATTATACAGGAGGTTCAGATACACACGAAGCATATCGGACCTAAGGTAAGGGATAACTTTTCCAATCTCGTTTATCCGAGGTTGATTATTCATAAGTATTTACTGGGGTTATTGTTATCATCCATGTCCATGTTTTCTAAAAGTGTTTTTATGTTTGTTTAAATTCCTTTTTACCCATTTTTGACTTTTACCATGTGTTATGGAAGGAATATTTCTTTCGTTTACCATATAAGGAACTTTTTGACTTTTCCGAGAAAAGTACGAGGAGAATGTTTTTTTTAACTTATACGGCGTGAACAGATTTTTACGGTTTCATAACACCTCATTTTCATGAAGCTTCCTCTAAAATATTGAATGATTATTTTCAACAAAATCCATTTAAAATTTCATGGCATTTTGATAAAATAAAATTATTTTGAAAACAAAGGATATTTTCCTCAAGAATTCATTTCAAGGGTTTTATCAAAACCATTTTTCCATCTAAGATGAAATTATTTCATATATGTATGTTTCAAGTATAATTCCTCTATGATTTACATGGTTTCACTTTTCTTATGATGAAACGATATCCATTTGTTTTTATGGATTATATTATGATGGGATGATGTTTATGAAACCCATTTTTATTCTTTGGGTTATGATGGATGATTTATGTTTATGTTATGCCACAAGTAAGAATGATTTCATTATGAGATGGGTGGGACCTATATCTCCCTCCAATTCATTGGGTAAAGATTTATATCTCAGGAGATAGACACGTCTGGAACGGTAATTTAATCCAGTTCAGTGTTATAGGACTAAAACGAGGAGTGAACTCGATTCAAAAAGGGACTTTGTCCACTAAGATGGTCTTGGCAGCAATGCCTTGGCTACCATTGAAATCATATCATGTGATTAATGTTTTTCCACAATTACAAGTTTTATTTCCAAGCTATTTTATCATGATTGATGTTCCATTATGATCTATGACTTACGTACTGCCATGTTTTATGTCATTTCTCAAGATTTCAATGTTTAAACATTATGTTCATGTTTTTATATTCAAATTTATATGGTTTGTTTTATTTTATCCATTCTTACCCTTACTGAGCATTTGAGCTCACCCTTTATATATTTTATTTTCCCCAGGATATATAGAAAGGTTTTAGGTAAGAAAACAAAAGGGGAAGATCTTATGGGAGATGTTGAAGATATTTCACCATGATTAGAAGATTATTTTCCAAGTTTCCAAAGACACTAAACTATTATAGTCCTTTGGTGTCTATTTTTTTTATGTATTAAGTATTCCGCAAAAGTAATGTAATGTCTATGTACATCAAGCTTTGGGTCTCTACACTGAATGTGGTCTCATATACTATAATTATGGGAAGATGGGTTATATGAAGAAAGGTTACAATTAGTGAAGAGTTAATACCACAAGCATTTATTTGAGAATTAAATTTAAAAATCATGTTTAAAAAGATAAAAGTGGTATTTTACTAAGTGTGTTCATTCCTCTTGAGTCTTGAATCATAGGCTATGGGGATTCATTACACTCTATATTATATAATAGGTTTATAAATAATTATACTTCTATAAGATTTATCAAATTTGATCTATTGGGTGATTAAACTCTCAAGATAGTGGGAAAGGGTGATGTTACTATTTAGACTCAAAACATAATATTTCTAGAATTGTAAAGAGTTTAGAACATAATAATGTTAAGGAATATTTAAATTTTAATATGAAAACTAAATGACATGGATTTTTATAAAAAAAAATGGTGGAACATAAAAATTTATTCAGGTTTCAATGGTGGTGTCCAAAGGAGTGAAATATAGAATGTTGTACATGATTGGATTTTTTAAATGAGTATTGCATGCCAAGAAAAAAATGGAATCAAAAAGTTATGGAATAAAAGTTTTGGTCATTTAAGTGAGGAAGGGAAGAAAATTCTAGAATCTAAAGTCGTATTGAAATTTGGAACCATGGAGTATGGAATATGTTAAGAGTTTATTCAAGTGAATTAGTAGAAATTTTATTTTATAGTATAAGGGAAGATTTCAATTGATCAGAAGTTATAGTCAGTTTATATAGATGTATGGGAGCCTACTCTAGCTCGTTCCTATAGAGGGTCACTATAATATTTTACCTGTATTTATTATGTGATAAGAAAGGTTTCAATATTATTTCTAAAGAAAAATGTTTTATGTTTCTGTAACCTTCAATTAATAGATATCCAAGCTGGAAAATGTGACTAGATATAAACTAAAATATTTTAGATCTAACAGTGGTGGGGAATATGAAAAAGGTAGTTTCAAAGGTTATGCTAGATAAAAGTTATATGGTTTGATAATACCATAACAAAAACCTATAAAAATGGAGTCATGAAGAGGACGAATCAAAAAAAATTAGATAAGTAAATGAGAATGAGGTTGCACACTATTTTTTCAAAGGAGTTTTGTGAAGAGGTTGTGAATTGTGCTACCTATCTAGTGAATAAAAGTCCTTCTAATTTGTTTGGGTAAGAACTTATTAATTCCTAATATACTATAAATAATGTTAATATGTCTCATCTCAAAGTTTTATGTTCACTCACCTACATCTATATTGATTCTAATTAAAGGGGGAAGTTATAGGATATTTCCAAAATGTGTTTTTTATAAGACATGGTGATGAATAATATGCATTTCAACTCTAGGATAATGAATTATGAAAGTTCATTAGAATCTAAAACATTTTATTTAATGATAGTATCCTATAAAATGATCACAACTAATTGAAAGTTTTATATGAGAACAAATAATCATCACAAGATGAAGTTTTTTTAAATAGTATTTTGGAAGTTCTTGATATTTAAAGGACTGTGAAAGTTTTAGAAACACCAAATATTCAGGAAGAAGTTTTAGATATAAGTTGGATTTCATTGGTTATTTTAATTTCTAAAGTACTAGAAAGCTCACAAGCTATGGAATATCATGGTAGATCTATAGAAGGAGAATTTCCAAAAGCAGTGGTTCTAGAAAGTACATAACTACATAGTAAGTTATGGTGATATACTAGGATCTAGTGCCAAGTAATGAGGTATAAAAGTGACTTGTATTAATTTTTTCTCACAAATTGTAGAAAATCTAGAAATATTTAAGTGTATGAAATTATGAGTGACTCAATAAATTTGAATTTGTCTATGAGGGGTTAGTTGAATTATTTACATATTTCCAAAACATGGGTGTTAAAGTAATAACATGGTGAAAATATATTTCTTCAAAAAAAAGTGGTCTTATCAGCTGAATGAATAAGAAAATTATAGAATTAAATAAAAGGTTATCCATGTTGTAAAATTTTTTAAATAAATGTAAGGTTTAGATTGCTCAAAAATATTTTCTATATTTTTAAAATCATTTGATGAATAAGATAGTACTCAGAATAGTTTCCATATAAGGGTTACATCTCCAGTAATTAGATCTTAAAACCCCATTTCTTCATGAAAATATATAGGTGGATTTAAATGTATAAAACAAAGTGTTTCATAGATAAATATGATTATCACCTACTTTATCAGTGCAAACAGAGTTGTATTGGATAAAATAGGCACCTAGTAATTAGAATCATAAGTTAAACACTTTTATGGCCAATAGAGAAATTCATTCAAAGTAATATGGAAAATTGTTTCTAATATAAGTCCTTTGATTATAAGAGTTTCATAATCCTTATTATATACATAAATGACATGATCTTATAGGGAATAATAAATTATCATCTTGAGGAATTAAAGGTTTAATAGTCTATAATTTTTTAGAAGAAATATCTTAGAGTTACAAAATGGATACCGGGGATGTACATTACAAGGGACATGAAATCTAGAAATATTTTCTAACTTAGTATGACTATATCCAAGTGGATTGATTCAATATGAGTGATTAAAATCCTATAATCTCTCCCCTAATCATAAACTTCATCTAGAGAGAACATAAAGAGTTATAATATAATAAAAGGTTGAGTGAATGGTGAAGGTTTCATTTTCATTTCCTACTGAAATGTATATCATAGTTTTTATGAGGTTTAATATTGTTCATGTAGTGGGAGTAGTCATCATGTTCATTGATAATCATAGAAAGTAACACTTGTTGGTGGTAAATTGGATACTCTGGTATCTTAATGGTTCTAATTTTTTTTCTCTATTTAATAATGGATGAACCGTTATAGGGGTTTTTTGATTTTGACTTTACTATATATGATTATTCTCAAAGAATCATTGTCATCTATGTGTCTATTGTTGACTGGATGATTCAGTTTAGGTAGTGTATATTTTCAAAATAGTGGTCTCCTACAAACATTTAAAGGAAGTGGCACTGGTTTCACTAAAGTGTCTCTACTATAAATAATAGGGTGGTTTCACTTATATTGTGTAATTTTTTGAGTTGTAATATTTTTATGTTTCTATCAATAATAAAATTTTGTAGTGTTTCTCTATTATAGTGGGACTAAGTATGAACCACATAAATACTTTGTGTTATTATTTTCTTTATTCTTATATCATTGTATTTTGTATGATATTTTCTAGAGTGTGTTTCATTATGGTGTTTGGTTGAGGTGTGTTTTCTTCTCAACTTTGGATACATTATTACACGAGTTTGTACTAATTCAGTAGTTCTCTAAATTTGTTCCACATTTGAATCTCTATTGGTTTATTCCGTTTTGAGAGGTTATATACCCAACACAATTGGAAAATAAGGCTATAACATATCTTATAGCTTTCCTTTAGTATGTACTTATTCAGGTATGATACATAATCTTTCCTTTAGACTATTATGTGCTTAATATAGAGGATGATTAGATACATTCCAATTCTCTCATAATTTTAGTTATGAACTTCCTTAAAATTTTGAAAACAATCATAAATGTACATTGATTCAAGTTTTACATTTAAGAATATTCTGATTTTTATGTCTCACATTCTAACCCATCTTATAAAAACCCTCCAATTTTTATTACTCTATGCTTGGAGAGACTTTTGAAATTGGGTATGGTTTAATTTCTAAGAGTAATTCATCTCCTATTTTTCATGAGAAAATATACATTGGTTCATATTTTTATGTGGATTCATATTTTGATTATGAGGACATTCTTTATATTTTTGACATTATTGTTGAGTATGTAGATGAATTTGATGCATTATTCAATGATTTTAATGATATATATTCTGATATTGATGTTTTTTTTGGCATATATTTTAGTCCCATTGATTATTCCAACCATACAACATCCACACACATGAGAACTCAATCCACTTACACTATATCCCAAATACTCTTACCTATTGATTGGTGTGAAATTACCCTTTAATTATAGCTAGAAATCTATTTCTGGATAAGTGGTAAAAATTAAAGATCATTTTATGGAGAAAATTATATTTATTGGGTGGATTTTATCTTGAATAATAGGCATTAACCCTTAAATTTTCATGCATAGGATTCTTTTAGAGGGTGGGGACAAACTATTTAGGTAACTATAAATATGTATTAGTCCCATTTTATCTGATGTTTCAAAGAAATAGATGGAAAATTTACCTGAGGTAAGTATCATTTATCTTATCTCTTAATCTTAGTAGATTACCTTCTTTAAGACTATTAATAGGAAAAATAATTTCACAATTTAAAAAAAATAGTGGCAGGAGTTAGTTTCAATGAGGGTGAAAAATAGTTGGTGAGTGTGTGAAGATTATAGAAAACTAAATCAATACACTCATAATAACCATTTTACACTTCTTTTCATTGATCGGATATTTGAGATGCCTATATTTGTGACATCCTATTACTTTTTAGGTGGTTTTTTTTGTTTATTTTCATGTTCCTATTATAGTAAATGACCGTGGGAAGATAAGATTCATATGCTTATTCAATACATTCACATAGTTAAGGAGGCCATTTGGACTTTGTAATTCCCCTTATACCTTCTAGATGTGTATGGTAAGGATCTTTTCTGATCTACCTAAGACTTTTATAGAGATATTAATGGATGAATATACTATATTTGGGTCCTCATTTAATTATTGTCTTTGTATCTTGGAAAAGGTTTTGGATTATTCTATTAAGAAAAAACTAGTTTTGAAATTTAAAATATATCATTTCATGGTAGAGAAAGTAATTTTCTAGGTAATTTAGTTTTTTATCATGTTATTGAGGTGGATATATCTAAATTTTACATTATTTTCACATTTCCAAATCATACATATATGTATGATATTAAATCATTCCTAGTACTTTCAGGTTTGTATCAGTGTTTCATCAAAGATTTGGTAAGATTATTGTACCTTTATCTCAATTTATTTAAAAGGATTATAAATTTTTATTTGATGATTATTATAGGGTATATTTTAATGACCTAAATAAGAAACTCACCACTTTCCCAATCCTACATCCTCCTTAAGGGGATCTTCCTTTTGAGCTTATATATTATGCTTCCAATTTTTTCTGTTAGAGATATCTTGTCATAGAGGGTGTAGGGGCACCCACATGTGATTTACTATTCCTTTAATACATTAGATTTATCCTAAGAAACTAAAAAACATAAAATAAATACTTTTTTGTTGTCATATTTTTCAAATAATTTTCATTCTTAATTATTAGGATCTAAAGTGGTTGTTTTCTCTAACTATGTATTATTTATATTACTCTTAACGAATCCAAATTCAAAGATGATACATATTCGATGGATGTTACTACTTAAAAAGTTTTACTTTGAGATAAAAAATAAAAAAATGGTTAGATGGCATGGTAGATGACCACATGGACATCATCACTCACACATCAAATAATGATACCCCAAACTAGATACCACTTAAAAAAACTTTCCCCAAAGAACATATCTATGTCATATCAGGTTCACATCCTTAGTATAGTGATCTAGTGAATTAAGTAGTTGACTCTGAAATTCTTACATACCTAAAGAAACACAAAGTTAAAAAAATGAAGAGTTATTCTAGGTATTATTTGTGGTATGACCCATACCTTTTTCACATCTTTATCTACCAAGTCATTAGAATATGCATAATTGATCATGATTTTGAGTTAGCTATATATCTCTTCTATACACTTTCTTATGAATGACACTTTCACCCCCAACATACATCAAGGAAGGTATTAGTGTAAAACCTTGAGTTTTTATGAACCTTTTTTTGAATAAATTAGTTTTCATTGATGTATTTCATTGCATTAAGTCAAACATTCCTTATATATGGCACTGACTTGGCTTTCTCTACACGCAACACTGACTTGGTGTGTGTTACATGCAATACTGAGTTTCTATGAAATATCATTTTATTATTATAATTATTTAAACAAGGTAATTATAAACTATCCGTTAAACTTATTAATATTAATAGTAATAACTAATTTTAAAATATTATTTATAATGGTTTTTTGTAAAGTCTTTATATGTTAAGAAATACTATTTTCTCAAATGAACTTCATTTCAGGTCCTTCTATAAAAAAAATTAATTTTATACACATTGATAAATTTAATATGATAAAATAAACTTCATTTTTTAATTAATAATTTTTAAATTATCTTAGGGTGAATTTTTGTGATTTTTTTGAGAAACATCATTTTTGGATGAATAATGAAAAATACTAAATTTTAATTCAAAAACAGATTTTTCATCTAATTTATTTATATATTAAAATTATATTTTAAGTTGGTTTTAAATTCAAATTATAAAAATAATATATCTATCAATATAATTTAGTTCATTTTTATATTGAATTTATATATAAAAACTTTATGAACTTTTGAACATTCTATATTTAAAAACCCATTTTCTCACCAGGTCTACAATATTATCATTAAACTTAATTTTGTTTCTTATTTGAATTGAATTTTGAAAAATAGACATAAAAATTTTCAATAAATATTATATTTATAGTCTAATAGGATCAAATAATTTTTTAGACATTATGAATTGAAACTTTACTAATTTTTAATTACCACAGTTAAGGGTAAATCATGGTTATTAAAGGTAAAAATAATATTATAAATATTATAAAATTGCAATAACACTTGTCCAAATTTCATTGGAAGAGTGGGTTTCTACCAAAATCATCCTTGGGATAAGATTATAGCCTTTTTAAGACACTTTTATGAGAGTAAGAGATTTATTATATTTTATTTAAAGAAAAGTTAAAAATGGAATATTCATATTTTTAATAACTATATCATTTCTAATATAGGGTAATACAGAAGATAAATTCAACTATAAATAGTCATTTGAAATATAAAATTATTATATTAAACATGTTAATTTATTTTTAATTTTTAGGAAATAAATAGTTATCGTTATTCCTTACACAATGATTATGCAGTAATCATTTAATTAATAGAAATATAAAATATTTTTTATTAAAAATGTTAAAATAAATATAATATAATATTATTAATGTAATAAAAAAAATTATAAATGACTTTGACATGTTATTTATGGTTTAAAGTATTTTTTTTGATTATATAATGTTTTATGATATTTTTAAAAAGTCAAATAATGAATAGTGTCAAAATTGGTATTAATGATATTTTAAAATAATTAATATTTTATTAAATGATATAAAATTCATAAATATATAAAATTTATCCAACTAATTGTGATAATATTGAAAATTTTATAAATGATCCATTTATAGTTCTTTTTTTATTTTATATTAACTTTAACCTTAAAGAGTAAAAACATGTGTTATCATGGTAAGAGTTAAAGAGGTTAAATAAGGGTTGAAGCTAAAAGATAAGGTTTAAAAATATAGTAAAAACATATATAATTTTTATTATATAAAATTATTTAGACCCATAATCAACTTTTATTATAAATATGTAACTTTTGATACTTTTTTAATTGAAAATTAATTTATAATAATTTAATATTTTAATATTTTTCTAAAGTTCCCCTCACCTCAACTATAAAAGGGAATCTCCTCCCTCACTTACTCACACCAAATTGAGCCTTATAGTTCCTCCAAAACCTATCCAAATAAGTTCCAAACTTCCCTCCCTTACTCTTTGAATCATCTCTTAGGGCATAAATCCATCCAAGTAATCCCTTTGATGAAAACCAAAAGGAGTTACCCAAAGAAGAGGTGACATCATTCCTCAAGATCCTTTATTTTATTTTCTTTCTCCACAAAAAAAAATTACTCTTATTCCATTTACACATAATAGACTCAGTATCCTAAATATATTGAGATGTTGTTATGTTAAGGGTTCAACCTTCACTTACATTCACTTACATTTAATGGGTAACTAACTTACAATTCTTGTGTAAGGTGAACTACCGCCTCATGAAATGATGTTGTTCATTTTACCTTTACCACCTCTTATGGTTGGGAATTATGATGGAAAATATATTTTTATATAATATTTCTGATATTTATTATTCATTTATAATTTTTTATTTATTATATAAATCATACCTTCCTGATTTCTATTTTGTGTAAATATGATAACTTTGTTTATGGAAATGTGGACTACCGCCTCCTCAAAGCGATGTGATTCGTTCATAATTTACATGGAATATATTAAGGGTGAGTTTAGTAAAATTATATGATGTATATGAAATAATAATTTTACTATAATGATATTATATATATATATATATATATATATATATATATCTTTCATTTAATTTATTTTCTTCAATACGCCATGAAAATGGAAACAGTGCTCATGCATATATATGGCCTACCGTCTCTATGAACGGTGTATTACATTTCATATATATATATTTATAGATTATTATAAATGTTTATATACTAAATATATATGATATAAAATTCATGTTTTACATTATTTAAATAATTAAATCATGATTTATGTAAGATAATCAAGAATGACATGTCAAAACACGTACGATAAACAAAGCAGTTATTACCTGAAATGTTACTTCAACATGGAATTGTTAATAAACAGGTAATATAAGGTCATAAGAAAACCTTATATGTTATTATATATATGAATATGGTTTTTTTATAAATTTATAATAAACTTATACTTATTATACCTGATACTTTAATGTGTACAGTGAAAGTCAAGACACAAGGTAAGGGAATTTCATCTCAATTTTATTTCCATGACATACATGCCTTATTCACCACTCAATTACTTTGTGTGGTGTATATAATTCCCATTAATGTATTATATGATTATTATACTTAAATTTATGTGTATTTACATATCCATTTTATGATCTTTATTTCATGGGTTTTATGGTTCAAAAGTTACCAAATTGGTAAAGTAATTTTGTCGCAATTTTCCTTCTTTGAGAAACTTGTTTTGTTATGAGCCTATGTTATTTTATGGGGTGTATATAATTCTAATTGACATGTTATATCATTAATGTTATTATTTTTTATGATATTTTAGGCTCCATGTAATTTTGTTTTCTTATATGGGGAGTATGATTCAAAGTTACCAAGTCGAAAGATTTTATTGAGATAACCTCATCATTTATCGAGATTGTTTATGATTATGCTTTCATTGATGAAATATTATGATTCATATCTCAATAATACTCATTAATTTTTTTCTTTTATGGTAATTCATGATTTATTCATGTATTTTCACCATTTTTTCCACTCTTTGGTACTTTATGTAATTAAGAATGTGTTTTTAAGAAAATTTAATCTCATTTCTCTTTTCGATCGAAAATCTGTTTTATTAAAAAAAATCATGTTTTTCAAAAAAAATGTTTTTAAAATGTTATTTTAAGATAATTTTCAAGGAAAAAGGTTTTTAAAATTTTTTTATGGTTTTTAAATTATTCTTTTATATGTTTTCAAATCTATTTTCAAAGGAAAAGTTCTTTAAAAATGTTTTATGTTTTAAAAAACATTTTTCAAAGAAGAAAGGATATTTTCCTCAAGAAATGTTTTTAAAAGATATTTCAATATTATTTCCTATCTAATATGAAATTATTCAGTGTTAATAATACCTTATTTAGAATATTATCCAAGGTTCTATTCAATTTATTTCCCTGAATAGTTTATGTTTTGATGGAATAACATTCATAAAACTCATTTGTATTTCATGGGTTATATGTTTTTGAAATTTTTTCTATTTAAATGGTTATATGTATATGAGACCCACTTCTTTTCATAGGTTATGATTTGATGAAATTATTGTGAAAGTTTTCTCTTCTCCACAGGTTAGGATAAGATTACATGTTTATGATACCCATTTCATTTTGTGGGTTATGTTATGAAAAATGTTTATGATATCATAAAATTCATATGTATGATTTCATTATAAGATGGGTAGGACCTATATCTCCCTCAAATAAATTGAGTAAAGATTTATATCTCATGAGATATACATAAAGGGCCTTGTCTTCTAAGATTGTCTTGGGAGTGAACCTTTCACTACTACAAAAATGGCCTTCAACAGTGCTAAAATAGGCCTTTATCAGTGCTAAAAAATAGGTGATAAAATTAGTGATATTAAAATACTGAAACTTTTAACAGCACTAAAAAACAATTATAAAGTCCCTCCTTTAATAGTACTAAAAAAATTAATACTAAAAGGGGCCTTTAACAACGTTGTTCTTATCACTAATAAAAGTAGTGATGTTAAAGGGGGGATTTTCCAGACATCTATGATCGTGAACCCCTTTATCAGTGCTTCCTAAACCCCTTTAACAACACTCCACCCCCCCCCCCATCATATATTTTCACACCACCACCCCTTTTATTAGTTCTTTTCAAATTTCCAGCCTCATGCGTGCCCTCCTGGATTCAAACTCTACACCTCTCCTTTGAAGATGAAATGTCTTTACCACTATACTATGTTGTTTTGCTATCTGTTTAATGATATTTCTATTTACTTATATATATATTTACATATATATTTACATATATTTATATAATTATTTTTAAATACATTTATACAATATATTTGCGTTTTATATATATATACTTATATTTATTTAAATATATTATATATAATATTCATTTACATATACTAGAATATAATATAAATATATGTGTGTTTATTAATACACACATATATTTGTATATAAACATTATAAATACATTTATATAATGTAAAAAAATGGTTAGATATTGTTTTAAATACCTTTTTATAATATTTATATATTTAGATATATTAGAATATACATTTTTACATAAATATGTTGATATATGTATTTATATGAGTAATTTATTATAAGTAAATATAAGAAAACCTGAATATATTTAATTATAAATAAAATTTAATTATGAAAAATGATAAAATTTAAAAACCCTAATATCAATATGAATGTAAGACCTAGGATTGAATTCAACTCCTACTGAAAAAGGGAAAAATACCCCTTAAACGAGGTTGAAAATCCGTCAAATGTTAAAAAATCAGGGTACCCCAACTAAAAAATTATTTTTAGAGGTCTTTTAGTATTTTTTCTTGCCTTAAAAATTTTTTCATAGGTTTACCTATGTCGCTAAGGGCATAGATCACATCGCAGGCTTCGATTTTATATATGGTAGAGCCTAAACGGACACTCGAATCAAAAGTTATGGTCGTTTGAAATTCGAGTTACATTTTTAACTTATTTTTGATATTTTATTTATTTTTTATTTTTTTTATCTTCAAATTGGTATTAAATGACTATTAATCAGTAATAATAATCAAATTCTTAATTAAAAATAATTTCTTAGATATTTTATATGCCATTTTCACTAAATATATTATATATTAAGCATAAATTACTATTTACTTTATCTAAAACATATTTTAAAAAATATATATTATATTTGTATCAATATAAATATATTTATATGTTAATATATTATTTTTAATTATATTTTTTCAAGTATAATTTTATCATCTCTTGTAAAAAAGTGTTGTTAAAGGGGGTCCTTATCAACACTTTTAAAAAAATCACTCATAAAACCCACCCTTTTCAATGCTTTTTTAAAAGAATTGATGAAGGTCCCCCTTTAATAGAACTTTTTTAGCACTGTTAAAGACCCCCTTTAACAATGCTAAAAAGTATTATTAAAGACCCCCTTTAACAGAGCTTTTTTTAGTGCTGACAAAGGGGGTCTTTAATAACGTTTTTAGTTAGCACTGTTAAAACCCTAGCACTAGATAAACCTAGTATTCTAGTATTTTTGACTAGTAAGATGGTTATGGGAGTGAAAAATGACTACCAAGATGGTTATGGTTTGGACCATGACTACCATGATGGTATGGGGAGTGAACCCATGCTATTAAGATGGCCTTGGGAGATATTCCTTGACTACTATAGAAATCGTTTTTATATATTTATATGTCTGCCAAAAATTCCACGTCTTATTACTATGTTATTATTTCATGGATTATGTTATTTATTTCCTTATGATTCATGTTTTATGAATTTCCAATATTTATTTCACAATTCATCTTTTATATGTAGGGTATTATCTTCTATTTTCAAGATCATGTTCTTATACCCTTATGCTCATGATTATGTTTGCATGTCTCCCTTATTTACCCTTATTAAGAATCTTAACTCACCCCTTTTTATTTTTATTTTCCCCAAAGTTATAAAGATATATATTATGTTTTATGTGTCTAATAAATGTGTTATTCGAGAAGAACCTATTGAGAGATAATGTAGATCACTTATGCACTAGTGTTTATGTTTCCATGACTCCAAAGTCACTAAACTAATTTGGTCTTTGAGTGTGTGTTTATGTAATGTGTTAAGTATTCTGCAAAAAAGACATGATTTCTATGTATGCTAAGGATAGGTCATTTTTTTGGTATCAGAGAAAAGGTTTATTTAACCTTTAGAAACTAAGATGAGAAAAATTTATTGATATTACTAGGGATATTTTGAAGGATATGTCTATGGGTGTCTCTAAGTATAAGTCTAAGGATGAGTTAATGTTTAGGGAAATATCCTATAATTTTGGTAAAGGATAGAGTGAGTGATTTAATATAATTACATCTCATTTTGGATACTATATGTGTATGTGGATCTAGTATAGATGTACATAGGGGTAACAACTCTGACAAGGTGCATTAGGCATGACTCGAGCATAACCTGGTACAAAACTACGGGCCTTGTTGCACACCCATTTTGATAGCCCCAGAGGATATTATTTAGAAATTCTCAAAATCCTTATGAACCATAATTAATGATTTAAATGGAAGTTGGTTATGAATAACCTAGGATAAACCTAATGTTTCATATATTAAGTAAGATTTCAGGACTTAGACATCCTATAACTAGTTTTTCATGATTATGTGGTTCATCACTATGATAATGTTTTCTTACTCAATGATTTATTAGTTTAGTAAATTGAGGTAATTAGAAGGACTTGGGTTAATGTTGAATGTGATAGACAATTTTCTGATGAGAATTAAAATGGTATGGTCACTGGAGAGAAGGATATTGTGATCATTCCTAGTCATTTTTCATGGAACATGATTAACAACGTGTAACTTAACCAACTCTTGGACTCACCAAGGAAGATAAGGAATGATTTTGATTAGATTGTGGGTAATGGATACCATGGAGTAAGGAATATTAAGTTTCCTTTATTTCAAAAATGTGGAAAGAATCACCTAAGTGAATATGCTATAGGAAAAAAAGATGTTCTGACTGTGGAACATAAGGACACAAAGCAAGTAACAACAAAGGAAAAATGAATGGTTTTGTAAAGAAATGGATAGAAATATTTTCCTCCATAATACATCATCAAAGTTTAAATTCTTTAAGTGTGTAATGAATGTTCATTATACAAATTGATGTCTCAAGTGGAAAGCTCAAGAAGAGAATCAACAAGGTGGTATGAGTAATGGTTAAATTTTTAATAATAATGAGACTACATATTAAATGTGAAATAAAATAAGAATTAAGTAATATGATGAGGTTTTATTATTATTTATTATGAATAAAGTGGAATAATTTATGTTTTTTTGTATTTGTATTCAATAATTATGTTATATTAATGGTGAAAAATACAAGGATTATTCAGTTTATGTCTTTCTCTTAGGATTTACAAGTTTATGTTGAATGTTTCCAATGGACTGGAAAAGTGATTTAATGGAAAGGTGACATTTATACTAAGGTAATATAACCCTTAATATATCCCTTATATTAAGTTAATGTTGTTTGGTTAAAGATATGTTGGATATGAATAAGTAAATTGGATGGTATTGATTTCCTTGGAACTCATTAAAGATTTGTTAAAAAGTGGTTTATGTTATCATGGATAATGTTTACAAATTTTGGACTTAAGTAATATATAAAATACACTTTATAATATGGAAAAATTATGTTTTCAATAAGTATTTATGGTAATTTAGGTTATTACCATGTTTCAAGAATACTTGATGAAGGTATTCATATGTTTGGAATGTGACAACCAAGATCTACCTTATGATATATGGGGGATAAATGTTAATCTAATTTAGTGAACTTAATTATAATTTTTTGGACTTTAATAATTCAAAAGGGTTATAAGTGTAACCATTTATGGAATGGTTTAAGTTAAACTTTAGATGAGGTTTAATAGATTAAAGTATTATCTCATTATATGAGGATTTATGTATATTTGATAACTTGTACTAACCTTTTTATTGGGATAAAGATAGATAGAATGACCTATCATTCTATTTATGGATATCATGATCTACTAGAACTTCAAGAATGAAAAATTCAACTCCATTTATTGTAATAATATATGAATTGTAAATTGATCAAGGAACAAAAAGGGTGAATTTTTCTTGAAGTTAAGTAAGTATTTCTTCTCATGAAAAATCTTCAACTCTAGGGAAAGGATCTGGAAACTAAAAATGTTATCCTAGTACCTCATTTTTTTATGAATAAAATGGTTCCTTAGATCATCACATATTTATGATTTTTTTATTATCAACTTTCTCTAGTCTATTTTCTCTATCACTCCCCATTGGAACATGATAGTTAGATTTCTCTTTCATGTCCATGTTTTCACTTCCCACATATGTTCTCCTATGTGCAAACCAAGTTATGAGTTAATCTAGGTAACCATTATGTTTCTAACATTCCTTATTAAATAGAAGATTTATTATTCATCTTTATAATGTGGTTTTCTATGAAAGGAACTTTCAATAATTAAACCTCTGATAACCCGATGAATTTAGTGGGTGAAATTCATTTTAAGGGGGATATAATGTAACACCAAAAGTTTTTATGAATTTTTTTTCAAATAAATTAGTTTTCATTTATTTATTTCACTTCAATAATTCAAACATTTCTTACAGATGGTACTGACTTGGATTATGCTACACGCAACACCAACTTGGCTAGCGCTACATGCAACACCGACTTTGTGTGTGTTACATGCAACACTGAGTTTCTATGAAATATTATTTTATTATTATAATTATTTAAACTAGATAATTATAACCTATAAATTAAACATAGTAATATTAATATTAATAAATACTTTTAAAATATAATTTATAATGGTTTTTGGTAAATTATTTATATTTATAAAAATACTACTTTCTCAAATGAACTACTTTTCATGTCCTTCTATAAAAAACAACAAAATTAATTTTAGACACTTTTAGAAATTGAATTTTATAAAATAAAATTCTTTTATGAATTCATAATTTAGAAAATACATTATGGTGAATTTTTTGGATTTTTCTAAGAAATATCATTTTTGGATGAATAGTGAAAAATACTGATTTTTAATTCAAAACTGCTTTTTAATATAAATTATTTATATAGTTAAAATATATTTTAAGTAGTTTTTAAAGTCAAATTAGATAAATTATATAACTATTAATCCAATTTATTACATTGTAATATTTTTATATTGAATTTATTTATAAAATATTAATGAACATTTAAACATTCTCACTTTAAAAACCCACTTTCTCGCCATGTCTACAGGGTTAGCATTAAACTTAATTTTTCCACAACTGTGAATTTAATTTCAAGAAATGGATATACAAAATTTTAATTAGTATCATATTTATAGTCTAATAGGATTAACTTAATTTTTTAACATTATAAATAGTAACTTTAGTCATTTTAAATTACCTCTGTTATGATAAATCGGCTAATTAAAGGTAAAAATAATATCATAAATATTATAAAATTACCATAAAACTTGTCCAAAATTTCATTGTATGAGTGGGTTTCTACCAAAATCATCCTTGGTTTGAGATTATAACTCTTTTAATACACTTGGATGAGAGTAATACATTTATTATATTTTATTTAAAGAAAAGTTAAAAATGTCATACTCATATTTTTAATAACTATATCATTTTTAATATAAGTTTATACATAAGATAAATTTGACTATAAATAGTCATTTTAAATATAAAATTATTATCTTCAAGATCATAATTTATTTTTATTTTTTAGGAAATAAATAATTATGATTATGTCTTACACAATGATAATGCAATAATTGTTTAATTAATGGAAATATAAAATAAATTTCATTAAAAATGTTAAAATAAATATAATTTGATATAATTAATGTTATACATGAATTTTATAGATGACTTAGACATTTTAGTGACGATTTAAAGGAGTTTTTTTTTCATATATCAGGTTTTTATGATATTTTTAAAAAGTAAAATAATGAAAAGTGTCAAAATTGAAATTAGAGATATTTTAAAATAATTAATATTTTATTAAATGATATAGAATTCATAAAAATATAAAATTTGGACAACTTATTGAGGTAATGTTAAAATTTCATTAATGATCCATTTATGGTTCGTTTGTAATTTTTTAATAACTATATTAACCCTTAAAGAGTAAAAATACATGTTATCATGGTAGGAGATAAAGAGGTTAAATAAAGGTTAAAGCTAAAAGATAAGGATTTAAAAAATAGTCAAAACTTATCTAATTTTCATTACATGAGAGGATTTCTACCCATAATCATCATATCTTCTGAATAACTAACTTTTAAGACTTTTGTAATTGAAAATTAATTTTTATTAATATTATATTTTAAGAGTTTCCTAAAGTGTCCCTCACTTTAATTATAAAAAGGTAACATCCTCCCTCACTTACTCACACCACATTGAACCTTCTAGATAATCCAACCCCTTTCCAAATAAGCTCCCAACTTCCCTCTTACCAAATAAATATTTTTATATCAAAATTACTTTTAAGGAAAAAGTGGTAAACTAGAATAGTTTAGAATATAAAGAAATTCATACCTAATAAGAAATTATCAAGATATTCTAAAACAATTTGAAGCAGTTAGAATTATTTACCTTAAATAAACACCATTCAATGGAGGTAACCTCCATTTCTGGGTTGTATTAAGTATGGGTTTAGTAAACTTATATGATATATATGACATAATAATGCTACTATAATGATATTATATACATATATACATATATTTCATTTACGTTCTTTCATTCAACACGCCGTGAAAATGTAAATAGAGTTAATGCATACATACAACCTACTATCTCTATCAATAGTGTATTCCGTTTCATATATCTATATTTTATATATTATTATAAATGTTTATATACTGAATATATATTATATATAAGTTATTTTTTACATTTTTTAAATAATTTAATCATGGTTTAAGTACCAGTATCAAGAATGAAAAGTCAAAACACGTACAATAAACGAAGCTGTTATTACCTGAAATGTTACTTTAACATTGAATTATTAATAAACAGGTAATATAAAGTGATAATAAAACCTTATATAGTATTATATATATGAATATGGTACCTTTATAAATGTATAATATACTTATACATATTATACAAGAGTCTTGTATGTATATGATGAAAGTCAAGACACAATGTAAGGGAATTTCAACTCACATTTTATTTCCATGAGATACATGACTTATTCACCACTTGTTTATTTTGTGTGTTATATATACTTACCTTTAATATATTCTATGATTATTATACTTAAATTTATAGTTATTTACATATCAATTTTTTTATCTCTCTTTCATGGGTTTTATGGTTCAAAAGTTACCAAATCGATAATATAATTTTGTCTCAATTTACCTTCTTTGAGACACATGTTTTGTTATAAACCTATGTTATTTTAAAAGGTGTGTATGATTATAATTGGAATGTTATATCATGAATATCCTTATTTTTCATGATATTTTAGTCTCCATGTAATTTTATTTTCTTACATGGGGAGTGTGATTCAATGTTACCAAATGGTAAGAGCTTATTGAAAAAATCTCATCGTTTATCAATATTGTTTATGAGTTTGGTTTGATTGATGAAATATTTTGATCCATATATCAAGAATACTCATTAATTTTATTCTCCTATGATTATTCATGATTTTTTTGTGTATTGGTACTATTTTTTCCACTCTTTGGTACTTGTGGTTATTAATAAAAAAATTAAGAAAATTCGATCTCATTTCTCTTTTCTATCAAAATTTAGTTTTTTTAAAAAAACCATATCTTCGAAAAATGTTTTCAAAATTTTATTTTAAGATAATTTTCAAGGAAAATATTTTTAAAAATTTTTTATGGTTTTTTAAATATTCCTTTATATGTTTTCAAACCTATTTTCAAAGGAAAATTTTTTCAATAATGTTTTATGTTTTAAAAATCATTTTTCAAAGAAGAAAGGTTATTTTACTCAAGAAATGTTTTTAAAATATTTTTAAATATTATTTCCCATATAATATTACATCCTTTGGTGTTACTAATTCTTTATTTGGAATATTATCCAAGGTTCCATTAAATTTATTTCTCTAAATTATTTATGTTTTAACGGCATAATATTTATGAAACTAGTTTCTATATCTTGGTTTATATATTTATGTAATTTATTTCACTTTCACAGGTTATATGTCTATGAAACCTACTTTTTTAAAAAATTTATAATTTTATGAAATGATTATAAAACCTATCTCGTTCCTACAGGTTAGGATAAGATTGTATGATTATGATACCCATTTCATTTTTTGGGTTATGTTATGAATAATTTTTATGATCTCATGGCACACATATGTATGATTTCATTATGAGATAGGTGGAACCTATATCTCCATCCAATTAATTGGGTAAATATTTATATATAATAATATATATATAAAGGACCTTGCCTACTAAGATGGTCTTGGGAGTGAACCATGACTACTAAGATGGTTATGTGAGTGAACCATAACTACCAAGATGATTATTGGAGTGAACCATGACTACCAAGATGGTATGGGGAGTGAACCCATAATACTAATATGGTCATGGAAATGATTCCTTGAATACTATGGAAATAATTTTTATATGTTTATTTGTCTACCAAAAATTATATTACTTATTCCTATGTTATGATTTCATGGATTATGATCTTTATTTATTTATGATTAATGTCTTATTAACTGCCAAAATTTATTCCATGGTTTATGTTTAGGATATTTTATATATAGGACATAATATTATATTTTCATGATCATGTTCTCATACCCTTATACACATGATTATGTTTACATGTCTCCCTTTTTTACCCTTAATGAGCATATGAACTCACCCCATTTTATTTTTACTCCCCCACCCCCCAATTTATGAAGATATGTATTTTGTTTGATGTGTCTAAGAAGGGTGTTATTCAAGAAGAACCTAGTGGGAGATAATGTATATCACTTATGTAACAATGTTTATATTTATATGTTTCTAAAGGCACTAAACTAATACGATCATTGGGCATGTGTTTGTGTAATATGTTAAGTATTCCAAAAAAATGAATTAATGTATATGTACATTAAGACTGGGTCATTATTCTGAGACTCAATATTATATGGATTAGTTTGTTCCATGATTCCTATTTGTTTTCAAAATTATGTTCACATTCTCAAAACACAATAAATAATTCTAAGAAATATAATATGACTCTATAGATAATATTATTATAAGATATTTTATACAATTAGTGAATTTATTTCATGGGTTTATTTCATAGTTCATTTTGATTATTTCATATTCTAGTTGTAGTTGATTATGTTAGAAAATAGGTAAATACCAAGGCCACTAAGACTAATGATTCTAATACAGCGGTGTATTTGTTTCACAGCTCATAAAGTTTGGGGTGACAAAAAAACATCAACACCTTACCACCATAAAATAAATAGCTAGGTTGAAGTCTAAAATTGGGATTTAAAATAGATTTTAGATAAAATGTGTATATGAATATGAAATATTGGATTAATTTCTTAAATAATGTGATTTAGTCATAAAATGGAATTTGAAACATCCAATTTCATGTCCTCCTACCAAATAATTTTGGGGGAAACATGTAATATTCTCATGGAATTCAACCATCATGTATATTGGGTGATGGAAAAATATAGCATGGATTTAGAAAAATAATGATATATAAGAAAGGTGTAAATTTAGTAGCTCAAGGATATATAATTGTCATAATATAAAAATTCATGTTTTTATAAAGAAATATAAAAAACCCATGATAGGATGATCCAGTAATAGGAGTTTCATGTGGGATAAAAAGTCCCTCTCTATAGTCCAAGGTTAAAGTCGATGCCTAGAAAGTTGAATTCTAGAAAATTGGGACCTTATAATGTATCTTATATATTATTTATGGTATAGTGAATAATTCAAAAGTTTCTATAGTAAGGAGCTTTATAGTCATGGGTAGTGGTAGAAATAATACTTTGAGGGATTCCCTACACATGCAGTTGATTTAATCACACTATATGAGCTCATCATCACTTGAGAACATATGTTTTTCCCTTATCCTCTCACTTTTATATCATTTCACTAATTTTAATTATTTATTTTATGTTTATATATAATTTTATAGGGTAAAATTGAGGATAATGAAACATTAAAGTCCAGGGGAGGGGGAAATATTTTCTTAGATTCCTTAAGATTTTTTATTTTTATATGGTGTGTTTATTTTTCAAAAATAAAAACAATAAAAATAAAAAAAGAAATGAAATAATTTAATATGATCATTACTTTCAGAAAACTTATTGAAAATGATTTTTTTTATTTTCTTATCTCATTTGTAATATGTGAAGTAGGATAAATAATATTTCATTAGTGGTTATTCTTAGTAAAAATGGACATTTTCAATGATATGATTGGTTGTATCTTTATAAAAAAAATTAGATTTTGAAACAATTATTTATGATACTTTTTATAGTAAATTATAAAATTTCATATCTCCATACAAATTCATAGGAAACTATGAGTTGTGAATTTTTCATACTTAGAGGAATGTATAATCAATTTAAGTAATTTTTTCATCTTAAAATAATAGTTTTTATAAATGTTCATTTCAATTCTAATAAATTTCATAACTATACCAAATTTTTCTATCAATGCGTTCTTATTATCCAACTATTAAAATTTCAAAAAAATCTAGCAAAAAAAGAAATTAAAAAAATAAAAAAAATAAAGAGGGGAGTGGAGAAATGTAAAACATATGAGTAAATCTTGGTTGGGAGTTTCAAGTTTTACTTTCAAGAAGGAGTGACTGGGTTTTGGAATTTTTTTATAAAGGATCAATAATAATTTTATGGAAAATAATTAAGTATAAAATTTTTTGATGAACTGAACATACTAAATAAAGGGTGGAAATACAAGTTTGAAATGGTTATCATAGACACACACACATGTATAATTAATAGCATAGTGGTCTCATAACATGTTTCTCCATAAATAGTGTCATTAATCTCATTGGATTTTTTAAAAAAATATGAGATAATTAGTTTCATATTTATTGATATTAACTTCTCAATGTGTTCTTAATTTATTCATATTTCTATAAAAAACTGTTAAATGTCAACATACCCATCTGATGTGGTAGTTTTTTCACACACTTTTCCACATCCTTTTTGTATTTTCTATTGACTTTTTTATATTAAAATGTTGTTTTTTATTAAATAATTTATAATTATTGTGTTTTTGAACTTACTGTGTAAAATAATTAGTTTTTAGTTTAAATCAATTGTTTTTAATGTTCATTATTGTCTTTTTAAATAATTATTAAATTAATTTAGTCTTGAAAATTAGACTTTTATTTATTTATTATTTTATTTTTATTATAGTTAGTTTATTAATTCATTAATTAATTCCTTATTCTGTAAATTGTAAATAAATAACTCATTTTAGTTTTCAGTCTTTTAATAATTAAATTAGTTTTAACAATTTAATTTTATTCAATTAATTTTTCTTATTCTTTAATTTACTCTAATTAATTATTTAATTTTTTAATTAATTTAAGCAAGTAACTGTAAATATTTTAATTTGTTCTTTAAGTAATTTGTTTATAATTTTTAACCCGAATAGATTCATTCATTTGAAAACATAATTTATTTTATTATTTAACTTTGTTGTTTTTAGTTTTTAATTCCATTTTATTTAATTTAATTTATTAATTGATTTATTTATTTTAGTTTCATTAAATTATTTTATTTATTTAATTTTCTTTGTTATGTTTGTTTGCAGGTGTTGCGTTCGCACGGTCCTATTCCTTAACGGTGACTGTCTCACCATTTCCACCTAGCCTTAGCGGTGACTGTCTCACCATTTGAACCCATTTATAACGGTGATTGTCTCACCATTTGAACCCATTTGTAATGGTGACTATCTCACTGTTTCCATTCTTTTTTTTTTCTCCTCACGGAGCCTCCTTGCACACCTCACCATTTCCATTTTTTCTCACTGTTTCCACCCATCATTAACAGTGATTGTCCCACCATTTCCACCATCCTTAATGGTGACTGTCTCACCATTCCACGCCCCCAACCCTTATTTGGAATGGTGACTGTCTCGCCATTTGAAAGAAAAAAACCAACCAATGTTTCTCCTATTTTATCACGACCCCCTCCCACCAAAGATGCCCCTCCTGATCTGGCAATGGTGAAAGGGAGATAATGACCCCCGAGTCCCGCCTCCAGTAGGCCCCGGGGTGGAGACTATCACCAAGGGTATGAGTTTTCACAAATATGGGAGGCATTACCCTTTTTATTATTTAGGATCGGGAAATAGGACAAGTCAACCACCAAAAAAGGAAAAGAACAAGTGTATAGAAATAAACCCAAACCAAGACCACATGCATGTTTAAACAATTTTATAACAAGGTACAAGTACAAGAAAACTCAAAAGTACAATACCAAAAGAAAACAAGAGTACACCAACTGCAACAACTCTAACTATCCAACTAGTAGGGTCCCGCACGGCCCTGATAGTCCTCCTGGAAACCTGAAAGTAAACGTAGGGTGAGCATACAAGTATACTCAGTAGGGAAACCTAAAGCTCTCGTGCACAAGTGGGGAGACATCCTAATATCCCGTGAGAACAACAGAAGAAACCTAGCAAGGAAATCTATCCACCCAACCTCACCAGCCACTCTCACCAAAACACAATCACAACAGGTAGCAGTATATAAGAACAAGAGTATTGGGTACCCCGCACCATTTCCCACTAGTTAGCTGCTCTTCCTAACGGTGAACGTCCTGACGCTACCACACTCTTCCCGCCCATACACACCCGGGCCTCACCACCACGTATCCTGCCCGCACACACCTGGGCCTCACCACCACATATCCTGCCCGCACACACCTGGGCCTCACCACCACGTATCATGCCCGCACACACCTGGGCCTCACCACCACGTATCCCGCCCGCACATACCTGGGCCTCACCACCATGTATCCCACCCACACACACCTGGGCCTCACCACCACGTATCCCGCCCGGACACACCTCGGCCTCACCACCATGTATCCCACCCGCACACACCTGAGCCTCATCCCAAAGATTCTTGGGAGAATGTAAGCCTGCCCGAAGAGTCTTAGGCCAATCCACCCCAATCGAAACCTACCCGAAGAGTCTTATGTGTAAGGTCGCCTCAAGCCATCACAGCCTAGGGAAGAAGGAGTAGGAAGAAGCTAGTAACTAAGGGGAAAACACCCTATCCCATGAAATGGGAGTGTTTGGCACTAAGTGATCCACATGGGTGGGGTGCGATAAAACACAAAAGATACAAATATATATATATATATATATAGCAACCACTCAGCCCAACCTATGGCTTCTAAATAGAGAAACTGAGCACGTGCCTCGGCACTGCTACCACGAAGCATGAATACAACAAACAACCCTAACCCCATTTAGGTTTTCAAGTTTCAGTAGTATTAGTTTATTAGTTCCTTAACTACTAGGTAACAATCCACAACCAACCATATCGATCATTCGTAGAACATATCCCTGCCATCCATAAATCAAGTTAGGAAAACACAAGCACAAAAAACCCCTTCTTATTAACCAACCAACCCATTTATTATTTATCCCGCACCACTACCATGCCCCACTATTTATTAACTCTTCCACTTTTTATTTATTATTCACAACCCATAGCTTGTTCACATTTAAACCCATCCCTGCAGCCCCGCTGCCAACCACCATAACCACAAACACACCAAAACTCGTACATCATTATCCCTTTAATACCATTTATCACGGCCCCGCTGCCCATCACCATAATAGCATTCAAACCAACCCACAACCAAGTCAACCGCAGCCCCTCTGCTCACCCGATCCCCAACAACCCACAAAACACCCCCATCACATGCCACGTAACCAAGCCAACACCCACATGTTCATTATTCTATTTTCTTCAACCGGGGTGATCACACAAGGGTTCCAGATTTTAATTATCCAACTTTACATGATTAACCAGTTCCCACATTCCACAAAGTTCCATTCACAAAAACAGTCTAGAAAGATAGGGCAACATTTAATTGCACAATAAAAGGCCCCCAAAGACCGTGATTTTCAGTAGGCATAAGCCTATTCAATTCACAACATAATATCACAAGATACAAAATAAAGTAATCGCATTCACAAAATTCTCATCCCCATTATGTAAGCCAGTTATTATATTTATTAAACTGGTTCAAAATTGTTTCACATAAACAAGAGAACACCCACCTCGCATGATGCACAAATTAGAGAGACGAAGGTAAGATCCCTACCTCAACAGGTTCTGATCACAACGCTCCCCCGGATCAACTTTAGAAGACGTTTGTCGGCATCCGTCACTTCTGTCGAGTCCCAGAAAAACCTCCTCGGGTGGAAGTCGGAAAGGAAAGGCTGAAGGAAAGACAACGGATCCAAGCTCAGAAGTTCTGTCTCATTATTACGATCCGGTGGCCGCTGACGGATCGTAAATCAGCTCTCGGACGAAGAAGTTATAGAAGAAAAAGGAGCCTTCGAGTCTCTTGGGAGAACTCTGCTCATAGGAAAGGGGAGGAGAGGGGTGTGTTGAAATGGAGGAGGGGACCCCTCCTTTTATAGGTGAGAAAAGTAAAAGTACACGGAGTGTACTTTATGGTACACGGTGTGTACTCGGCCGTTTCACATGGTCACCATGCGGCTTCCAACACGGCCTTCAATGCGGAACACGGCCGTTGACTGGTCAACACATGTCTTGAAGGTAACGCATACGCGGGGAGGGACTACACGGTGTGTAGTTTGGAAACATGGCATATACCCATTTATTTCACACGGAAAATACACTGCTCCAACACGGCACACGACCGTTGACTGGTAACGCGTACGCGGGGAGAGACTACACGGCGTGTAGTATTGGATACACGGCGTGTACCCATTTATTTCACACGGCAAGGACACGGCCTTCAACATGGGTTATACCCAGCAAGGGGGTACACGGCATGTACTCAAATTACACGGTGTGTAGTTTCAAAATTCTGGAAAGTGTGTGAAAAGTCCATTTTACCCTCCAGAACACTTTGTGGCCTTCTTTTTGACAAAAGAATGGGTCAGAGAGGTCCGGGCCATTACATATTTTCTCACTTTTCCTTCACGGTGCCTCCTTGATTTTCACCGCACACCATCACCCCCATTACTCCTATGCTCCATCCTCATCCATGCATAATCCATAACCAGCAGCAAGCATATCAAAATCAGAAATCACGCATCAACACAATTCAATTGCGCAGCAAAGTAAAAAAAATTGACACAAATGAAATCAATTTATCAGTTCTTGGGATATAAAGAGGTCACATTCATTCAAACCCTAAAACCTCACGCCATTGAAGAACCTCACTGCTATTCCATCTGAGCACCACCTCGCCTCTGCACGCTAAACTATTGGGAGCACCGCCGTCCTCAGACTATTCCTTTCTCGCCGCCAACTGACTGAAGAAGCACCGCAAATAGAGGCCCCTTCTCTCTGCACGGCCATCGCTCCTCATCTTCTGCCGCACTCCATTTTCCTCCATCTGAATCATCTCGAACTCAGACTAGGCTAGAGCTAAACCTCTGTGTCGTCGCTTGAGCTCCCACCTGCCTGCCCCGAAGTTCAAACCCCCTGGCCTCACCTTTCTTCCAAGCCGAGACTCCCCTTCTCATTTCTCCCTCACCGCACCGAACAGACCCGAAGCCCCCCCCCCCTTTCATTATGTTTTATTTTTTATATATATTAATATATAATAACATTTATATAATATATACTGAATATATTATCATATATATAATATAACTATTATAGAATATAATATAACATAATATATTATATATATATCATATACTATACAATAATAATTATAGTTATATTAATAATTGTATATAAGCTTATAATATTAGAATATCAAATTAATAAATATAATTACATATAATAGTAATAATAATATTAGGTATTATATATATAAGTTTTCTTATTTAAATAATAATATTAATATATAGTATATAATAGTTTCATTTTATTTTTTATTTGACTCACGTGCGTTTATTGTTGTTTTGTTGTAGGGGGCGGGATGCATTCACTTGGAGTTCACTAAAAAATATTGAGATGTGCTCATAAAAGCATGCCACGTGGATTTGTTGTTTCCAGGGAAGAAATTAGCTCGCTGCGCGTGATTCTTTTTCATTCGGTTTTGAGCAATTGCTCTGGTGACCAGTGAAGGAGGAACAACACAGTGAAAGCTACATGTGGAGGCCAGGGAACTCCTCATGGGAGATTCTAGAGACTTCAGTTGGGTGATGAAGGCAGAGGAACATGGGAGAGGCATTGATAAATCCTTCAAATAAAGGAGTAGGGGCACAGGAGGAGATAGTTCAGGATAAAGAGAATGAGAGAAAAAGTAGCATGACTTATTTTGAGACTGGGGGAAGTATAGCAAGAGAAACTTATAGTATATTCCATTGCGAGTAATTTGGAGCACCGAGAGTTTCAGATCAGAGCATTTTCATACCTCTATTACCAGGGTAGTACATCGAGTGGATTCCAGAATTGCTTCTACTATCAAGCAGCAGGAGTTGGAATTTCCGAGAGGAGTAGCAGGGAGTTCGAACATCTTAGTTTTTCTTGTGCTCTATTTTTCTGCACTTATTTCAATATGAACTACATTGATTTCTACTCTATTGTTACATTAAAACCAACCACTATGTTCGGATAATTTACTTTGGGGGGAATAAGCTGGTTGATTAGATTTGTTAAGTCTCATTCATGCACTGCATCATTTAATTGGATTGTCTCTCTCATTGTTTAGAGATGAGTTTATTTTCAAGACAATAGGATTGAGTGAAACCCAATCTTGTTTGTACCATAATTTAAATGGTTTCAACTTGAGGAATTCACTGACAAGTGAATTATACTCAAATGAGAGAGACACACCGAACTCAACTAACAAGTTGATCCTAGTGACTTATGAATTATTTTCACCATTGGATGGAATGAATTTTATAGTCGAAGGACTATAAGAGCTATTTCATCACAAACTGACCGGATGAAAAATCTGGCCAGTTACTTTTAGTCAGATCCATATTTTTAAAACTCCAGTGCATGAACGACGCTGAGCAATATCAAATCGGCCAGTGGAATTTCCCCCTTACTCATATATTGTTTGTTTACACCACAATTTCTCTTGATGCTCTGTCTACTCCCTTTTCACTCACTAGCATACCCTCACTTCTTCACACACTAAGTATCATTCACTCTACTTCACCACCACCATTTTTTTTCTTGTTTTTACATGTGTGTTTTTGTTTAGTTTTTTTAGAATGCCAAACGCAATATGAGGCCTCCATGTGGTTCGACCCTATCTTGCCACTGTCCTAAGTAGTAATTAGGTTATAAATTTTAGTTTGTCACCCATGCCCAATGACGCGTGAGCGTGCAAATTTTAGCGCCACTGCTGGGGAGTCTAGGTGCGTAAAAAAACCAAAAAAAATTACATAAGAAAACAAAAAAATCACAAAACAAAATTTGAAATTCAAAAAAAATTGTGAACCTACTGCATGAAAACCAGGTCTAAGTCTGAACACTTAGTACCTAGTAACCCTGAAATTGATAAGCACCTTAAGGAAGTGAAAAAGAACAAAGACAAGGTCAAAAATAAAGATAACAGAAATGAAAACTTGAATAACCCACTTCCTGAGAATTTGAACCAACCAGGAATGATGAACCCACCTGGGAATGAGATAGTTGAGAGGCACAGTTTGAGAGAGTTCTTGTTACCTTCATTGTCAATCAACCCTTAGTGCATTAGACTCTCTCCTAGGTCTGGTAATTATGAGATCAAGCAATATATACTTATTCAACTGCCCACCTTCAATGGAATGCCTAGTGAAGACTCTCTTGACTTCATTAGAGCCTTATATTGTAGTGTCTAGCAGCTACCACTTAGGGGTCTCACTGAGGAAAAGCTTAAACAGAGAGTGTTCCCCTTTTTCATCAAGGGAAATACTAGGTCTTGGTTCCAACAGTTAGAAGAATAAATCTTTGTCACTTGGGATCAATTTTGCAATGCCTTCACAATGAAATTCTATCCTATGAGGTTAACATTTGAGATTAGTCACAAAATCATTGGATTCCTTCAGGATGAAGGAGAACTGTTTCATCTGGGATAGGTTTAGAGGTTTACTTAGGCAGTGTCCAAACCATCAATGTACTCAATTCCTTATGGACACCTTCTACAATAGTCTCACCCCTTACCACCAAACCTTGGTGGATCAGTTGTCTAGAGGAGACTTTAGTGATAGGAATTTTGAGGAGCTCAAACAGATCTTTAACACATTAGCTCAAAATTCCCAGCACAAATGCTCTAGGAGTAGAACCATTGTGAGAAAGGAAACCGCCCCTACTCCTCAAGCTGAAGCCCAAGCTGTTGGGTTCTTTAATGTGAACCCACATCAAATCCTTAAGGAGCAGTGCCATCACTGTGGAATGTATGGCCATTCTCAAACTTGTTGTCCAAACTTCGATATGTTGGTCTATCCTCATGAGAGTGCCAGCTTTGCTGGCTATGGACCTCAGATGCAGCCTAGGGATGATTCTTTTTTCAACCCCAATCCCAACCAAAGGCTGAGTCATATAACTCAAAATATGAGGTGAGAGACATGTTCCATCAATTGATAGGGAGGTTTGATGAACAAAATACCAAAAATTATTTTTATAAAGTTCAAATGGATGCTATAATGAAGAACTTGGAAATTCAAATGGGGAAGTTGGCTAGGGATGCTAGTAATAGAGAAAAGGATAGGCTTCCTGGCACCATTGAAGCCAATACTAGGGATAATTCCATGGTTGTGACCACTAAAATTGGTCTCCAAACTCACCAAGAGCCTAGTAAAGAACCCCAAAATGATGAAAATGAAAAACTGGATGAAACTGGAAACTCAAATCTGAAAGAACCTGAATCTGGAAAACTGGATAGCACCACTGGAATCCCTCCAATCCCTACTGTTCCAACACAAAAACCCAAAGAAAATGGCTTAAAAAATAAATACAGTAAAGGGAAGAAAATTGTTGAAGAAGGAACTATAGAGATGCCCCCAATTTTGTGGAATTTTTTCCCTGCAATCCCCTTCCCACAAAGAACTAAGAAACCAATTCATGATTCTAAACTATTGAAATTTTTGAAAGTTATTAAAAAGCTAAACATTGATATTCCATTCTTGGAAGCATTGATTCAAATCCCATAATATCTAAAATCACTCAAGAAAATTTGTTCAAACAAAAATTCATTAGAGGAATTTTCCACCTATAGCTTTATAGAGGAGTGTAGTACAGTCTTGAAGAATATGATACCTCCTAAGCTTCAGGACCCAGGAAGCTTTGTCATCACTTGCACATTTGGGGATAGAGGAGGTAAATTCAATTGTTTGTGTGATTTGGGTGCTAGTATTAATCTGATTCCACTGTCACTTTTTTAGCACTTGAGATTAGGAGTTCCCCAACCCACCACTGTTGTGTTATAGCTTGCTAATAGGTCTATTACTCATCCAGTGGGTAGGGTTGATGATCTATTAGTGAGAGTAGGCAAACTATTTTTGCCTACTGACCTTCTTATCCTTGATATGAAGTGTGACCAGGAGGTTCCTATCATTCTTGGTAGGCCCTTCTTGGCCACAGGGGGAGTTGTGATAGATGTGTCTAAGGGGAAACTGATTTTTAATTTGGGTGAACAAAAAGAAGAATTCAATGTGTTTAAGAAAATCTAAGAACCCACCCACCCATTTTTTCCAAAAGATGAGATGTCATTTGTTGAGAGTAGTGCTGATAAGGAGGAAGAATAGTTTCTGAGAATGATAGCTGAAATCAACAGTGAACCTGAAATCCCTGCTACCTCTTTCATGGGTATTAGCTCAAGTAAGGAGAGAGAATTTTTTGATGAGTATGAGGGATAATTCTTGGAGAACCTAGATGAGTTTGTTTTGGAGCACATTCGTACCCTGATAGAGGAGTCTAAGTTTGAGGAGATATCTTTTGGAACCTCTTACACTGAGGAAAAAGCCTTGTCTACTGCCTTCTTTCAAGAGGCATCATGAAGACCTTAGGCCACCTAGGCCGAAGTGTCTTCCCCCAAGCCAGTCACCACCCACCCTTGAAGTCAAACCCCTCCCTCCCCATCTCAAATATTCCTTTTTAGGAGACAATTCCACCCTTCTTGTGATTATTTCATCCAACATGGAATTGGGTCCAGAGGAAAATCTACTTACTATTTTGAGGATGTACAAGTCTTTCATAGGCTGGTCAATTGCGGATATCAAAGGGATAATCCCAGCCTTCTATATGCATAAAATTACAACAGAACCTGAGTGTAAGCCCAGAGTAGAAGCCCACAGAAGACTCAACCCCAACATGAAGAAAGTTGTGAGGAAAAAAGTGATTAGGTTGCTTGATGCTGGAATAATTTTTCCTATTTCTGATAGCCCCTAGGTCAATCCTGTCCAGGTGGTACCCAAAAAAAGTGGAGTGATAGTGGTCACTAATGAAAGGAATGAGAAAATCCAGACGAGCAGTGAATAAATGGAGAGTCTATATAGACTACAGAAATTTGAATGCTACCACAAGAAAGGATCACTTCCCCATGCCATTTTTGGATCAAATGTTATAGATATTGGTAGGCAATGAATTCTTATGCTTTCTTGATGGTTATTCTAGTTACAACCAGATTGCCATTGCACCTGAGGACCAATAGAAAACCACCTTCACCTGTCTATTTGGGACATTTTTTTACCGGCAGATTCCCTTTGTCTTGTGTGGTGATCCTGCCACTTTTCATAGGTGCATGATGTCAATTTTTTCAAACATTATTGAGATGATTATTGAAGTGTTCATGGATGATTTTTCTGTTGTGGGAGATAACTTTGAGAACTGTCTAAAAAACCTAGAACTAGTGTTAGAAAGATGCCAAGAGACCAAGTTAGTCTTAAAATGGGAAAAGTTCTGATTCATGGCCATTAAAGTCATAGTTTTGGGACACAAAGTTTCTAAGAAGGGGCTAGACGTAGATAATTCTAAAATTGAGGTCATATAAAAGTTTCCCCCACCTGAAAATGTTAATGGAATTAGAAGTTTTTTAGGTCATTTTGGGTTCTACAGGAGGTTCATTAAAGACTTTTCTAAGATTACTAGACCCCTATGCTCCCTGCTGGTTAAGGACACACCCTTTGTCTTTGATGAGACATGTCTAGAGGCCTTTAATCTGCTCAAGGAGAAGTTGACTACTTCACCTGTAATCACTTCTCCTGACTGGCAGCTTCCTTTTGAGGTTATGTGTGATCAAAGTGACTTTACAGTAGGAGTTGTGTTGGGGTAGAGGAAGGATAGAAAATTACATGTTATTTACTATGTAAGCAAGCTTCTAGATGATTCCTAGAAGAATTATTCTACCACTAAAAAGGAGTTTGCTGTTGTGATGTTTTCTTTGGAAAAGTTCTGGCAGTATATGATAGGATCAAGGATCATAGTCTTCACAGATCATTCAGCCCTTAAGTATTTTCTAGCTAAAAAGAACTCAAATCCTCAACTCATGAGGTGGACCTTGTAGTTACAGGAGTTTGATTTAGTGATCAAGGATAAGAAAAAGGCTAAGAATGTAGTTACAGATCACTTGTCCCGATTATCCAATTCCCCAAGTAAGGAACCAAAAGAGATCAACACTTATTTCCCTGATGAACAATTGTTTTCTGCTTCTGTGCAGCAGTCTACTTGGTTTGCAGACTATGCCAACTTTCTAGCAGCTATAGTCATGCCCAAGGATATTTCACACAATCAGAGGAAGAGGTTTATATCTGAACTGAAATATTATTTTTGGGATGACCCTCTTCTCTTTAGGAGGTGTGCTGATGGGATTCTGAGAAGATTTGTTGTTGAGGATGATATTTTACCCATACTTGATAGCCACCATTCATCACCTTGGGGTGGCCACCATGGAGTAGAAATGACTACTCAAAAGGTCCTACAGGATGGTTTCTACAAACCAACATTGTTTAAAGATGCTAGGATTCTGGTTATTGGATGTAAGAAATGTCAAATGTTGGGAAATGTTGGAAGAAGACAGGAACTACCCCAAAAAGTTATTCTGGAGGTTGAAATATTTGATGTGTGGGGCTTGGACTTCATTGGACCATTTACATCCTCTTATGGGAATGAGTAAATTTTAGTTGTTGTGGACTATGTGTCCAAGTGGGTTGAGGCAGTAGCTCTGCCCAACAATTCAGCTACTAGTGTTATGAAATTCATCAAGAAAAACATCTTTTCCAGATTTGGTGTGCCTCAAGAATTCATAACTGATAATGGGACTCACTTCAAGAATTATAAGTTCAAAGGTTTAATGGAGAAGTATGGGTGCTCACATAGGACAGGCACCACTTACCACCCACAGTCCAGTGGGCAAGAAGAAGTTTCAAACAGATAGCTCAAACAGATTTTAGAGAAAACGGTGTCTAGCTCTAGGAAAGACTGGTCAAGGAGGTTGGATTAGGCCCTTTGGGCCTATAGAACTGCTTATAAGACTCCTATAGGGATGTCACCATATAGGCTACTCTTTGGGAAAGCATGTCATCTAACTATTGAGTTATAGCAGAGATCTTATTGGGTAGTGAAGGCACTTAACTTTGATTTTAAATCTGCTGGAGAGAAGATACTGCTAGAGCTGAGTGAACTGGAGGAGATTCGAAGAGATTCCTATGAGAATGCTGAAATTTAAGAAGAACAAACAAAGTATTTTCACGACTCAATCAATCAAAATAAGAATTTCAAGGTTGGTGAGAGGGTCTTGCTTTTTAATTCAAGATTGAAGCTGTTTCTAGGAAATTTGAAGTCCAAATGGTCAGGACCCTTTACCATTGTTATAGTTTTGGTTAATGGAGTTGTTGAGCTAGTTAGAGATGAGAATATACCTTTCTTAGTCAATGGTCAAAGAATAAAGTACTTCTTTGAAGGGCAGCCAAAGGGCTTGGCTGCCATATCTCTGTTGGAAGAATGAGCTGATTCAAGTCTAACTTAGGACTATAAACTCAGTGTTTCATGGGAACTAACCCATGGTTTCTTAGTTGTTTCTCTTTTTATTTTGTTTGTTTTCTCCAGTTCAATTTCTTAACTCCTTGATGGTGCTTCATGATCTTTTATTGTTTTAGAGATAGTTGTTGTTGCCATAAACATGGCCAAGAAACCCCAAAGGAGAAATCCACTGCATCATATGGATATCATTTCTTTCTACTCACTCTCTTGGGTTACTTATCTTGAACTTTAAACTCTGAAATCTTATTTTACTTATTTGAAACTGCAGGTTCTAAAGAGGAATAACAACCCAGTGATGCTGAAGAGGATATGTTGATGAAAGCCACTGCTAAAGGTCCAATTCAGGGAAGTGTTGTTCTGCCTTTTTCACTTACAATTACTTTCTTACTCTTCACTATGAACTAAATTTGGGGGGATTCCACCTAATATGTGAGAAATGACTATTTTTTCTTGCATGGGTGTTAGCTTCTAGTATCTAGAGAGTTGAAAATGTATTGTGAGATGATTTTATGCAACATTCTTGCACCCACTATTTTTATTTTCATTATGCTACTGTTTCACATCCCTGTTAATCATGCTAACATTTGAAGTAAATTCATAAAATATTTTGTCTGCTCACACTGATTTAAAGCAAGAACAGTTTAGGAAAATAAATTTACTTGGTTTCTAGTGATGGTTAGTGGGGTTGTGTTCTTTTTTTTATTTCCTTTCACTTTTTGTGTGGCAAAGAAAATTTTTGAACTTCATTGATACCCCTCCATATCCTTTATCAGCTGAAATGTCCATCTATTGAACATAAACTATCTTCCACCTTAGAATACAACATTGGGGACAATTTTGGGTTTTAAGTGTGGGGGAGAGGGGTTATTCTAGTTTCATGTTGAATTCCCCCTTCTTGAACATGTGGTTGTTTAAAAATGGTCAAATTTATTCAAAAAAAAGGTTCAAAATTCCTTCAATTTTTTCAAATTATTTCATCAATTTATGGTCATTATAGGTTCAATGTTATTTCAATCATGTCCTATTGAGTGGATAACTATTTGCTGGTTGTTGATGTACATGGATTTTTACATGTATTTTTATTTTTTTTACTTAGTTTTAATTAATTAGTTTAACCAATTTTTATATTTTTAGTTTATTTTTGTAGCTTTGTAATAGTTTAGATATTTTTGATAATTTTTAGTTAATTTATATACTTATATTAATAATTTAGTATTTGGTATAGTAATTTTATATTTAACACTTTATTGTTATTATTACTAGTTTCACTAATTTTAGTTTAGTTAATATTATTAATTTTATTAGTATATTTTAATTCTCTATTTGTATTTTATTTCATTATTTTTATAGTATTAATAACATAGTATATTTTTATTAGTTTATTATTATATCTAATTACATGTGCCTTAATTTTTAGTTCTAATTTTAGTATTATTATTATTATTATTATTATTATTATTATTATTATTATTATTATCTAACATTAAATATTTAGATAATTTTTTTTATTTGAATTTTAAATTTAGTTTTAACTTTGATTTATTTATTTTTTGTTTTGATTTTCTCTCCCTAACTACCCCACCTCCCTTGACCCATTCTCCCATTTTTTTCTCAACCTACCTCGGCCGTTTTCACCCCTTGCCTCCCCTATTTTTTCTCACCCGCAGCAACCCGTACCCCTCTCCTCCCCTTACTCATCCCACACCGCCCCCTGCTCCCATCTCTCTCTCGCCGCCTGCCTCCCTCGCCACCAGCGCGCCAGCCGGCCTCCCTCGCCACTCCGCCTCCCTCTCCCTCTCTCGGCCGGACCAGCTCCTCCCCTTACTCATCCCACGCCGCCTCCCCTCCTCTCACCAAGGCCGCTCCACCCTCTCCCTCACTAACCCGCACCCCGCCGGCTGCTCCTCTCCCCTGCCGCTCTCCACTCGCCCGGCGGCCCTCACCCCGTCGCACCCTCTCTCTCGCCGCCAGCGCGCCAACCGACCTCCCTCGCCACTCCGCCCACCTCCTCTCGCGGCCTGCCTCCCTCGCCACCAGCGCGCCAGCCGGCCTCCCTCGCCACTCCGCCTCCCTCTCCCTCTCTCGGCCGGACCATCCCAGGCCGCTCCCTTCTCCACGCCGTGCGCGCCCCACCTCCACTCAGCCGCCGCTGCCCTCCTCGCACGCAGCACTACCCCGGCCGCACCCCGTTTTCTTTTGTTTTCTTTGCAGTGCACCGGTCACCGCCATCCGAGGAGTCGACCAGCAGTCGCGCACCGCTTACCGCTCATATCCTCTGTTCCGGTGGTCGCATAGCTGGCGCGCGACGTCATCACGTGCCGAGGTGTAGTCAGATATTGAAGAATGAGTTGCATGCAGTGAGAGTGAAGACCGACACGATTATTTGTCGGTAACACGTTTTTTTTTACATGAATTGTCATCTTATTGCCGTGTTTACATTTTCAGTTGTGATGTCGGGGTGATTTTCTTAGTGTTGGGATGTTAGTTGATTAATTAAAATTATTGCGCATGCCATGCAAGATATTGTTTGATGATTAATTTTCAATTAAATTTATTTTAATTGAATGTTTACCTATTTAAATTAATTTTGCACTGATTTAATTGCTGAAATTGAAACTGGCCATTTTAATTATAAGTCGACGCGGTGGTCCGAGAAGGTAAACCGCGTTGACCGATGGTAGGTGCAAATTGGTGACATGACTTTGTGAGAAACGGATTGTGTCATTTCGCCGTATAGTTCGAGACTTGAACGAATTTTCTAATTTATTTATGACACCAGAGAACGGGACCTTAAATAAATTAGGAATTTTAAATTGAGCATCTAGAAACTGCACATATTTTTGGAACTGGCGATAACTAAACAGGATAAATATTTAATCACACAAAGAATATTTTGCATGTTTGCGTGATAATTGAATTATGACACCAACATCCCCGACACATTTTGTTGACTTAGAATCCATCATCATTTCCATTTGCAATTTTCTTTTTATCTTTTGTCTTCTCACCTTTTAGTTTAAATAAAAAAAAAGAGAAAACTCAAAAATAGGAATTCCCTCAAACCTTGTCCATCTAAACATTGTCCAACGAAATATTTTTAGTGAACTAGATTTCATGCTCTCTGTGGTTCGACCCTGCTCTCCACTTTTACAGTATCCAGTCGGTTATAAAAATTCGCAAATTTTCACGCGTAGCGACGCGCGTGCCAAATTTCTGGCGCTATTGTCGGGGAGCACGCGCACGTTTAGCATTAAGAAAATTTCAAGTAGACCTTGCTTTAGGCACTGTTCGCCTAAATGGTGAACACTCGTACTTCTGATCCGTCAAAGAACGACACACCCCTTGATCCACAACTTGAACATCAAAGAAAGGGAAAAGAACAAGTCGGTACCTCAGCTGCAAACGCAATGCATCCACCTGCGGAAAGCGTTGAAACTCATATCCCGACACTTCCTAGTGGACAAGTCCATCCACTTTTCCAAAACCGTCTCGATAATCAACGACCTCGGACTACTATGAGACAGGAGTTGTGACCCAACACAGTCGGAATAAGCTCAGGTATAACACGACCCAGAATTCAAGCAATGCACTTTGAATTGAAGCCGTCCACGATCAACCTACTCCAACAACATGCACAGTTTCATGGATTGAGCAGCGAAGACCCTTATATGCATGTGAACAGATTTCTTGAAGTCTGTGACACATTTAAATATAACGGAGTAACGGATGATGCGTTGATCCTACGACTGTTTCCATTTTCGTTGCAAGGGAAAGAAAAGGACTGGTTGGAGAGTCTCGATTCCGAAACAGTTTTCACATGGGAAGTGTTGAGAAGAAAATTCCTTGATCGATATTACACAACAGCTCAATCTTTGAAAAACAAGAGAGACCTCGACTCCTTTTGTCAAAGTGAATACGAATCATTAGGAGAAGCTTGGGAAAGATTCAAGTCCATGTTAAGACGTTGTCCCCATCATGGGATGAAGTTGGCAAACCAGCTGCAAGCATTCTACTATGGACTTCAATCCGAGAGTAAGTCTGCCATCAACACAGCTACTAGAAACGCGTTCATGGAAATGGATCCGGAGGACCTGTACATATTGATTCAAAACATGGCCGAACATAGTTTCTAGTGGCCAGAAGATTTTTCAAGACGAAAGGTAGGAATGCATCACGTTGATACTCAGACATTCATGGTTGCACAATTTGAAGCTCTCAACAAGAGGATTGACAACTTGTCAATAAACCCGCCTAAGCCAGTCCATGTTGTTCAAGCTGAACACTGTCCACACTGTGGTGGTCCTCGTGATTATTCCATGTGTCCATATAACACTACAGAGACCAAGATGTCTGAAGCTAACTTCGTTAGTTACAACCGTGGAAATTATGGGAACAATTACAACACAAACTGGCAAGGCAATACCCAAAATCAAGGTTGGAAGGAACCAGTGGCTACTCAGCCGATGAACCATAACATGGGTCCACCTGGATTCACTGCTCAACCTACCTTCAGACCCGCCATGAAACCACAAGATCAAGGGTCTCAACAGAAATACCGACCACCGTTCCATCAGCAACAACAGTATAAGGAGAAAAAGCAAACAACGGACTGCGCCCCTGCTGCAACACAAGGTCAAAAAGATTGGGGAGAAACTATAGCAAAGTTAATGATTTCCAATCAATCACGGTTTGAATCACAAGAGATGGAAACCCAAAACTTACAGGCTTCCATGCGCAACATTGAAAATCAAGTCGGTCAGTTAGCCGCACAAATGCAAAACCGACAGCAAGGAACTCTACCAAGCAACACAAGAGTCAACCCAAGAGAAGAAACAAAAGCCATCATATTGCGAAGTGGCACACAGTTACCAGAGCACCAAAAGCCTGATGTTCAACCAAAAGATGAGACGCCTATACCTTCCACTGAAAATGGCGACTCAACAAACAAAGCAATCCAACTTAAACCCAAAGAGGAGGAAGATCAAAACATACTTGCAAAGAATGAAAAGGCAAGAAAGGAGAAGGAAAATGAGGCACTCAATGAAAGAGCGAAATCCCACATACCACCTCCTCCATTTCCACGAAGACTGAAGCAAAGGAAGTTGGATGTTCAATTTTCAAAATTCATGGAGATGTTCAAAAAGCTTCAAATAAATATTCCTTTTGCGGAAGCCATCACACAAATGCCCCACTATGCCAAATTTCTCAAAGAACTTCTGTCAAAAAGAAGAAAATTAGATGATGTGGGAACAGTCATAATGCACGAGGAATGTTCAGCGGTCATACCCAGATCCATACCTCCAAAACTAAGAGACCCTGAGAGTTTCACTATTCCTTGAAATATTGGAGGGTGTCAATTCGGAAGAGCTTTGTGCGACCTCGGAGCTAGTGTCAATCTCATGCCGTCTGGAATCCTTGAAGAACTGGGCATCACCGAATTGAAGCCAATGAGAGTCGCCTTGCAAATTGCTGACCGATCAGTGAAGCATCCTCGAGGGATTCTAGAGGACGTTCTTGTCAAGGTTGATAAATATTACTTCCCTGCTGACTTCATTGTCCTCGATATGGAAGAAGACAAGGACGTCCCACTCATTCTCGGGAGACCCTTCTTGGCGACATGCAGAGCACTGGTTGATGTCCAAGAGGGAAAGTTGATTTTCAGAATTGGGGATGAGAACATAACATTTGATGTCTTAAAGGCCATGGAAAAACCATCTGTAGCAGACTGTCATTTCCTGGATACGATTGAAGAATGGGATGAGTTTGCAAGCGATGTGATGGACCTCACAGATTTGCACAAAGAAAATAAAGAGTTCACTGAATCAATCGAGGAAGTGGAATTCATCAGGAATATAGTCGAGCCTTTAGATAGACATGAATTCACTTCACTTACTCCATCACTTGAAACGCCTCCAACACTTGAGCTTAAACCTCTTCCATAAAACCTGAGATATAGCTACTTGGGAGATTTAAACACCTTACCAGTCATCATAAATGCCAATCTTTCGAGTGAACAAGAGAGCAAATTGCTCAATGTCCTGTCACAAAGGAAACCAGCAATAGGTTGGATGATTGTTGATCTAAAAGGTATAAGTCCTGCCATCTGTACTCATAGAATACATATGGAAGATAATTCAAAACCCTGCAGGCAACCACAACGACGCTTGACACCTCCCATGAAAGAAGTAGTCAAGAAAGAAGTCAGTAAACTTCTTGATGCCGGTTTAATTTTTCCAATCTCCGATAGTCAGTGGGTTAGCCCATTGCAAGTGGTACCTAAAAAGGGTGGAACAACAGTGGTTGAGAATGATAAAGGAGAATTTATAACCACAAGAACAGTGACTGGATGGAGAGTGTGTGTCGACTATCGGAAATTGAATGATGCCACTAGAAAGGATCACTTCCCATTACCCTTTATTGATCAAATCCTTGAACGATTGGCAGGACGAGATTACTACTATTTTCTGGATGGATACTCGGGCTATAATCAAATAGCAGTGACACCAGAGGATCAATAGAAAAGCACGTTCACTTGTCCATATGGTACATTTGCTTATAGGCGAATGCCTTTTGGAATGTGTAATGCTCCAGCCACATTTCAACGATGCATGATGGCAATGTTCCATGACATGATTGAAGAGTTATTGGAAATTTTCATGGATGACTTCTCAGTGTATGGAAATTCTTTTGATGACTGTCTAGAACATTTGGATAAGGTTTTGGCAAGATGCGAAGAAAAGAATCTGGTACTTAATTGGGAAAAGTCACACTTCATGGTCCAAAGTGGAATAGTCTTAGGCCATCAAATTTCAAATAAAGGAATTGAAGTTGACTCCGCAAATATTAGTACAATCTCTGAGTTACCCATGCCTTCTTCAGTTCGTTCCATTCGAGGTTTTCTTGGGCACGTTGGATTCTATAGACGCTTCATCAAGGATTTCTCTGTTATTGCCCGACCCCTTACGAATCTATTGGGAAAAGATGTTACGTTCCACTTCGGCCCTGAATGTCAGGAAGCATTTAAATTATTAAGGCAGCGTTTGGTTGAATCCACAATAATGATTTCACCTGATTGGGAGCAACCATTCGAGTTAATGTGTGATGCTAGTGACTGGGCAGTTGGAGCTGCCTTGGGACAAAGAAAAGAAAAGATCTTTAGGCCAATATACTATGCTAGCCGAACATTGAATGAGGCCCAACATAACTACACAACAACTGAAAAAGAACTGCTAGCAGTTGTTTTTGCCTTTGATAAATTTTGATCCCATCTGTTGTTCTCAAAAGTCACTGTCTATACAGATCATGTTGCACTTCGGTATCTAATGACCAAGAAAGTTGCAAAACCAAGACTCATTCGATGGATACTGTTACTTCAGGAATTTGAAATTGAAGTCAAGGACAAAAAGGGAACAGAGAACGTCGTTGCTGATCATTTATCACGCCTCGACCATGACACAAGTGAAATCAATGTCGAACTAATCACTGAAACATTTCCTGACGAACAAATCTATGCCATTGCGACAATCACACCTTGGTATGCTTATTTCGTGAACTACTTAGCTTCAGGTGTGATACATCCATATTTATCAAAGGAACAGAGGAAAATATTTCTGAATGAATCACGACATTACTACTGGGATGATCCTTTACTTTTCAAAGACTGTGCGGATGGAATGATAAGAAGATGCATCCCTGAAGAAGAAGTGGAGAGTGTTTTGAACTTGTGCCATACTGGAGAAGCTGGAGGACACCATGGGATTCATCTAACAATCAGCAAGGTGTTACAATGTGGTTTGTACTGGCCGACCATGAATCGTGATATTCGTGAATTCGTCATGAATTGTGACAAATGCCAAAGAACCGGGGGTATAAGATGGAAGCGCGAAATGCCACAACACTCAATCATGGGAATTGAAATTTTTGACATATAGGGAATTGACTTCATGGGTCCTTTTCCTAAATCTTTTGGTAAATCCTATATCCTTGTTTGTGTGGACTATGTGTCAAAATGGGTGGAAGCTGAGGCATTCTCGGAAAATACTGCTCGAGTCGTCATTAAATTTTTGAAGCAACACATTTTTACCTGGTTCGGAATTCCAAGGATCATCATTAGTGACCGTGGTACCCACTTCAATAATGCACTGTTTCAGAAGCTAATGACTCGCCATGGATGTCACCACTACATGAGCACCCCATACCACCCACAGACCAATGGCCAAGCTGAGGTTTCAAACCGAGAAATTAAGGGTATTTTGGAGAAAACTGTAAGTACATCTAGGAAAGATTGGGTCACCAAACTTGATGATGCACTATGGGCCTACAGAACTGCCTACAAGACACCCATTGTAATTTCCCCATATAGGTTGGTCTTTGGGAAAACCTGCCACTTACCTGTAGAATTGGAACATAAAGCTTATTGGGCTGTGAAGAAACTGAATTTTGATCTCAAAACTGCCCAAGAGAAGCGTTTTCTACAAATGAATGAACTGGATGAGATGAGGAGAGAAGCATATGACAATGCTTTGATTTACAAAGAGAAAACTCGAGCCTGGCATGAAAAACGGATCCAACAAAGAAATTTTTCAACAAGCGACAAATTTCTCCTCTTCAACTCACGACTTCGAATCATGGCTGGAAAACTCAAATCGAAGTGGTCAGGTCCTTACACCGTCACAATTGTTTATCCACATGGTGCTGTCGAAATTTCTGATGGGAAGATGCCTCCATTCAAAGTAAATGGTCAACGCCTTAAACTTTACCACACTTCGGATAAAATAGGCATCATTGAAGAACTACAATTGCAATGAGAAGTTATCCGTCTGGCTGAAGACGTAAAACTTAGCGCTGATCGGGAGGCAACCCGACTGCTTCTTCATTCTTTGATCTTTGTTTTCTTACTCTATCTCTATCTCTCTATCTGCTTTGTGAATGCAGCTAAAAAATTTCTAGCTCTTCTGATTCTTTTGTGGTCATCGATGTGCTTGTTCTGTCTCCCTCTGACTTAGTACAACGGATGACTCAGGAGCTGGCTGATATCGAGCACCGGCTTGAGGAACTTTCACTGGAGATTCGTGCTCAGCATCAAGCACCACCACAAAGAGCACAGATTCTGTTCCTCCCTCACCAGCTTCATGCTCACTTTGCTCCGGAGGTGGTTAATCCCACCAAGCGTCCCCGTGAGATCGATGACACAGCCACTAGTTCTCGTAAGAGACAGAGGAATTCTGAGCTGATGGACCAAGATGATTGAACATTGTCCATCTGTCTGGCTGAAGACGTAAAACTTAGCGCTTCCTGGGAGGCAACCCATGTTCCAGTTTCATTTTTTTCCCCTTTTCTTCTTTCGACTGTTCTAGTTAATTTGAGAAAATAAAACATGGCATGTGTGAATTTTTTTTAGCTCTTCCTGATATTTGTATGAACCTGTCACTCTTCTGCATCTCTGCTTCTATTTAGATGATTCTTGGTGTTATCTTTATGATATGATGCGGGTATGTGTTGTCCATATGTAGATTTTACAGGTACATCATTTATGGAGCTTCATCGGATACAAACAACCTCTCCGCGTCAATCTGCACTTACACAGGGAAAAGTTTTATTTTCTTCCATATTTTATGATTCCAAAAACACCATGTAAAAAAACAAAAAAAACAAAAAAAAAAGAAGAGAAAATTTTTAAAAAAAAAACTAACATTCCTATCATTGATGAACCCACATAAAAGCTATTTTATTTTTATCGCAACCCAGTCGGGAACATACCACTTGTGTCCCTAGGCAGTTTGAGCACCTAATTCTTGTTCTGGATTTCTTTAATCCTTGATCTCATGACTTAGATGATTGCTGATATTATTTCATGCTTCGAATGTTTTTCAAAAACTTGAATATTTTTGAGACACTTATTTGCACTCATTCTCATCTGTGATGTCCAACATTATATTTCCATACCTGTGAGGACTCTAATCCATTTTAAAATCATCTGTTATTTCTATTTTTCTTGAGGGAATCTCAACCATGTTTTGTCTTCTAGAACTTGCCATGTTTTTCCATCAAAGCGATAGGAATTTTTGAAAGTTGCACTAAAATGATCGAGGCATCTGTTTGATATTTTAGCCCCATTGACCCACTGAGCCACCCAAACATTTTCTCCTTCGTATAGCCCTTAGAAGCCATGCAGGAGCCTTTTAGGATGAGCCCAAGCCGATACCCTTCCCTACCAATTTCTTGAATTTTTGCATGATGATTTCAATCTAAGTGTGGGGGAGAGAGACTTACTCATGGAGAGGGTTCTTCGAGGGGCAGTGAGTCATTTGATGTACATGGATTGACATTATTCCATCCTGATCATATGATTTCTTTTTCACAGTAGCGACATTCATTTCATATTATTTTGATATAGGAATATAGAACCCTTTTTAGTTCCAACAATGAGTACATTGGTGGTCATTACGCGGTAACCCTCGACTTTGGGGATACCTATTAAAGTGATGATCCATTACTCCAGGAACTAGAGAGTTCTCTATATGACCTACCTTCATTGAGATGTTACAGCATATACGCTGCTTGTGTACCATTCTTTGGGATTATTTTCTGACACCTATTCCATGGGGTTTTTGGGTTGATACTCACCAATTTTTCCTGACCATATTATGTGAGTGAGTTGTGTCTTTAAAAAAAAAAGGCGAAACATTGGCTTATCATATGCTTGGGGACAAGAAATGTTTTAAGTGTGGGGGAGAAAGAGTTTGAGGGAGACATTTGGATTGACTTATCATGCATTTATTTCAAGATTCAACCCTCCTTTTTACCAAAAAAAATGTCAAATTTTTTTTTTACCCACCGTCCCACAGCTTCAGAAACATTTGAACCTCATTTAAAGTCCTTGAGATTGGTGCATTCTTTTGATTTCCACTAGTGGAGATGTGAAATTCATGACAAGCCTATGGTAAGCCTGCATGTGAATGAGAACTGAGAAAAACTTTGATCAAATGTTTTTGAGAGATGAGAGTGATGGTAAGGTAGGTCACATGATGAATGAGTGCACGTACTTGTTTTGAAAAAAATGAAAGTGAAATAAAAATTATTTTTGAAACTAAAGTTTTAAATGAAGCATGATATATTATGAGGAAAGAGATTGAAAAATTTTGAACTTGTAATGTTGATGTTTTGTCTGTCTGTGGCCACTTGTGTTCTCTTTCTGATTGTTTTGCCCAGGAGTGCAAAAGTTTAAGTGTGGGGGATTTGATGTACATGGATTTTTACATGTATTTTTTTTTTACTTAGTTTTAATTAATTAGTTTAACCAATTTTTATATTTTTAGTTTATTTTTGTAGCTTTGTAATAGTTTAGATATTTTTGATAATTTTTAGTTAATTTATATACTTATATTAATAATTTAGTATTAGGTATAGTAATTTTATATTTAACACTTTATTATTATTATTATTATTAGTTTCACTAATTTTAGTTTAGTTAATATTATTAATTTTATTAGTATATTTTAATTCTCTATTTGTATTTTATTTCATTATTTTTATAGTATTAATAACATAGTATATTTTTATTAGTTTATTATTATATCTAATTACATGTGCCTTAATTTTTAGTTCTAATTTTAGTATTATTATTATTATTATTATTATTATTATTATTATTATCTAACATTAAATATTTAGATAATTTTTTTTTATTTGAATTTTAAATTTAGTTTTAACTTTGATTTATTTATTTTTTGTTTTGATTTTCTCTCCCTAACTACCCCACCTCCCTTGACCCATTCTCCCATTTTTTTCTCAACCTACCCCGGCCGTTTTCACCCCTTGCCTCCCCTATTTCTTCTCACCCGCAGCAACCCGTACCCCTCTCCTCCCCTTACTCATCCCACGTCGCCCCCTGCTCCCATCTCTCTCTCGCCGCCTGCCTCCCTCGCCACCAGCGCGCCAGCCGGCCTCCCTCGCCACTCCGCCTCCCTCTCCCTCTCTCGGCCGGACCAGCTCCTCCCCTTACTCATCCCACGCCGCCTCCCCTCCTCTCACCGAGGCCGCTCCACCATCTCCCTCACTAACCCGCACCCCGCCGGCTGCTCCTCTCCCCTGCCGCTCTCCACTCACCCGGCGGCCCTCACCCCGTCGCACCCTCTCTCTCGCCGCCAGCGCGCCAGCCGACCTCCCTCGTCACTCCGCCCACCTCCTCTCGCCGCCTGCCTCCCTCGCCACCAGCGCGCCAGCCGGCCTCCCTCGCCACTCCGCCTCCCTCTCCCTCTCTCGGCAGGACCATCCCAGGCCGCTCCCTTCTCCACGCCGTGCGCGCCCCACCTCCACTCAGCCGCCACTGCCCTCCTCGCACGCAGCACTACCCCGGCCGCACCCCGTTTTCTTTTGTTTTCTTTGCAGTGCACCGGTCACCGCCATCCGAGGAGTCGAACAGCAGCCGCGCACCGCTTACCGCTCATATCCTCCGTTCCGGTGGTCGCATAGCTGGCGCGCGACGTCATCACGTGCCGAGGTGCAGTCAGATATTGAAGAATGAGTTGCATGCAGTGAGAGTGAAGACCGACACGATTATTTGTTGGTAACACGTTTTTTTTTACATGAATTGTCATCTTATTGCCGTGTTTACATTTTCAGTTGTGATGTCGGGGTGATTTTCTTAGTGTCGGGATGTTAGTTGATTAATTAAAATTATTGCGCATGCCATGCAAGATATTGTTTGATGATTAATTGTCAATTAAATTTATTTTAATTGAATGTTTACCTATTTAAATTAATTTTGCACTGAATTAATTGCTGAAATTGAAACTGGCCATTTTAATTATAAGTCGACGCGGTGGTCCGAGAAGGTAAACCGCGTTGACCGATGGTAGGTGCAAATTGGTGACATGACTTTGTGAGAAACGGATTGTGTCATTTCTCCGTATAGTTCGAGACTTGAACGAGTTTTCTAATTTATTTATGACACCAGAGAACGGGACCTTAAATAAATTAGGAATTTTAAATTGATCATCTAAAAAATGCACATATTTTTGGAACTGGCGATAACTAAACAGGATAAATATTTAATCACACAAAGAATATTTTGCATGTTTGCGTGATAATTGAATTATGACACCAACATCCCCGACACATTTTGTTGACTTAGAATCCATCATCATTTCCGTTTGCAATTTTCTTTTTATCTTTTGTCTTCTCACCTTTTAGTTTAAATAAAAAAAAGAAAACTCAAAAATAGGAATTCCCTCAAACCTTGTCCATCTAAACATTGTCCAACGAAATATTTTTAGTGAACTAGATTCCGTGCTCTCTGTGGTTCGACCCTGCTCGCCACTTTTACAGTAGCCAGTCGGTTATAAAAATTCGCAAATTTGCACGCGTAGCGACGCGCGTGCCAGTTGTGGATAATGGAATTTAGTCAGAAACTGTTAAGCATGAATGATTGCTGAGTGCAATTGTTCACTATCTCTATAGATCTATCTATTTAGGAACTGAGGATAAGAGTATGACAGGATAGGTTTTGTGGGATGATGATCATGACTTGGAGTAACTTGATGTTCTCACTGGAACCCAAGTGACTCACATTTTTATAAAATAATTTTCAATCACTTTAGGAAGTCAATTCGAATAATTATTAATTAAATCTTTTTTAACTGGAGTAAAATGGGAAAATGGGATCCCATGGTGAGTATCTAAGACAAGGTGCATTGGGTGCATTTCTATGAATAAATAAAGCCAATTTCAATCTTAGTAAGTGCTATGCATAGTACTCTGCACATTGGAAATGGCTGGGAAAGATTAAAATAAGGTGCCCTTATTAAAAATGAACTCATTATGGTGAGGGGAATTTTGAACCTAGATGAAGAAGGGAGCAATTGAATTGGTTAATATTCATTTGAGTTGAATTAATAAAGCAATAAATTTAATGGACTAAAATTTTTGGAACCTTGGGGAAGGTGAGAATGGAAGGTTCACTTGGTTATGTTTTGAGTTCCACTTCATCTAACATCTCAACACTCCTTGAATTAGTACATGAATTGGAAGGTGAAGTAGGATAGTTAATGATTACACATAGGGGGCATGACATACTTGACAGTGTATGAATTTGTGATTCTCTTGACTTCCAGTTGGTTTTTGAAGCTAGACAGGACATCATTGTAGAGCAACTTTTGAAAAACCTGACTCATTGTTTGGTCCTGCTCCTCTGGTTATTAAATTTTAATCATGCACCTTTTGAACTGAAACTCACAAATCATATTTCTGTTTTAAAGTCTAAGGCATTTATTATTTTGAGGACAAACAAGGTTTTAAGTGTGGGGAAGTTTGATGTGGTAGTGTTTTCACACTCTTTGCCACATCCTTTTTGTATTTTCTATTGACTTTTTAATATTAAAATATTTTTTTCTATTAAATAATTGATAATTATTCTGTTTTTGAACTTACTGTGTAAAATAATCAGTTTTTATTTTAAATCAATTGTTTTTAATATTCATTATTGTCTTTTTAAATAATTCTTAAATTAATTTAGTCTTGTGAATTAGACTTTTATTTATTTATTCTTTTATTTTTATTCTAGTTAGTTTATTAATTCATTAATTATTTATTTATTCTTTAAATTATAAATAAATAACTCATTTTAGTTTTTAGTCTTTTAATAATTAAATTAGTTTTAACAATTTAATTTTATTCAATTAATTTTTCTTATTCTTTAATTTTCTCTAATTAATTCTTTAATTAGTTAATTAATTTAAGAAAGTAACTGTAAATATTTTAATTTTTTCTTTAAGTAATTTGTTTATAATTTTAAACCCGAATAAATTCATTCATTTGAAAACATAATTTATTTCATTATTTAACTTTTTTGCTTTTATTTTTAAATTCCATTCTATTTAAATTTTTTTATTAATTGATTTTTTTTATTTTCATTAAATTATTTTTTTATTTAATTTTCTTTGTTATGTTTGTTTGCAGGTGTTGCAGTCACACGGTCCTATTCCTTAACAGTGATCCTCTCACCATTTCCAACCAGTCTTAGTGGTGATTGTCTCACCGTTTGAACCCATTTATAACAGTGACTATCTCACCGTTTGAACCCATTTGTAATGGTGACTATCTCACTGTTTCCTTTCTTTTTTTCTCCTCGTGGCGACTCCTTGCACAACTCACCATTTCCATTTTTTCTCACTGTTTCCACCCATCCTTAACAGTGACTGTCTCACCACTTCCACCATCCTTAACGGTGACTGTCTCACCATTCCATGCCCCCAACCCCCATTTGGAACAGTGACTATCTCACCATTTGAAAGAAGAAAAAACCCAGCCATTGTTTCTCCTCTTTTCTCACTTTTCCTTCATGGTGCCTCCTTGATTCGCACCACACCCCATCACCCCCATTACTCCTCTACTCCATCCTCATCCATGCACAATCCACAACTAGCATCAAGCATGTCAAAATCAGAAATCAAGCATCAACACAATTCAATTGCACAGCAAAGTAAAAAAAATTGACACAAATGAAATCAATTTCTCAGTTCCTGGGAAATAAATAGGTAACATTAATTCAAACCCTAAAACCTCACACCATTGAAGCACCTCACCGCTACGTCATCTGACCACCACCTCACCTCTACATGCTAAACTATTGAGAGCACCACCGTCCTCGGACTGTTCCTTACTCACCTCCAACTGACTCAAGAAGCGCCGCAAATAGAGGGCCCTTCTCTCCACACAACCATCGCTCCTCAGCTTCCGCCACACTCTATTTTCCTCCATCTGAATCATCTCAAACTCGAACCAGGTTAGAGCTAAACCTCTGCATCGTCACTTGAGCTCCCACCTGCCTGCTCCAAAGTTTGAACCCCCCGGCCTCACCTTTCCTCCAAGTCGAGACTCCCCTTCTTATTTCTCCCTCACCGTGCTGAACAGACCCGAAGTCCCCCCCCCCTTCATTGTGTTTTTTTTATTTATATTAATATATAATAACATTTATATAATATATACTTAATATATTAGCAAATATATATAATATAACTATTATAGTATATAATATAACATAATATATTATATATATACATCATATACTATACAAAAATAATTATAGTTATATTAATAATTGTATATGCACTTATAATATTAGTATATCATATTAATAAATATAATTACATATAATAGTAATAATAATATTAGGTATTATATAAATATAAGTATTCTTATTTAAATAATAATATTAATATATAGTATATAATAGTTTCATTTTATTTTTTATTTGACTCACGTGCATTTATTGTTGTTTCGTTGCAGGGGGCGGGATGCATTCACTTGGAGTTCACTAAAAAAGATCATGACGTGAACATAAAAGCACGCCACATGGATCTGCTATTTCCAGGGAAGAAAGTAGCTCACCGTGAGTGCATCATTTTCATTCGGTTAAGAAAAATTGCTCCGGTGACCAGTGAGGGAGGAACAACACAGTGAAAGCTACACATGGAGGTCAGGGAACTCCTTGGGGGAGATTCCAGAGACTTTGGTTGGGTGATAAAGGCAGAGGAACACGGGATAGGCATTGAGAAATCCTTTGGAGAAAGGAGTAGGGGAATAGGAGGAGATAGTTCAAGATAGAGAGAATGAGAGAAAATGTAGCGGGACTTTGTCTAAGACTGGGGGAAGCAGAGCAAGAGAAACTTATAGCATCTTCCATCACGAGTAATTTAGAGCACCGATAGTTGCAGATCAGATCATTTCCATACCTCAATTCCCAGGGTGGGACATCGAGCGGATTCCAGAATTGCTTCTACCATCAATCAGTAGGAGTTGGAATTTCTGAGAGAAGCAGCAGGGAGTTCGAACATCTTAGTTTTGCTTGTGCTCTATTTTTCTGCACTTATTTCAATATAAACTACATTGATTTCAACTCTATTGTTGCATTAAAACCAACCACTATGTTCGGCTAATTTCCTTCAGAGGGAATAATCTAGTTGGTTTGATTTTTTTAGTCTCATTCATGCACTGCATCATTTAATTGGATTGTCTATCTCATTGTTTACAAACGAGTTTATTTTCAAAGCAACAAGATCGAGTGAAAACCGATCTTGTTTGTACCATAATTTAAACAGTTTCAACTTGAGGAATTCACTGACAAGTGAATTATACTCGAATGAGAGAGACACACCGAACTCAACTGACAAGTTGAGCCCGGTGAATTTTGACTTATTTTCACCATTGGATGGAATGAATTTTACATTCTAAGGACTATAAGAGCTATTTCATCACAAACTGACCAGACGACAAATCTGTCCAGTTACTTTTATCCATATCCATATTTTTAAAACTCCAATGCAAGAACAAGGCTGAGCAATATCAAATCAACCAGTGGACTTTCCCCCTTACTCATCTATTGGTTGTTTACACCACAATTTCTCTTGATGCTCTATCTACTCCCTTTGCGCTCATTAGTACACCCTCACTTCTTCACACACTAAGTCTCATTCACTCCACTTCACCACCACCAATTGTTTTTTCTTTTTTTGCTTGTTTTTGTGTGTGTGTTTTTGTTTAGTTTTTTTAGAATGCCAAACACAATATGAGGCCTCCCTGGGGTTCTACCATGTCTTTCCACTGTCCTAAGTAGTAATTAGGTTATAAATTTTAGTTTTTCACCTATGCCCAATGACGTGCGAGTGTGCACCATCTTATCACCATTTTATAAAATAAATGAAATGTTATTTTTCTCATGAGTGAAAAAGGGAAAGTGTGGGGGTTGATAAAACAAGATTTTGTTCAATATTTTTTTGTTAATGAGTGTTTTGATTCAATCACATTGGTATTTATATGAATATTTATTAGGAATTTTTAATTATAGATTGATTATGGAAATTGTATGGAAATTATAGTTTTCCCATTTCAACTACACTCTATTATTACCATCATAATATTTTCTATGTGTTTAATTTTAACTTGAAATTTTTCATATAATTCCATACTCATTGAGATTCATATTTGATTTTACAATATGAAGATGGATCATACGTTTGAATGGATAATATAGGCCTTAAAATCAATTCTAGACTAGATATTTCAAGTTGGATATCACTTTAGTGTTTATCCCTTAACTTCTTCATCCATGCTTTAATTGGGATGAAATTTTTAAAAAATTATAGGATACAAAACCAAATATTTCATTCAACTATACTAATATCTATTTTATCAATTAAATGGATAATATGTATCACAAAAATAGAGATTCTTTTTTAACATATTTTTAACATTCCATTTAATATCTTTTATAGAACCAACCTCCCCTCTATTTTTTAAATTATAAATTGGTATATTACACCATGGGATGTAGTTGGATATGTATTAGATAGTGATTATATGAAGGAAGTGGTATTATTCCAATACTCTAATTAATTGGTGGAAGGAATGCCGGCATGCAAGGATTTCTTCCAAGATGATTCAACTTTTTTATTCTATATATTTTTTCTTTTTTTAAGTGTAATATCACTTTTTTTTAAATAAAAAAAATATTCAATTAAAATACTTTTAAATTAATTATTTATGTGATAATATAAGAGGGGAGATGATATTAGTTCTTTCCTATATAAATCATTGCTTATCAAAATCATCTCTATGATGACTTACCCACCCATAGAAGTTTAATTCTTTATCCATGAATATAATTTCATAATTCTTGAATTGATTATTTTTATTTCATTAAACTAATTGAATTAATAAAAATATGATCAATTAATTGAGTTTTAATTGTGAAACTTGATCGATGAACACATAGCATGTGAGGTCGAGTTTGTGTGAATTGTGAGAGGGATACTTAAATTGTCAAATCTTGGGATAGAGTTTTAGGGTTAAAATATAATCCCAAAATTAAATTAATTTACATTTATAGATTTTAAATGGTTTCCTAATTAGACACTAACAATAATTTTGATTTGGAGTGATAATAAAAGTAGGGTGTTGTAATTTTTTGTTTCAGAGTTAACCTAGGGTCTACTCCCATTATCTTTGCGTTCATTTTTATTTGCATATATTTCAAGGGTTGACAAGATTATGGGATCATAATTAAGTGAATTTTAGTATATGGGAAAATTATAAATAATTAATTGAATTGGTGTATTAGATTAGTTATGATTAATTAAATAAATTTTATAAAAAACTCTTATTATCATTTCTTTTTTACTTCATTATCCTATAATAAAATCCCTCAAACTTTTGGTTTTTTTTCACTTCATTTTTCAAAAAAAAAGTTCAAAAAACCCTTAATTTTATCTAAACTTTAATTTATTTTCCATTTTTACTTCTAACCTATGAGTTTTCACTATAAATTAACTCATTTAATATCAATTATTTTCCATTATTAACATCAATTTAAAAGATAAATGAATAAAGGTGATGTTAAAATTATAATTTCAACAGTGATTAATAAAAAATGATATTTAAAGATACTTTCAAAGTTAGTTATTATTAAAATCAATGTTGAAATATTTACTAGATATAGATATATAGAGAATTTCAATGTTGTATTTCATAACAACCTTTGTTGAAATTTATTTTCAACATTTTTTATTATGAAAAATGATTTTGAAAAAAAAAATCACCAGTTTTAATAATAACTTATGCTAAAGTAACTTTCTACATCAACTTTTTTAAATTGATTTTGAAATCTTGACTAAGTATAGATATAGATAATTTCAACATCGATTTTAAAAAATCTAACATTGAAAGTATCTTTCAACATCGGTTTTTAATAAAATATGTGTTGAAGGTCACATTTGATGTTAGTTATTATAAAAATTGAAATTGAAATTTTGAATAAATATAGATATAGAGAGACTTTCAATGTCATTTTTATAATAAATATATGTTGAAAGTCACTTTCAACATTTGTTATTTTGAAACCTAATGTTGGAAGTGAGTTTCAACATCAATTTTTATAATAACCCATGACAAAACATGATTAATTTTTTTAAAATATATTAAAATACAATACTTGATACCCTATAAACTGAACTCTAGTAGGAGAAAATGACAACAAAAAATAGTAATCAATATAAAAAAATTCAATGAAAATTTACATACAATATTACTTACTAAGATAATATATATTCAAGAATCTTTTATATATCTACATATCTAAAAATTAATCAATCCTATAAAATATTATACAAATAATTCTTGATTGTGGATTAATTACTCTATAAAATATGAGAAAACATCATAAAAAACCTAAAAAATATATTTTATAAAATTCAAACTACAAAATATTTGTTTCGAACATAAGATTTGTAATAGAACTAAATTTGTGAAAAATTGTCATCATTCTAGTCATGGTAGTCTCAAAAATGAATCATAAAACATAATTACCACATTCAACATGTCATATTTGATGATGAAAATATTTTTATGAAATTCACTTTGAAAATAATAAACACTATATATATAATATAAAAAATTATTAACTAATATAAAATTTCTCTGCATACAATCAAACATAATAAATTTAATTTTTCCTATTTATTGACAAATGATCCATGTTAAACACTTATAATGACCTTTCAAAACATACTTTATATGAAAAAAATAAGATTAAATAACTAATATATTATAATAAAACTTAAAAATTAAATAAGTCTTGAAAACTTTAATGAACTTCACCCAGTAAAGAGAATAAAAATTTTTTTGTCCATTCATGTGGTCAGAATATGCAAATATCAAATATATACTAAAATATAAAAAGTTCAGAATGAATGAAATTTTAATGAATATTAATTTTTAATTTTATAATTCTTATTATCTATAAAGTAATGGAACAAACCAACACTTAATCTCTATGTTTTTCAATATTTCATATATATATTCAACTCTAGCAAGATTCTTCAAGTATTGAAAATTTATTGAAATATATTCTAGGTCAATAAAACCATAAATATAAGAGATATAATTTTTTATTAAAAGAGTGTATAGATACAAAATTAGATAATTAATAAATTAAATCACTATAAGATTAATTTACTTAATTAAATTAAAAGTAAAATTGAAATTTTATTACATAGAAAACAACTGCAACAATGGTATCGAGAGATTATATCTAATAATAATATCCAAGATGTATTTTTAAAATATTCTTAATATATATTCACTCCCTTATACATCATAAATTTTTATAAACTCTTAAAAATACACTATTATAAAATAATTCACAAATAATTTTGTTGTCCCTTTAGAAATCTTAGAAGTATCTAAAGGTTCTGGTTCTCAAAACTTTTTTTTGACATGATTTTATAGATTTTAGATACTTCTATACAAGTTATATACAAGAAAACACTATAAGTAATTTAAAATTAAAAATAAATAAAAATATAAAAAACAAATCATACCTCATATGTCAACTAATGAATAACACAATATAATTGGTGTAAAAATTACCCATGTTCTTTCCAACTGTGGCAACCTTTTTAGTAGGCAATGACATTGGATCATTTGGATCAACAATATCATGTAATGATACTCTTTATTAATTTGACTAAAAAATATGATGATGTGAATAACCCCTATATTATTTATGATTTGGTAGGATTTAATATGTAAATAGGGATCCCCATCATACAACTTTAAGTACATAGTTGGGTATAAATGAGGATGTGGAGGATCTGGATATGCAAGCAGTATTTGTCTCTCCATTTCTATGAACATTGACTATACAAACAATTTAATTCTCTTGTTTGTCAACTAATTCATATCTCTAATCTAATGCATTAAAGAATTTATTTCACTCTTGTATTCTATCTACCTCAATGGCATACTAGGATAGCCAAAAAAATATAATACTAACACTTGACTCATATCCTCTTACATGGCTTGGGTGTTTTCTCTTTTGTAAATCAGCCATAAGAATGTCCATACTTCCCCCAGGGATAAATTTCCCCTACATGAATTTCTCTATAAGGTAATCTTGAAATAGTATATATAAATTTTATATTAGAGTGATGAATTTATAAACTACTAATATTCAAGAAAAATAGTAACTAATTCCTTACAATATTATAGGATACTCATTTGGATGGATCATTAAGAAACTTTTCTTTTTTTATTCTTTCTTTTTTCCATTTTTCATGGTGAGTAAGGGGAGATTGAAGGATGAACTAAACCTCTCTAGATATGTTATTTTATTTTTCTCTTAATTCATCAAACATTTCAATAATTATTTTCTCCTCTGATTAAGGATACCCTCCACATGAAAAATCATGAGGGTATATATTTTGTAACTATATCTCTTGTTGAAATCTTCTAATTTCCTATTAAATAATAATAAATGAAAAAAATAATTAATTAAAAAATAATTTTACAAATTTATTTTATAAAAAAAATTATCATACCAAAAAAGATTCCTCTCATTGGTTAGTAACAAACTTCTCCCATGTATCTGTATCTAAAAACCCATATTTAAGGCATAAATTTTCATTTTTTTATTCTCAAAAATATAAATTTAAGTTAACTTTGATTTAAAATCCCTCCATATAATTACTATAAAATATATCCACCTCTTCTTAATATCTCTCATATTGGTAAAGTTTAATGTAATTGGAAATTGAATAGATCAAATGTTAATCATATGAAATATATAAAATTTGAACAATTAGAAAAAATATAAGTTCACATATTCTACTATTACACACTCCCACAACTAATTTTTTTCCATATAATCAATGTTCCTCCAATCAAGATATAATATTCTAATCTTACAATAGCTCTGTATAGACATGAAACTCCTAAACTAATTTATATTTGAGAAATTTAGGTTATTTTTATCATTAAATTAAATTAGAAACCTCTTCTCCCCATGAGAAATTTAATGTTTTACTAAACATGTAATCCCACATCTACAAAGTTTGGTTATCTTCTTCTCTAGAGAAGAGGAATATCTACAAATAATTTTGATAAACATAAGGTTAGTTTCATTAAAAAAATTAAATATTCATGTATATTTATATGAAGAAACATACACATACCTATGTGTTTGTCAATTAAATAGATGTATTCAACTTTAATGAAACTTTTTGACCTATATTTAATTAGAATTAAATGATTGTTAAAAGTAAAAAATTTAAATGTTCATAACATAAAAAATATATATGTACCAATTATTTTAACTATTATAGCTAAATAAAAGTTCGTACTTAAAATTGATAGAGACAAATAAATATTCATAGAAAAACAATGACATACAACTTCTTCAACAAAACAATATATAAATTAAACTGATAAATATAAAAAATAATACAAAAAAAAGAAATAAAATATGATAAACAACTAAAAATGTGTAATTATATGTACCTGTATTTAATTATAATTAAATAATACATAGAACTAAAATTTTAATTTTTTGTAATAAAAAAGAAAATTATATCGATTTTCTTAACTAATATATCTTAAAAAAAGTAAATACCTAAAAAATGTGAAGATAAAAAAATTCTTCATGGAAAAACAATAATGTCAGACTTCTTCAACCAAAATCTATGTAATCAAAACTAATTTATATGAAAAATAATACCAAAAATAGACATAATTATCAATATTTATATATTTAAATACTCTAGTTACAAAAAATGTTTTTACATGTGTAAGTTTCATACAAAAAATAATAGATATTTACCTGAATAATTTAGAGAATAATAAAATGTTTTCTAATATCCCTTATACATGATCATTTTATATAGAATATACTATGTCAACATTGAATTCTTTATTAAACTTAGGTGATCGTGTAATAGATAAGAAATATCACATTAGTCTACAACATCATCAACATCATCATCACCCAAATGAGTTTTTTCCCTCGAAAAATGATGAACCAATAATTTTATTTGGGTTAATAACATAAAATATATACTTCGCATGTATAACCATGATAAATGGTTCCTATTAGAAACTAAATCTTTTCAAATCAATAAGTATAAATTCATAATCATCGTGTTTCACACCACTATCATTATAAACACAAATACACTTAAACACTGGTATTTGAAATTTAGTATAATCACTTTCCCATATATATTAAATAACTTTAAACTATATTTTTGATGTAGAATTTGGTTTTTAGTATTTTTCACTATAAAAAATCGTTTATTTAGAGACAACTATCATTATACTATTTTAAATAGTGCTATAATTGTCTGGTTTTTTTGTAAAATATATAACTGTTGATGTCAAAACATGTCTATGTGATCACATTAATACATAGTATCCCAACTAACCATTTCAAGGTTTCATATGTAGATGAATCCTTGTTGATTTTCTCCTTAAACCAGGAAAAAATGTATTTTTATTCTCATTTATCAGCCACGTTTCATTTATTTTCAACTATTATACCTTCAATCAAGAAATATATGATGATATATATTGTTAAAACTCACCTATGTTGTTTAAAATGTATAAATGTGCATGAATCACAACATCATGTACAATTAACTTTACTTTTAATCTAAAAATCCCCTTACCTTCCCTATTTATTACCATATTATGAAATATGGTGAGGCCAATATGATCTACTTCATACAAGTAGTCAGTACAAAACTCAACCACCTCATCATATATATATATTTGAACATTATAGGTCTCTAGTAGATGGTTATTTTTAACACATCCCTTCAGGATTTTCATATATCATTGAAAATGATATTTTCAATGTAAATGTATAGGCCCACATATCATTTTATAGTGAACCAAATGTGTCTCTAAATGAATCATTAAATCAAAAAAAGGGTAAAATATATCATTAGTTGATAATTTATAATGAAAGCTTCATTATCTGGCATAGTTAACAAATTTGGATATGGAATTTATAGAAAATGGAATTGAAAAAGTATCACAACTTTATGATATAAGTTATGGAAGGCATCAGTAATATTCTATGTTATGAAATTGGTAGTATATATTGCATCAATACATGATATTCATGGGATTGTATCCCTATTAACTTTAAATCCTTTAATGAAACCTAATTTTTTACATTTTAAGAATACCCAGTATGTACTTTAATTCCATTTATACATTTATAGAAATTTATCTTTTCACTCTTTCTTAACGTGTGACAATCCGGAGGTAAATATTTTCTTTTTTACTTTCATAGTAAGAGCTAACTCTAAATATATTCCCATAGATATTAATTCCAATATTGAATGCAATCCATATTTTTTATTTCGTTTTATTTCTAACAAAATTTTGATCAACTTTTCACATATGTTTTTCTAAACATTCATAACATCAATGTTATGTTTGACCTCCAAAGTCTCTAATAAGGTAGATCAAATAAGATGGATTATTTCCCTAAAGTATTTATTTGATGACCTATCTTCCCAAATGTGACATCAATTTTTCTCAATTTTTTATAATATTCCTCATTTGAAAAATATTTTGCGGGAAATCATACACTTGTAAACTGTTAAGTTCTTTTTTGACTATTTGATAAAGGTATTCTATTAAAAACCTTTATTTACTATGTACATTGTCTTTATCTCGTGGAATTGTTAGAAAATATTTACATCCCTTAACACTATTGAGGAACCCAGTATAATTTTTGAATGAAGGATTAATTTTTTGTCAATTTTTTATTAATATCAAATGAGGTTGTTGAGGATATATTTCAAAGATTTTAGAATTTTTTTGAGAAGAGTTAAAGTTATTTGATTTATTTTCAAAAGGTTTTGAGGGGATTATTTTTTAATTCTGAGTTGAAAATTTATGAATAAAATTAACTAAATAGTTTTCTATAAGAGTCATTTTCACTCTATAAGAGTCATTTCCGATATGGATTAAAGAATCAACAAAGTCATAACAACTTTATAAGATTCATTAGTGACTTTATAAGAGATATTATCAATTTTTTAAGAGTAATTGAGTTTAATAAAGTCAAGCTAAGATTATAAGGGTAAGCCTCATTTGGAAATAATCATTTTAGGAAGTGTTTAAGAGTCATTTACTCTTAAAGAATATCACTTAAGGTGAAAATCGACAAAGGTGTGAAATATCATTGGATCCTATGTTTTGTTTACTCTTTTAGAATGTTTATATTCTATAATTTTGGAAAATTCTTACATCATAGGAGTCATTTTACTCATACTATATGTCACTTGAGATGAAAATTTAGAAAATGAAATTCATAACTAAATAACATAGGAGACATTTTTACTTTTATGGAAAAGGCGTGTACAGTGATTTCTAAAAGCATAAGTTCCTTTGAAGAATTATGAGGAGAAGATTTTTTTATATAATATGTTTCTAGAAGATAAGTTCAATAATTCTTAACTAGACTTCAAATACTAAAATATCATAGGTTATTAGTCAATCCATTATTAAACCTAAATTTTATAGAAAATGGCATGAGGATTTTGTGTAGAAATATTGGTGGTGATTTTAAATTTGAAATTCATTATTATGGTTAAAGATAAAATATTTCTTGGAAACCATTAACCTATTTTGATATTTTCATTTTGAATCAAAGAGAAATTTCCATAAAATAATATGGAAATATTATTTACATAATTCTATGAATGTAAAAAATAATAAGAAATGAATAAAGGAAGATGGTTGTAGAGAATTTAGAATTAGAGTGTTAATACTTTATTGTGTTGTAGAACTATTGTATTGAAGTGAGATAATAGAATATTGACCGGTGATTTTTTTACTACTATTTATTTATGTCAAGGAAAATCGATTATTTTTTTATCATATGAAGTCTTTTTTTAGGAGGAAGACTATGGTGTGTATGAGAACTCTTATGAACACTTTAATCAGTATCAAGGCTTGAGGATGAAGGCTAATGTACATAGAATTTAAGTGATAAATATATATAAGTAGACCTATTCTATGGTATAAAATATTATTTTTAGATACAAAGACATATTGATATACACTAAATATCTTTACATTCCAAATAGAAGAAGAACTTGTTGCTGACTGGTGGTTCTAGTATAAACAATACCATTATTATTGTTATTTCTCTACAACGATTCAAGGATGTATACTCTCCCCTTATATTATACTAGCAGAGATAGGAACTAGCATTAATATGGGTTATACCAACACCCTTTTACCCACAATTTTCTAAAATTATGGGTATAAGGGGCCTTATACCAACATTTTACACAAACCATCGGTAGAGAGTCTAAACCAAGGCCATGTACCAATAGTTTTAAAAAATATATTGGTATATGCTAGATTATACCAATAGTTTTATAAAATTGTTGATATAGTTTCTCCCTAAATGAGGCATGTGGCCTCCACTACCCCCAGATCCTTAATTCCTCCCTTACCAACATAGTGACCTACCCTCAGTTCTCCATAATGATATCCCCTTATTCATTGGTTTATTGATTTGATTCTTGTTTGACATAAAATTGGTGATTTTTTGTTCCATCATTCATTCTGTTGGGCATCATTTTTATTTTTATCTATATATCAAATAACAAATGATATACTATTAGGTTATGATTCTTTATGATTTATTAAACTAATATTTTTTTAGATTATATTTTTTGTCGTCTTTCATAATAAATTTGGTCATCATTGATGTATTTTAAAAAAATTAGTTACTCACTACCTCTACCTAAATCTAATATAAATTTTTTTTATATAATTTATATTAATGTATTATGTAATTAATCATCATAGTATTATTTTTTTTAATGTATTGGGGTATTATATAATTATTTATTTAATGTTTTTATTTTAATTAATAAATGATCACCAGATAGGCGTCATTAATTCTATCAAGGAAACTAATTTAATAATTTATAAACACTGACTATCACTAACTAATTTTTAATGTATTAAGTGGAATTCGAGGTTGATTCCATAGAGAATGAGTATAAATCACTTATAAAATTTAGGAAAACTTAATTAAAAACAAAATTATCATGATTGGTTTGGTTTTTAGATTAATGGTATAAGAATTACAATATTTTTTAAAACTGTGTTCATGTGCTTTATTAAGAAAAAGTGATGTGATTTAATTTATATATTTTTGTAATTGAACTATAGTGAGCCTCCTCTATAAGTACTCACAATATATTCTATATATTCTGCTTTCCCCTCTCAGTTTAGTTTAGTATGTATATATATAGGTATTCAAAACCTTATTTAAACATAAATACCCCAAAATCATGCATTAGTTGTATTATGAGAAGGGTTATCTAGTTTATTCATCAATAAATAATACCCTCCTCTCACAATAATGGTCATGCATAAGATAGAAGGGTAAGATTGAAATGGAAAAAATGAATGCATAGACCCATCACAGAATATAAATCTAGCATAATTTTCTATACTAGGTGAACTCCCCCATCATTACATGTATTTTTATAATAAAATATACCCCCCCTGTTCCAGTCATAAGGGGATATGAAAATTAAAAAAAAAACTAAGCATCATCCAACCTCTATATAAATAGAACTCCATGATCTAAGCTCTAGTATCCAATCCAGTACAACTCAAGTCCCCTATAGTTCCCCTACATAATAGCCCTTATTATCTATTTATAAGTATATACAACCCTAGATAAATATCTTTCTTCTATTTAGATTTTAATTTTCTTTTCTGTATATCTGTCTCCCTCTTTTAATCATCTAGAAGCTACATATGTGATCCTCCATTGATAATTGGTTGGTTTCTCCTTATTTTGTGTTGTTTAAAACTTCCTCATATATAGGTGTGGTTATTAAGTGATGATCTTCTTAAAACTTCCTTTAATACCATCTTGTAGCATGTGTACAGCCCTAAGATATCAGGATTTTGAATTTTTAGTGGAATTAAACCCTATGACATGGATAGAAACCATATGACAAAGCCTTCTTAACATAAATATTTTGCATATGTGGCCTTACAAATATATAGTGTAGTCATATGACAATGATATAAACTTATTCTTCCTTAATTACCTCTACACTTTTATTTTTATTCCTTCCATGATGTATCTAGGATCCCATGACACAGCCAGCTTCATTACACATAGACCATTTTCTTTTACGATGCAGCCAAATTATTTTCATTTTGGCCTTCATCTTTCTTATTTATATACTTTATTCAATTATAGAATAGTGGTGGTACTACTTCATAGAACATATTATTTATACTAAATATATAGGTAACCATGTTTCAATGACACAACATATGGTGCATCCTCCCTACAGTAGTTTGAGCTTCCAGGGTCACCAGATGCATGGACATGGATGTGGCATGGTTATGCTTGAATTTGTAGTTACATCTAACATTTAACATTATCATACATGTAAATTCTATAATTATTTAGGAATTGTAGTTAAATAAATTAGATATAATATATGTGAATTCATTAATGATGATTCCATTTTTGTAAGGGAACAATGTCACAGATGAAGAGGTCATCCCATATCAAACATTTAACAGGGTTAGCTTCGCTATATAATAGATCTCATTCCTTAGAAGGATATCAATTTAGACATGGGTTATAGGACCCCTAATATAATTGTGTGTCACCCCACATTGGTGTAGGATTACTCCCACCACCACATGGACCTTCCTCTTATGTGTTGGTTTTACTTCTATCCCATGTCTGTACCATGTAAGACTTATACCCCTATATCGCCCCAATAGTCTCTACCCTTTGGATTGCTTGGCCAGATGACCCTCTTGGGTGGACCATGTAGCTTATACTTCTTGGTTTGAGGTCTATCTAGGGTTGTACAATTTTTTGGATAACTCCCTTATAATTTCATTCTCTATTTCATCCTACACATCACATAACAAAAACCATTAAAAATATTCATCCAAATTTATAAACATTAAATTATATTTGTTTTATTTTAAAAAAATCAATATAACAAAGTTAATCAAACAAATATAAGATCATTAAATTAATAATGGGAAATATTAATTAATTAAAATGTAAATTAAAGAAAATTAAATTCAATAAATGTATGCATTTAATGAACTTATCAATAAATTATCAAATTTTTATTTAATTAATTTCAATTTAATGTGATGTGAAATTATTTAATAAGCATGTTTGTAATTAATTAAAGTTTTTATAATAGTCACTAATTAACTCTAGCTAATATAATAGTATGTATTAGTTGTTGCATATTTTGTGTCTTAAACTTTAGGTCTCTACTAGTATGCATTTATTATAGAAAATGTTATATCTTATAATTTTTTTCACTATATACAAGTATGATTTGTTGAATTTCATAATAAAATTGTAATTCAGATTATGTTATTAGAAATTTTATGTAGACGTGTGATATTTAATTATATTGTGTTGGTATTATGAATTTTTTTCCTTGATAAAAACATATATATTAAATACATAATCTTTCATGTTGTGTGGGGTAATTTTTTTCTTTAATAAATGTTTCCCATGATAAAGACATGTGAATTTAGTTTTGCAATTATTTTTTTCATGATATACATTCAAAGGATTCAGGACTATCATGAGTTTTATAATTATAGTCTATAATTTTTATTTTAATACAATCTTATTTTTTTTATAATAGAATGGATAGATTTTGGATGTATGATATTAATCAAATCTCAACTGAGTTTCAAAATAAGGTGGATTTTTTTAGATTTTACATTTAACAATGTATCATGTAGATGAATTATAAACCACCCTTATTATAATTGTGTCAGAAGACCTCTATTAAGTCATGAAGAATATTGGTACCATATAAAAAATCAAAGGAAATATTATTTCTAGTATCATAATGGAGGGAATAAGAAATCCTAGTATGTTCATGACCAAACTAAAAGGAGAGGAATCAAGAATATTATATTTTATTGATTTTAATTTATTAATAATAATGAGAAATAAAATATTATAATTTAATAAGACAATAATATTATTAAACATGATTTCAGTTATTAAAATGATGATTTTGAGAGAGTAAAAAAATTGATGGATAATGAAAGAACTCTTGTATATAGAGCATGTGATAAAATGGTAAAGCTATAATTTTTAATGTTACCATATCATGGGAAAACCATGTATGGAATTTATAATACTATCATTGATTATATTATTACCTATTTAAAGGAATTACTATCTGGTCATGCAGATAATCCCTCAAATCATTATATACCATGGAAGTAAATTGATTAGCTTGGATTTTTCAACTAACAAAATTCATGCTTACCCAAAATATTATCACTTATATTGGGTGAAACTTTATACCTATATTATTTTAAATAATTATGCACATCTCTATAGAAGCTAAATATAGGTGCAACACCATATCATGCACTATATAAAGTACCATCACACTCTCCAATGATTCCTAGGATATAAAATATTTTCATGTATGATGAAATCTTAACAACTATGTGATGAAATTATATTCAATGAATTAAGAATAATGATGAGTTGGTTCATCCTTCATATGTATTAAAATGGTGTAAATTTTATTTACATCATCCTTATTTTAATTTTTGGGTGTGTAATTTCATGTTGGGACTATCATGTGATGGTTTTAATCTATTTGGTCAGATGCTTAATTTACACAGCACATAGCCAATTTTTTTAAATATTTATAACCTTACGTTATAGATGTGTATGAAACACCAATTACTTTCTTGAGTATGCTCATATCTGGAACCTTTAATCTTTCAAATTATATAGATGTGTATTTGTAATATTTAATAATATATTCGAAGTATTTTTGGAATGTGAGTGTGTTCACATGTGATGCTTCTTCAAAAGACATATTACAGATGAATGATGTACATATATGGATGATAAATTATTTTCCTGGTTATGAAATGATGGTTGGATTGATCATGAAGGGTAAAATATCTTGTTATGTTTATATTAAAAGTATATAATCTTTAAGGCTTAAATATCATTAGAGTTCTATTTTCATGGGACATGGATGATTCTTTCTAATGGATCATCCATACAATAAAAATGTAAAAGGTTTAACAATAATGTTGAGATCGAAAAGACACCTCAATGTATTTCTAGAATGTATGTACTTAATGAATTGAAAGATTTAAGTTTTTCATTAAAGAAAATTCAAATTAAATCTATAGAGGAAGAATTTTTCTACTAAATCCAATTATAATTGGTGGAAGAGAAGTATTCTCATTGATTTGACTTATTAGTCAAACAATTTTTTACATAATTGTTTAGATATAATGTACATTGAGAAAATTATATTTTAAATGTTGATTTAAATCATTATAATTGTCAAGGAGGTAACCAAATATGATTTATGGTCTTGGAATTACTTGGTGGGTTGGGATATCAAACCAAAACTATATCTTGTGTGTATTGATGAAAATAACTAGAAATTTCCCTATGCTTCTTATGTGATGATACCTTCATTAAAAAATTAATTTTTTTAAGTACTGTAGATTTTCAAGGTTCCTAATATCTATTCAAAAAATATATCAAAATGGATCAAAAGAAGGTAGGTGAAACTAAAATCTATGAAAAATTAGGAATATCACATCCTTCTTCATGAATTGATTCCAATAAAAATTCATCATTTGTTGATAAATAATATGAGGTTAAAAATGATTCTATTATTCCATTTTTATAGAGATATTTGTGTTAAATAGTTTTCTGGGTGTTTATTTATAAAAATTCAGTAAGTGTTAGCATTAATTTTGTAGTTATTAAAGAAAATTTTCCCTTTGTCTTTTTTCACTTTCATGTTGCATCTAATTATCCATCTTATAACTAAAATACTTCTTGGGGGACCTGTTTCTTTTTATTGGATGTATCCATATAAATTATATGTGTACAGAATGAATTCGTATGTCATGAAAAGGAATCATCCAGAAGGTTATACTATGAAAGGTTACTTCACTCGTGGATGTATGGATTTTTATTCAATGTATTTGGTTGATGTGAGCATGAGATGTAACCTACCATTTAGAAATGAATATAATTATCATGAGTAAATTGATCCCACTTTTCATAAATTTCTCAAATAGGTTGAATTCCTAGATTATATACAATGGATGAATTAAGCCTTAAAGAGCAGGATATGGCACATCGTACGGTCTTGTTTAACTGTGATTTGTTTGATGACTACATCAAGTAATTTAACCATGTATATGTTATATCATACAACATTTTTATACATATATCTTAAACATTTACTAACTTTTTATATAGGTAACATAATAAAATTATAAATAGAATTCATCATTCATTACCTTTGATAATAAGATATTCTTTTCATAGAAAATAGTTTCCTTCTTGGTTAAAATCGAAGGTACGACCATTAATTTTATAAAATAAATAATATATATTTATCTAATTTTAATATTCATATATATTTTAGGTATTGAGTTTTCTTATTAAATTTGTATCTAAAGAAATAAGAGCATTGAATTTTGGTTCCAATAATCTAGTTCATGAGTAAAAATCATTGGTGATCAATGGGTAAAAAAAATTATAACTAATCGAGTAGTGACCATGAGAATAGAACATGATGGTGTTATGTTAAATGAAATGATAGAATGTTATGCTAGTATATCAAATAGCTATCCTCTATATGAAAATGTGTCTTATTATGGAGTTTTTAGGAAAATACCAATATTGGATTATTACTCCCATATTCAAGCTATAATGATGAAATGAAAGTGGTTTTATTTAATTAAATAACATGGAATTTTTATTGATCAATGTGGATTTAGAGTACTTTACATGAATTTATTATTAGATAATAATGGGCCATATGTTTTGGAAAAAAATAGAAATAGGTATTTTATGTGAAAGATCATCTATGACCAGAATTCGATTTCATTACTGAAGTGATCCCAAAACATATTTTTAATGATGTTGAGGATGAAATTGACACCATCACTACTCCCCATTAGTCTTGATCAATATATTTTATATGATGAATTAAATACTCCAATTTTCAAATATTATTATGAACGAGAAGTACGGGTGGGTAATATATAGAAGAAACTACATGTTGTCTCAATTCATTCATTTTATCTTGACTTGGGTCTTTTAGGTTGGTACTATTCAAATGGGATTAATTTTATTTCATTTGATTTATTTTTGTAAGGTTCATATTTTTTCATGTTGGTTTTAGTTTGGAAGGGTAAATTTGATTTAATTTTATTTTTTTTTGGTTGTATTTAGTTAGATTTAACCTTTTTAAAAGCACTCTTTACATCTATTTAAAATTATTTTAAATATATATGAGATACATATACCAAGAGTATTTGAATATATTGTTTTAACCAATTATTTAATAATTTTGTATTAAGTTGATAACTTACTAATCTAATTCCAATCATGTTTTCATCCATAATTGTTTCATTTTCATAGTAAGATAATTTTAAATTTCTAACCTCATCCTATAATAGTTATCATAAAAAATACTATTTTCTTGTAACAAATTCAACTTATTTGGTTTCAATTCAATAAAAATATTTCATAACTATAGTTTCTTTTATTTTATTTTAATAAAATAGATTGATTCTTACAATATTTGTCATCTATGGTTTTTAAAATCACTACACTACTGTTATGGTATCTCTTTGACTATGTCTATAGTTTTATTCATCAATACTATAAGTTATAATAATATAAAATTTGTTCAAAAATGTATTAAATATTCTCACTATTTATTCTTTTTTATTTTTTTATTTCTTAACTTTTCTTCGATAGACTAATGTTATACCATATCTGTAATAAATATTGTTTTCCACTATGAACATGTGATGTATTTTAATTTTAAAATTTCTCTTAATCAATAACATCTTCTTAGTTTATTCACTACTAAAATTATATATATATATATATATATTCTATTTTTAATTTATTTTCTGATATTATATTGACTAGAAGAACCATAATTATACAAATAACAAAACTAAACTGATAAAATTATTCAAACCATGCCTTAATAAATTAAATTCATGGAGAAATAGTCCTAATATAGAATTAAAATAGGTTTAAATTGATATAAATTTTCACTAAATAATAGCCAAACAAAATTCATGGAGAACTGGTCCTAAAATAAATATAAACTTCACTTAACTTTTCTAAAATGAATTTAAATAGAGTTAGGCTTTACTAAAATAGATTTAAATAAATTTAAACTTCAATAAAATTTATTTTAAAAAAATTAAATGGATTTAATTGTATGTAGTTTAAGAAAATATTTAAACTAATTTCAAAAAAAACAGATTTCATGAAATAGGTTCCACAAAATATATTTAAACATCACTAAAAAAGGTTAACAATATAGATTTATGCTTCACCAAAATAGGTTCTAATAGGGCCAATAACACTTTTTATATTCACCTTTAAACATACTAATATTAGTTCTTTGAAGCTTAACTATTACATATCGTAATACCTAAAGATTCTATAAATATTAGGTTTTCTATTACATACAAATAAATAAATTTATTTATTTTTACTGATAAAACAAAATAAATTTTCCATCATGTATTAATTTAGTTCATATATCAAGGTTTAAACTATAAATTAATATGATTCAGTACTCTTAAAGAGATATGAATCGACATAAAAACTATACCAAACCTAACTCAGCCAAAAACACTTTAATTATATTTTCATGTTGGTTTAGTTTTGTAAGGGTAAGTTCGATTTAGTTTTTTTTGTTTTGATTGAATTTTATTATAATTTCTTAATGTCCATTCAATTTAGTTTTATTTATTTCATTTAATTTCATTCCATTTATGTTTCTTCTGTTTGGTTCCTTTAAGATCATATTGGTCTTTCCTGGATTGGATCAAAATGAACCTAAAGACAAAAATGAATAAAATGACCTAACCCAAAAATGAAACAAATGAACTCACCCAAAATTAAAAAAATGACCATCTCAAATGACCAAATAGCCTAACTTAAAAATGAACAAAATAACCTAAACCAAATGAAAAAAATAACCAAATGACCTAGTTGAATGACCAAAATGAACCAAATCACTTAACTAAAATGAACTAAAATAAAAAAAAGTGAAACATAGAATAATAAAAAGAATAAAAACAAATATATAAGTAATTAAATAGAGAAAGAATATATAAACAAATAGATAATGAATAAATATATAAAGAACAAATACATAAAAAGGCAAGATACACTCAATATATATAAACAAATACAACAAATGGAAACAAAAAAATCAATATAGAAAATAAAAAAAGAATAAATCAATGACATAATCAAAGAAAAAATAAATATATAAAAAAAATACTTTAAATAAACAAAACAATACATAATATAATTGGCATTCAAAAAAATGAAATAACTTTGTTTGCTTTGAACTAAAACTACTTGACCCAACCAAATATAACCTAAATGAACTTAAATTAAATAAATGTAAACCAAATCAACCAAAACTTGCATAAACTAAATGAAACAATCTTAAAAATAACCAACCTAAACCAAACAAAAAGATCAAGGATAAATCAAATAAAAATTAACCAACCTGAAATAATCCAAATAGAATCAACCTAACTCAAACTGAATTAGATTGAATTGATTATTCAAGTTGAAAAGTATATCTTACCCATTTTTATCATGTAAATTAGTATGTTTTGGTTTTGTTATGCCACCCCTTTTATGTTTTTTTTTGTAATGGAACTAAATATGAAATGATTATGTTGTGTCACTACATATCCATTGTTTTTCTTGATAATTATTATGCATTAATTATATCATGTCTCCTATTATGACTTGTTTATCTTACCCATTAGTAATGAATTTCTAATTAAATTTATATTTATTTTCCAATAAAGGAAATGTAAAACATTTAATAGATACACATAAAGAGAATATTTGAATATGATTGATGTATGATAGATATGAGAATTCATCCTTTGGTACCCACTGTGAGTATATTATTTCAAATATATATCAAATACATAACATATAATGTCTCTTAATTGATCATTTTTTAATTTAATCAAGAATCACCATCCAAGAGACATCTGTTATCCAGCCAAACTAGTGATAATGGTGACAATCATGATAGTTTGGGGGTACTAGGGATACTTTCAGCACTTTTCATACTTAATCACACCCATACCCTTCATTAGATATACCATGTATCATATTTTCACATCCCATAGTTACCTTAAAGTCATCGAGGATATTAAACCCATCTATGTTATCACCACTATTTTCATCTGGTCATATTTCTCATATTTCATTTTCTAATCCAATTATGGATTTAGCTCCTCATCCCTATTATAATTTTACATTGACTTCATATCACCTTTATTTCATGCTTCTCCATAATCTTTGGGATTTTATATTCATACTCATTAGACTTCTTATCTAGCTCCTTATGGTGATACTAAGCATATTGATCATTATGATAATACATTAGACCCAAATGGATTTACATAAGTGACCAATCCTTCATAGCCTAGGTATCAATTAGCACCTCTTAATTTTCTTGCCTCGGGTATATGTGTATAACCCTGTTAAATTTTATAACCATAATTTATTTTTATATTTTTCTTTTAATATTTTATAGCTAGATACACTACTATTAGTCAGTTTCGTTATACTCACATGCATGAAATATGGAACCACCAGACACAAGTAATGGTTAAGAACAACGAATTCAATCAAATGATTGGTAAACCTAAGAGATAACTTAGTGGTTTTATAATAACACTTGAAAAATATAGTGACATCATGCCCATGAAACCAACTTCCTAGAGACATATTGGAGATAAAATCAAGGATAATGCATGGGATAAATTATGGGTAAGATAATTTATTAGAATAAATTGTATATTATTTTCTGTATTTATATGAATTAATATTTTTTAGCAGCTTTACTATAATTTTCCCAATGGTGAAGTTGTGAGGGTTGCATGACTGATGGAATTAAGTGAAATATAGAGAGAATATAAGCATGAGTTATATAATGGATGGGTTAGTAAAGTTATAATGTATTTAAAGGGTATACCTACACTCAATGATTATTCATTAACACTGTATGAGGAAATGATTTCTTATTATAAGACTAATGAGTTTTAAGGTTTTATTCAAATTTAATTTTTTATGGAAAATGATAATGATTTTTATTAATAATTGGTTTCATATTATTGAATTTTATTTTTAAGGATTATTCTTAATGAAATAAAAATAAAAGGGTGATATCAAGTATATTCACACTTTGGGGTGAACTACTATCCAAATCATGAGAGAAACCAAATATTTTTCATATAAAATGAGTTTAATTAGGCACCAATACAACTGAACCAAACCAAATAAAACCTAACACACCTAAAATTACTTGTCTTGAATCAAAAAAAAGTGAATTGAATTCAATTGAAATATAAAAGAAAGAAACCAAAAAAAGTAGCATGAAAAAATAATACCAAGAAAGAACTAACTAATCCCAAATCAAGTTGATCTATCCTATCATGAATAAAACTAAACTGAAATAAAATGATCCAAATAGAAATAAAATAACCAAAACATACTTTAATTAGATTAAGAAATACTGAAATTAATCAACCTCAACTACCTTTACCTTGTTTGAATCTAATAAAAATGAACTAAATCAAACCATACCTAATGGAATGAAATATATTTGAACTAAAATGAATATAAACTAACACAAAGTTAATCAAAGTTAATTGAAATAAAAAAAATAAACTCTAAACTCTAAATAGTTTATAGTTTGTAAATTTTTTACATTTTTTGAATTATTAAAAGTTTTTAAAATAGTTTATAAACTATAAATAATTTATAAAATATTTTTAAATAGAATATAAACTATTTTAAATACTTTTAAAATATTTTATAAACTATTTTTAAATAGTTTTTAAATATTTTATAAACTATATGTAAATTTTTTTTAAATTATTTGTAAAATGCTTACAATTTAATTGTAAATCATATACATTTTAATATTTAATAAAACTATAAAAATTTTAGCGTTTACATGTGAAATGTAAACTATTTATAGTTTACAATTTATATATAAATTGTAAATAGTTTATAGTTTACATGAATATGATTGATGAAAATTTTGGAAAAAAATTTAGTGGCCTTCTAATAGTGGACATATGTGATTATAAAGGAGACCATGGTTCTAAAATTGATAAAAATTCTTATACACATTATGAAGAGGATTTTTAAAATTATTCATATGATAATTATGAAATTTATTTGAATCATTTAATAACTTAAATGTGAAACCAAAGGATAAGATCCAATTTTTATGAATCTAATATCTTAGTTAAAAACATAGAAACTACATAGGCCTAGTAAATGAAACATATAGAGAGAACAACATTTTTATCTCACGTGGTACCAAGATCATTTAATGATTCTTAAAAAGTTGAATCATAGATCTAGTCCATTAGGTATGTGTTTGGATGAATTAATAAAAACAAGCATGATAACTTTTGAATAGACAACATGGATAGAATTTTATAGACATAAAATTTCTATTCATGATCAATTTTTGAACAACTATTTTTTTTAAACAAGGCTCAAATTGTATGGTGATGTTACTCACAAAATAGGGGGAATATTATTGAGGAATCATTCACACCACTAGAACTACATGAATCACTTAATTAATTATTGGTAGTGTAAATCTAATGGTGATTAAAAATATAAACTACAAACTTAATTGATGAACTAACATTTTTTATATTAATATAAATAGTTAAATAGTATAAAATAAAAACTGTATAACATTTAGTTATCAAAGGTTGAATCAAACTCAAAATCTCTCATTTATTTTATGTAAGGAAAGATAAAACCACTATGGGAGTTGATGTACTGCATTCATAAAGGCAAGAAGCTACTAGACCCAGGGATAAAGGTTGGGTATACATAGAGAGAAGGCAACTTTGTTGTAGATTCTTTGGCATGTAGAGGTAACCCAAGAGAGACTTTATCCATTTTTCCTTGTTTAGGATCCTTTCCTAAGGAGTGATATAACTTTTTTATGGGCGATGCCCTTGGCCTCCATCACTTTCATCCGCCTTAAAATCTCTCTCTGTGTACAAATTTTATTAAAAAGTCAACTTTTTAGTCAGTTATATAGTAAAAATATCATGATTTAACATTAACATATATACACAAAAATATATTCAATTAATATTAACATATAAGTATTTAAAAATATAAACTATATTAACATGAAATCATATTAATTTTTTAAATGTAAACATGTAAACTATTCATTATATTAACATGTACATAGTGTCAATTAATATTAACATATAAACATGTAAATATATTCATTTTACATGCACATATAAACTTGAAATCTATAAACTCTAATTAAATTGATGGGAATATAATGAACCTAAATATAAATAAATTTAACTATCCATACCTTACACAGTCCAAATCAAACATAACAAAACCAAATTAAACCATAATAGAAAAAACTTACCCTAACATATCTGAACCCACTAGATCTAAATAAAATTAAATTGAACCAAACTAAATGCAATCAAACCTTAACTAAACTAAAATTTAAAAACACATATAAAAACAATTTGAATCATATTGTATTGAACTATACCAAATGTAATCAAATTGAACCAAACCAAAAGGATTAAAACTAAACTAAATCAAAATGAATTTCATTTAATTGATCATTCCAAATAGGTATTTAAATAAACAACACAAAACAACTGTCGACAAAATCAAAGCAAAATAAACCAAAAAGTGACCTGAAATGAACTAGAAAAAAACTAAATTAAACCATATAGACCAAAACTAAATCAAACTAAAATATTTTATTCATAATTAAACCAAAAAAATATATAAAATTAATCTAAATGTTCCAAATTAAACTAAATAGTTATTACTCATATGTAAATCACCCAAACCTAGTTGAACCAATAAAAAATAAAAAAATGAATCAAAAAAAAGTTAATTAACCCCATAAAACATGAAATAATAAAATAATAATAAAACTAATATAAATATTTTGTTGACCAACATGATCCAAGATAGTTTTTTTATTATAAATTCACTTAGGTAGGGATGATCCAATTAATTTTAGTTAAATTTAGTATAATTTTTTTATTTGGTTAACTGAATATTGGTTAGAATGGGGTTTTTTTAAATATAGTATTTTTTTAATAAATTTTTTTTGCATTCAATTTCATTTGTAGCTAGAAGTGTTGAACATTAAAGGGAGTGTACCTTGAGCAAACTTTTTTTCTCAAATAGATAGAAGAAATACGGAAGTGATGTAAACAAAGATACATAAGAAATATTGTAAGCTTTATTATAATACTTTAAAATGTTACTATCCATTTCATAATTAAATATATTATTTATATTTTCAAACAATTTGATTTACAGTCCCTTGATGAGAATGAAGATGAAAACTTCAAGTAAAATTATCATTTGTGATAGATATTAGGAGAAGAGTAGTGAGAATATATTATTAAATTAGGAAGATAATAATCCCCAATAGGTAATAGACCACTTTAAGAAACTCAAACACCTTTGGTAGAACTAATTTATAAGAGGCTCATGTAGAAGTAGCTAAGGCCAAAAAAATAGCCATGAAAGAGTGAAAAAAGTAAAAAGTACATCGATCAATTTATTAAAGCCATTAAAATTTTATTTCCATAAATTAAATTAGATGATATTGTGGTTTTTGATATATGGATGTCAATGATGAGATACTTATATGATTCATCGAGCAATTGAAATGATAGTCCTAATAGTGGTCGGGGCGATGAATTCCCTAGTGATGATGGTGATGATTATGTTGAAGATAATGATGCTTGTGAGGAATTTTGTGGTGAGAGTGATAATAATATGATTATAATGGTATTGGTGGTCATGATAATGATCATTTTTAGGGAGATATTGATCCAATCCATTTCTAACTTGATATTTATGACACTTCAAACCATATGAATGGCATCTTATGATTAAAACTAATTGTATATATGTGCTATTAATATTTTTTAAGTTGATAATTAATTAAATAAAATCATATAATATATTTCATGTTTTAAATGTGTATTGTAATTATTATTCTATTTATAGGTTATTATATTGTCTATAGGGGGTGTAGGATTGGTGGGGTGTGTTAGATGGTAAAATTTTCTAATAATAATGGTTCTTTGGAACCATTTGTATAATGAAATCCCACAATATCTATACCAAATGTTTATTAAAACCATTGTAATCACCCTATCTCCACACAAAAATACCCTAGAGTTTATGGAACAATTATTATATCCTATATCATTCGTTCAAAGGGTTATATGAATAGTTATGAAGCATTATTATAGGGTTATTTTCTAGTAATGATCCCTACAAGTTTTAAGGAATCACATTTACCCTTTCTTGTATTCACTTTAAAATTATAGTGGTATTCTAGGTCTTGAAAATCGAACCAAACCTACAAGGATTAGGTTCCCACATTAGAGCTAAAACTTAAAAAAAATCCTTTTATTTTTCACTTTTTATATTTCTATTTCATGTCATATAAGGGAGATGTTAATGTGATTTGATCTAGACCTTTAAAAGTCATAGAGGTTTATTTAAAAAAGAAAATATATAAATATCACCATTGATTCATCCCCCCACCCAATATGTGGTTCATTAATAGACCTTGTCACTTCAATTGGTATTAAAGCTAACTAGGTTTCCTATGTGATCATACTCTTATCAAATAGTGAAGTATGGAGAACATAAATTCAGCCAACAATAGAGGAGTGAAATTTTTTGAATTAACTAATTTTAATGGATAGAAAAACATAATTTTAACACCCTAAAAATTTATTTTAAAATAATATTATTCTTGATATCCTGCTTAACATGCAACATTTGGCTTTAAGAAAACTGTAATATACTATAAAAATATTATTATTTAAATTTGAACATTATAACCTATTCATTAAATTAGCAGTATAAATAAGAATAACTACATTATGAAAAATATTTATAAATCCATTATATAATTCAAATATATTTATAAATTTATAATAAATATGTATTCAATTTTTATTAAAGTTACTTTATGTTTTAAATATATGTTTTCGTCAAAAATGGTTTTTATTTCATTTTGTATGTGGATATTATAATTAATTTCTACCACTTTTATAAATTTAATCTTAAAAATGGATATCATTTTTTAAATCATCATGTCATAACAGTCTTAGGATTAATTTTTGAGATTTTTCTAAAAAGGATGATTTTTTAGTGAATAGTAAAAAATCTAATTTTTGTAAATCTATCATTTATTTTCATTAAATAAAGTAATTTAAAAAGGCCACATTATATTTTTAATTTTATATTAAAGTAAAATAACTCTAATTTAATTATATATGATCAAATTAATTCCATAGGAATCAATATTATACATGATTTTGGTATAAGTTCATTTTTTAGCTTAAAGATTTTTTTCTAAAAACTATTTTTTATTATAGTTTTCACATTTATATTAAAATTTATTTCTTCCATTTATAGAAATTAAATCTTGAATAATATATTACATGTTTTAAATTAGGAGTTTCAAGTTTTTAAGATATTCCCCTTTTATTTTTTGTCATTATGAATAGTAATCGTAGTTAATATTTGTCACCTTAGTAAGGATAAAACGGGTAAAACATGGTAAAAACTATGGGATAATGCCTAAAAACTCCCTAAAACTTGTATATATTTTATTTTATAAGTTATTTAAACAATAACCATCCAATATTAAAAAAATTGGCAATTTATTGCAACTTTCTTAGGATTATAACATTTATATTATTATAAGTAAAAGATAAAGTCAAAAATGCCACTCTCTTTATTTTAACATCACTATTATTTTTTCATAGGGATAAAAAGAGGTTATATTAGGTTATTAATGGTTATTTAAAATATGAATAATTTTTTTCATCATGTAAATTTATTTTTAATTTTTATTGAGAGAATAATAAACTTAAATTCTTACACAACACTGACACAATTCTTGTTTAAGTAATAGAAAAATCAAGTAAATGATTTTAAAAAAATTAAGAGTAAAATAATTTAGATGAGTTATGGTGTTACATGAATTTTATAGTTAATAATAATGTATTATTTATTATAAAAAATTATATTATAAATACTTTTTAATATTTATGACATTGAATTAAAATTAAATGAATAGTAAAAAAATGACTTTAATGATATTTTTTGTTAAATAATATTTTATTTAATGATTAAAAAATTAAAAAATATAGAAAGAGTAAAAATGGGGTGATAAATTTACTAAAATATCATCTATGAACCATTTTTGAGGCAATTTTCTCCTTATAACAAAATTTATGATCCTTAAAGACTAAAAAAATGTATTACCGCAATTAAAGTTAAAAAGGGTTAACAAAGGGGTTAAACCAAAAGATAAGGTTCAAAATGATATCAAAACCTATATAGATTTTATTTTATGATTTTATTTCAACTATAGACTCTATGTATTTTAATATATGAACATTTTGAAGCATTTTACTTGATAAATTCATTAATTATATTAAAATATTTTAAGTAACTCTAAGTGTGTCCTTTCCTCACTTATAAAATGGAACCTATTATACTTTTTTATTCATTACTATTGAACCAATAATATCAAAAAATAGCTACCCAAATTCATTCCCAACCTTCCTACCCATGACCTATAGTCCATGGTCTCATCAAATGACTTGCATAGAAGGCTTAATGCATAATCTAAAGGTTGTTTTCCAAAGAAGTGGTATAACTTTTAATCGAGTGTCTTCATTTTATTTACTATTATTCCACCTTAAAATATTATATAACCATGTTAATATAATATTATCGGTATATTTTATATACATAAATTTTATTATTATTGTGTAAAACCCCATATTCATCACTATTTGAACCAATGGAAAATCAAAACATCGCTTGTGCATACATATGGCTTACTGTCTCCATATAGTAGTGTAATTTTCTTTTCATCACAAATTTACTTGGAAGGTTATAAAGAGATAAATAATGAATGTATATGATAATTATGAAATAATTATGATTATTTATATATAATATACCATTTACATTCTTATCCTTCTAATCATTAAAAATTATAATGATGCTCATGTGTACGTGTGGACTACAACCTCCACGGAATGATGTGATTCATTTTTTAGGTCTATCATTCAAGGATGATTCTAAGTATGTATAAAATGAATATATTTTATATTTATATCATGATTAACATTTTGGATATGATATAACCATGATCAGGATGCAATGAAAAAACTACCAAACTAAAAAATTCTTTAAAAATGAAACAATTAACACTCGAAAATGATGATTTTAATAAAGAATTATTAATCAAGGAATAAATCAAATAATATATCATAAAGTATTATACTATAAATTATTTCCTTATTAGATTAATTATATTATATTAAATTGAATGTGACTCATGTTTATAGGGAGGTTAATTGGGTGGTTGATGCACTCTCAAAGAAGGTGATTGAAGAAGTGTGTTCTAAGTAGTGTTTTATATAGCCCATCCTTTTTTACGCCATATATAGATTAATATATTAGGTGTGGAATACAGACCTAGTTTTTTAAATCTCTCTTGGTATTCTAAACCTTTTTCTTTTTTTATATTTTATAATATTTGGGCTCTTCCTGGTTCCTAAGCCTTTTTAGTATTAACAAACTGGTGTTTAAATATTATAAGTGGATCATATATGATATTATAAGTATATATATGGTTCTAGTATATAATTATAATAAATTTAAATTTATTATACATGTGGTTAAAATAACTTTCAAAGTAATTTAGGCCCGAGGTAAGGGTTTATTTCATAGTCTTATCCATATTAGGGATTATTTATGTTTAAGTTCTAAATAAAGGAAATATATAATATTTATATCTTAAAACCTGTAAATTTTATTCTACTATAGTTATTTTTAGAAATTATAATTTTTCCTTTCATTTCCCTATCTTTGGGTACTCAAAATTCTGAAAGAATTTTTTAAGGAAAACTAACTTTGTTTTTATTTTAGTTGGGAATCTTTTTCTTCATGTCCATGATTTCTTAAAAATGTTTTCAAGAATGATTTTAATATTCTCCATGTATTTATTAAATTCATTTTTACCCATGTTTTACTTTTTATAAAAAGGTTAAAATGGAATATTCTTTTCATTTTCCAAATGAGGCACTTTTTATTAAAGGTTTGAATAGAATATTTATTTTAAAATACACAACACGAATGAATTTTTATGCCATTATGAATATTATTTTATTTTAATCTTACTTTACAAGTTTACAATGTTATTTCTAAAAAAATTCTAAATAATTTTTAAAATTTTAGATTTTAAATAAGTGATTTCAAAATAAAATATGTATTTTCCTCAATAAATATTCCAGTGATCTTTTAAAATTATTTTATTATATTTCAATATCCTTTGATGAATATTATAATTTACTGAGGGTATAATTTAATTATATCAATCACCATATTTCTCTAGATGTAATATAATCATTTTTAATGGAGAAATTATTGAAATATCATATACTAGTTCTTATGATACTGATAATTATTTATTATTAAGTCATATTAATTAGGTTTTGTTGTTTGTTCATATAATTAATGCATTGGAATTATTAAGTGATGGGTGAGGAATTGAATTAAATATCCCCTTTATGTAACGATAGGTCTCAAGAGACAAAATATTTTGGGTATTTTTCCAAGGCCTTACACATTTATATAAGATTTCTTAGCATGAGGCCTCAGTGGTAAGTTTAAAATGTCCAAAATTATTCATTCCATCATTATGAAATCATTTTTTGATATCCATGTGATTTTTCTAATTACTATTATATCCACAGATAAGTTTCAAGATCATGTGATTATGTATATAGAATTATTTGATCATCATTTATTCTTACCATATTATTGATTACTTATTTATTCTTTGATGGATTTTACTGTACACATTCAATTAGTAATCATCTAATCTCACCCTTTAATTTTATTTCATTTCCCTAGATCCTAAGAAGTGTACTATGATTGATATGTAAGTATATGATAGAGAGAATAATTATGTTCTCAAATAAAATACTATGTTTCATTTTATGTTTTCAAATATAATATGTGATTTCAAGAATGTATCTAGTTTTACAATATTATTAAACTATTTGACCCCTCAGGATGTGATCGCTTGTATCTAGTGCCAATGTAATAAAGTAACCACCAGATCTAGGCTAATAGGGTCAAGGTCGTTACAGTTGGTATTAGAGTTTTTTAGTAGAAACCTTGGGAAATACATTTTGGAAAAAATATATTAGAGAACATAACCCAATAATAGACTCTTAAGATAAGTCTAAGTATAGGATAAAATCATAATTTGTTGGTAAATTAAAGATTATGCAGTTTTTCTGGAAAATACATCCCAATCTGGATACAAAAAGTGGGTATGGTTTTGGAATAGATTCATCTAGGGGTAATAACTTTGAAAATACTTTCTCAATTATGTCTAGGCCATAATTTTGGTTCACGGTGAATAGTCCATTACTGTGAACCTATTTTGACACTCCTAGGGGGTATGTTTGAGGTAATTAAAATTTTCTGTGTGAACCATTATGAAGGATTTGAATATATATTAACCATGGATGACCTGAGATAAACCAAATGTGTTGTATATTAAAAACAAGGTGTCAATATTTAGATATATTATAAATTATTTTCATGATTAAATGATTTCCCACTCTAAATATTATTTATCATACTATGCTTTTTGTTTTTGGTCAATGGTTGGAATCATAAGGAACCATGTTAACACTGAATGTGATGTATAATGTGATGATTATCCTCCTAAAAAATAGAATGTTTTAGGTGAAGGAATGTGAAATCTTGTGATTATGACTAACCATTTATCTTGATATATGATTAACAACCTAAACATAGATAAGTTTTTGAATGAACTGAATAAGATAAAAATTGAGTTTCATGAGGACCATAGAGAAAAGAAGATTCAGCTTCCTACATGTCAAGAATGTCATAATAATCACCTAGGGAAATGTCTCAAATGAATGGGAAGATGTTTTATGTGTGGAAAATAAATAAAAAGATAAAATAATTATTTTAAAAAATGAATAGTTTGATTTTCATGACCCCCTACCCCCAAAGTGTACCCCTCCTAGTCTGTCAATGATATAAGGGATATGGTGACTACTCAAGTCCCACCTCCAGTAGGCCCTGTGTTGTCAAGTAGAACCGAGTGTATAATAATCATAAAATGGGGGGAATTTCCCTCTAAGAGAATATAAAGAAGATATAGATAATAAGTATAAACCAATAAACACATACTTAGAAATATATATAAAGAAATATCAGGTGAAAATAGGCAATTTCATATAGTTCTAAAAAACTGAAGAGAAAATTACAAGTACCAAAATGTAAAGTCCACAATGACCATAAAGTCCAAATAAATCCTGCAAAATCCAAAGCTTGTAATATCTATCCTAATCTACATCATTCTCTAGCTGACCTAAAATATAGTTTATATATATAGGTTTAGAATAACAGTATACTTAGTAGAATCCTCCCCAAAGCCTCTCATGAAAAAAATAAAGAAATCATGCTAAATAATATTGAACAATAGTGAAAATAACCCATCACCTAAATAGGTATAGTAAGTTCCCAACCTCACCATGGATTACTATCACAAAGTATCACATAAAAGAGATCATATAATATAATAATGAAACATCTGGGGTAATCTGCTCCCACTTCCCCATTGGTTTGTCGGTCTACCCCAACATCCCACATCCTAAGCCATCTCTCTCCAAAATAATCCATCTTGCAAACACCTTGGCTAAGTATCACAACATGCACCTCATGCATCACATAATCACTTCATCCCATCCATATATCCATATATAGTAAACAATTAATTTATAATAGCCATCATATCCCATTTGACATGTATCATACATCAATTATTCTACCTCAAGCCATCACATTCCATACACTGAGTAAGCACCTCAATCCATCACAACCTATACATGTCATACCTATAATAATCCTATGGATACTATATCTAAAGATACATGTGTGTGAAATAACCAAAATCTATCACATCCCACTACACAAATATATAGGGAAACTAACTGCCATTCAAAGCATCATAAGTAAATACCAAGAGAAGAGATTAGGGCCAAAGAGGGTAGTCATTCATCCATCCACTCATCAGGGTGTTGGGGAAAACACCCTCTCATATTCCACTGGGTTTCATTCACCCTAACCGACATGGGTGGTGAGATATATGAAATAATAGAATATATAGAATATAATATATCTCACAACCACACTATGAGAATAACCTAGTCTTAATCTCAACTGCGTCTATCATCATTATAACACCCAACTACCACTTCTAGGGACTATATATACTATAAGTATACAAGAATTTATATATATGCATTAATTAATTCTTTTATTTTTATCAATTCCTTTTGTTAATTTATTTATTATCCATTAAAATAACCATTAACATTATTTCAATATAAATTCATTAACCACCATCATGAAGTCCATGCCCTCAAGGAATAAACCAAACTGAGTCCACTGTTTCTCAAGATTAACATCTTTTCAGCATTTTCATTACAACAACTCCAATTCCATGGGTTAAGAATTATTTATTCCTTATTAGAATAATTCCATAATACAATAAGTCTAGGAAAACCATCTTAAGCTACAAATAATAACAAAAATGCAACCAAGAACATCAATCTACCTCAAGTAGTGGGGAAAGGAATACAGATAAAACAAGAAACCTAGCCATCATCCATTAAATAGATTCATTTAAAATAAGCATCCAACTTTATCACATCAATGAGTAATCCCATATTCAACATGTTGCATCATCTATGGTGTCATCTTCAACACCCACATGCATATTCCAATTCATCTCTCCATCATAGGTATCAACCAATACCATATCATATAGGCCTCCCCGCCCATATATCATATCATTCATCCCAAGCTTAGTCATCCCAGGATCATATTACATTGTAAAGTGAATCTTACATTTAGAGAACATAACAAAAGTAGAAGCAAAAAAATCATATCCAATAGGGAAATATAGGCCCTAAAGTAAGGAATTCAGCCTTCACACAAAAACAAGTTGTCACAGCTCTAAACTCAATGCACTCAGCCCTCTCAAGAAGATATGAAACTAAAACCCTAGAAATTATCTCCATCAAACAATAATTATTTATTAAATCTTGAATTAACCAATTATTTATTCACAAGTTCTAACTACGGGAAACCGAAGGCATCATGCTATAACAAACTATCAAAAGGTAAACATGCTCTTAGCATTAAAACCAGTTTTAAAAAACTTAAAGAAGTGTCGTTCTCATTAACATTCCTTTTCATTTAAACATTCTCAATAGCCATTATCATGCTTTTCATTATTTATCATTTCCATTATCATTGAAGAACACATTTAATTAATCATTCACATTGCATAAATTTTAAGAAACATTGAATTCATTACAACATATCTCTTCTTTAATTCTTAAGACAGTTAATTAATTAATTATATCTTTATGTTCTTTACCATTTTCTATCAAGAATGACATGATAATCCATATCATAAGAATATGTGCTAATAAGAATAACATAGATAGCACACTATCCAGAAAATCAAGAGGAAAACTGTTACCACAGTAACAAACATTGACCTACGATTGTAATAACCCATTCTTTATTAATATGGTTTAATAATTATTAGGTCAATTCTATTTCCATACAAAGGGATAAACCATGCTAACTTTATGATTACCTATAAATAAATAGGAGAGTGTAATGAATTCCCTACCTCAAAGGTGTCAATGTTCTTTGCATGATAATTAACCAAAATTGTAGATCTCGAGAATCCCTCCTCCAAGATCTGCATCCCTCCAAAAATGTCACACTATAACTACACCAACAAACAAACAAGAAGACTCTATTATAATGATGAATAGAAACCTTCATCACATAGAAAGAAGAAGTGGGAGGATCAAGATTTAATAACTATAATATAAGAGGTATAACGTACCTCAAATCTCCATGGATCAAAGATGGAATGATGAGAATTGATCCACATTGAAGGGATCCCAAAAATCCTAAAGAGAGCATTGAAAATTGCCTGAATATTGAGAGAAAGGCATAGGGTGTAAAAACCAGGAATTTCCAAGTAATTTTTTTTAAATAAATGGGAATTTTACGAGTCTTCAAAAATTGACGGCGTATAATTTCGAGGCCTAGAGTTCCCAGAATGAATTTCTGAACTTTATTTCGGGTACGTTCAGTAAACATGCAAGTAGATTTTTCTAAATTTTAAACCAGTGCTTAGAATTGAAATCTAAGGGCCCTATTGAACTCGTAGCGTCGATATTCACTTAAGGAGACCTTCACCTGGACCACAATAGGTTTAGGGTAGAAATTATCTTTTCACATATTCGTGAAAGAATAAAATAAAAATAAAATTGTGTAGCTTTTATTTTTATTTTTATTCCATGTGGATGTTGAGAAGTGGGGACCACCAGAACTAAACCTCCCATGAGAGGTTAAGATGGTGGGGACCACCTGAACTAACCTCCCATGAGAGGTTATCGTAGTGGGGACCACCTGAGGTATAAACCCCCTTGAACTCCCCTTTAATGGGAAACCCTAAAACTTCCTATTAATTGTGGGAGAGCCTCTAAAACTCCTCCAACATTTATTATGCCAACTCAATTTAATTAAATTAGGCTATTTTGAATTTGTGACAATAAACTAAATAATAGATATCATAATCTATTATCTTGGGCTACCTTTTCATTTTGGTGGAATTGGAGAAAAGGCTTGGCAAAAAAGAGAGTGTTGGAGAACTTGGAAGAAATCTCTCCAATGAAGAATGCCAACGAAGAACACCGACCTCGACTTCGACTTTATTCCTCGGGACATCCTCCAACATGGGATTTCTTCAATCAACGATCGTCTTCCCCTCCCCAACGACTTCATCTTCTCCCTTGCGATCTTCGTTGATGAATCAAACGAGGTATGGGTTTTGTTCCCATGTTCTCCCCTTCTAAGTTTCTTTTGTGGGAATGGGATTAGTGATTGACGAAGGTTGTGGGGATTTAAGTTCTTAAATATCTTCCATACACGTTCTTTTTCTTATTGAGTCACTTTCTACCGCTCTAACATGGAGGGTCCAGGCCAAACAAGCATGGGCCGACCCCTCTGTTGTTCTTCTTGAATGGTGTATCCTTCGCGATGGAAGAAGGCGACTTTGGTGACGGTGACTAGTGACGGCGGTCGGAACTGGTGGAACTCGAGAACTGCTGTTGAAGGCACAGCGCCCCACCGCCCCGCGACCTCCGCACCCCACAGCTCTCCACTGTCTGTGGCCCCCGCCACCCCACGACCATCACCGCCTTGTAGCCTATGTCGCTATGCGCTGTCCGCAGTCGAGCCGACCCAAGTCTTCATCACCATTCGATCCACCACCATCGAGTTGAGCCTCTGTCGTCATCCAGGCCGAGTTGTCACCACCATATGAGCCCCCGCCACTGTCTGGGCCGAGTCGTTGCCACTGTCTGAATCATCACCTTCGTCCGGGCCGAGCCGCCACCACCGTCGGGCCGAGCCGCTGCCACCGTCCGAGCCGAGCCACTGCCCAATTCTCCACCACCCTTCCGTCTGAACCGCTCTGGCCAAGCCGCCCCGCAGCCTCACGCCCTCACGGCACACTCTGTGGCCTCGCGGCCACCCACGGCCCTCTGTGGCCCCTCACGGCCTGCCAGGATGGACCCAGCAGGCCGGACCTAACCCAATGGGTTGGGCTACCCAGCGGGCCGGGTCGGACCCAGTAGGTCAGGCCGGGTCAGCCCAGGTCGGGTTGGTTCGACCGGGTCAGACCGGACCCAGGCCCACTATGACCAATTTACATTCTTTTGACCATAACTTTGGCACTGGAAGTCCGTTTGACAAACCTTCAGTGGCACTGGAAATCTTGGAGTGAGATGGTCCCTTTGAGTATACTCTATTGGAGATTTAGGTTAATATGAGGTATGGTCGAGTTGGATCAAGCACGAATCCAACCGGGCCATCGGGACTAAAAGGCTAATAACTCACAGACTGGGCATCCGATTGAAGCATCATCTATTGCGTTGAGACCCCTATGATGTGGAGTTCCTTTGAGATACTTCTCTAGGAGACATCGTGGAAGTTGGGGAATCGACCAGTGGTTTGGGGAGTGGACTCCCTCGAAGATGAGAAATCCTAGTGTGGAAATCCAATAGTAGACTGTGACAAGAAGAGTTCTCTCCTAGCGATCCTTTGTGGGTAATCTCTTAGTGATCCTGTGTGGGTCAGCTCCAGCGATCCTGTGTGGGTCAGCTCCTAGCGATCCTATGTGGTTCACCTCCAGCGATCTTGTGTGGGTCAGCTCCTAGCGATCCTGTGTGGGTCAGCTCCTAGCAATCCTGTGTGGGTCAGCTTCTAGCCATCCTGTGTGGGTCAGATCCTAGAGATCCTGTGTGGGTTAGCTCCTAGCAATCCTGTGGGGGTTAGCTCTAGTGATCCTGTGTGGGTCAGCTCTTGTGATCCTGTGTGGGTCAGCTCCTAGTGATTCTGTGCAGGTTAGCAGTAGAGCCTCTTAGCGGAGTAAGATTTTTTTGTAGTTACATCTTATCATCTCTACTACTGTACTTAAAGATATACCTGGTGTGAGCTGAGTCAATACCTCTATTTATTCATGTTTGATATGGATTTCTTTATAACTTAGATATATGTATGGAAATATACCTAAGTTGGGTTATCTATTATTTTCATATTTGTGGTTTATCCTTGGTGGATTTTATGAGAACTTGAGGGTCTTGGGGTCCCTAATGAGTATCGTTATACTCACCCTTGCATGGGCTATTCCTGCACCTTGTTGTGTTGGATGAAGACGACGGACAACACTAACTAAGGCTGAGAGTACCAGGACTGGACGGTACCTGGAGGTGGACCATACGGCATGTGGGTATGTAGAGAAGACGAGTGGACGTGGAGTGTTGAGGAAGTGATTTGTACCTACCCTTCAAGTAGGAACCTAGAAGGATGATCCAGTAGCTATCTTTTCTCTTTCTTCAGTTGTATTGTATTTCATTTGTACTTGTATCTTTACAATTGGGCTTGTATTCCAACCCCTTTTACTTTTAGCACTCTTTTTGTTATAGAGTTTTCTTGTGTTCATATCTTGTTGTGTGCTTGGTTACATGAGTTTACAGGTTATAAAGGAAATTCCTTCCCACTTCTAGGAAATACGCCTTTCGGTGCTAGTCGCCATCCCCTGGCCTATAGAAGGCGGGCATGGGGTAGTCACGGCACGGGCCCCGGGGGACGGGTTGTGACAAATTGGTATCAAAGGAGTCGGTTCTACCGCAGAACATAGGACTCTAATATTTATTTTTAATGGAAATAGTGTTAAGTTTAGTGAGTGTGGTTATTAGTTTAGGAGATCCAGTGTTGGTGCGGTGGCCGACATATCCATACACCAGGACCCTGACTTTTGATTCCCGACTCAGTGCCCAAAAACACTGATTGCGAGTGTGTTTTCAAGAGTTTTCATTGTGATCTCTTAAGTCATCTCACTAGGTATAACTTATTGAATATGGTGCACCTATTTATTTTCAGGATGCCTCCATGCAGATAGCCATCTAGGGTTCCAATAGTAGCATGCACTGATATCCCACCGAGTGACGAGGCCTCGGTGCAGGGCCCTTTCCTAGTAGAGGCACCAGCGGAGGCACCAGCAGTACCATTCCCCATTGGGACACCAATGCCACCAGCACCAGTAATAGATGGTGCATGCTTCTTGAGTGCGTTGCATGAGTTCCAATGTCATAGGCCACCCAGGTTCATGGGAGAGACAGACCCACAGGCAGTTGAGTATTGGTTGGAGGCTATAGTGAGAGTCTTCTGACTGGTAGGGACACCAGCCGATCTCATGGTGATCCTTGTCGCCAGCCTTCTACAGGAAGTAGTGGGCATATGGAGGATCTTGATGCTCTAGTTTCATGATGAGGTGACACTTCTTTGGGCAGACTTCGAGAGCCTATTTCAGGCAGAGTTTGTCTCAGCGACTCGTTGCATAGTACGCATATAGGAGCTTCTTTATCTGCAGCAGGTCATCATGACTTTAGATCAGTACTTAGTGAGGTTCACTGACCTCTCACACTACTCCACTAATATGGTTTGGGACCATTTATTTAGGGCCTAAACCTTCAAGAAGAGACTCAAGCAGGAGATCAGGGCTTCGATGATCTCACTCAGCATCCCGACACCGGCGGGGGTGTTATAGAGAGCCCTCTTAGTAGAGAGTTTCCTTGCTGAGCAGTCACCAGCAGTGAGATCCACCACCAGTCTTCATGTATCAAAGTCTTCTACAGCTGGAAGCAGACAAATGTTGCAGAGGTCCAAGAGGACCAGACCTACAGGTGGACGACTGCATGACTCAGGATTAGTTGTGTGGGGCACCCGAGGCAGAGCCAGTCATACCAGGAGCGGGTAGTGTTACACATGCGGTGGGCAGGGTCACATGGCTCATGATTGTCCGACCCGTTGTATGGATGATTAGCAGATGGTCAAAGGACTGCCCAGGCAGAGATAGAGATTCTACCGAGGAGGTCCGCAGGGAGCAGGCGGACATGGCAGAGGAGCTGGTCGTGTAGCTGGCGGTGGGTGATGATTCAAGATTTTACCACCACCACCACCAGGAGTTCCACCCCGAACGTAGGGAGTAGCTGCAGAGGGGCAAGATTAGCTCCAGGCAGCTGAGGCATATTATCACAGTGCTCTGGAGATGATACGAGGTACGATCTGTGTTTACTCCATCTTAGATATAGTACTTATAGACACAGGTGACCATCATTCTTTTATTTCCACTACCCTCGTTCAGAGCTCAAAGATTCCGACGAAGTCGTTGGCTCGATCCTTACAGTTATAGACTCGTACAGGAGTGGATTCGACGATTATGCACTAGTGCCGGCAGTGTGAGCTTACTCTAGGAGGTGATAGCTTCGGCTGGGATCTCCTAGTAGCAGCGTCGAGGCCTTACGATGTCATCTTGGGTATGGAATGTTTATCAATAGTCTATGCTCAGATAGAATGTATTAGGTGCAAAGTGTGGTATGTCCTCCCGGATGGGACCAGGTTTACCTTCACCGGTGAGAAGGTAGCCTTTGCAGTGTAGGATGGACTTACCCAGAGGAGGGTTCAGCCTATCACTCATTAGTTATCTAGACTTTCCCTCAGATAGGTTGATGTGGAGAGTTAGAGTTATCATGTAGTGGTGGAATAGTACGCAGATATCTTCCCTGATGATGTGTTGGGTCTACCTCCTCGCATATAGGTGGACTTTTACATTGACTTGTACCCCGGGATGGAACAGATATCCACACCAGCATATCGAATGGCTCATGCGGAGCTTCGTGAGCTGCAGTTATAGCTAGAGGACTTACAGGGGAAGGGATTCATCCAGCCCAGTGTTTCACCTTGGGCAGCCCTAATTTTTTTTTGCCAAGAAGGAAGATGGGAGCTTGAGGATTTGTGTTGACTATCGGTGCCTGAACCAAGTGACCATGAAGAACAAGTACCCACTTCTGAGGATTGAAGATATCTTTGATCAGCTTAAGGGAGCAGGGTGGTTCTCAAAGATAGACCTCAGATTAGGCTATCACCAGCTCAGAGTACGAGACAAGGATGTGCATAAGATGGTTTTCAGATTTCAGTATAGCCATTAAGAGTTCTTTGTTATTCCATTAAATGTAACCAATGCTCCAGCAGTGTTCATGGGACTCATGAACAGGATATTTCATCCATACCTTGATCGCTTTATAGTAGTCTTCATCGATGAAATTCTGATCTACTCAGCTACTGAGGAGGAGCATGCATATCATTTACAGGTAGTACTGGACACACTCTGAGAGCACAATCTTTATTGTAATCTCTCGAAGTGAAAGTTTCGGATCCGAGAGGTTCACTTTTTGGGACAATTCAAATTAGAGGCTGGATTTGTAGTGGATTCAGTAAATATCGAGGCGGTACTTTCTTGGGAGCCACCTAGGAGTGTGACGGAGGTATGGAGTTTCCTAGGTTTGGTCAGATACTACCAGAGGTTTTTTCTATACTTCTCCAGAGTTGCATCACCACTTTTAGCATTGATGAAGAAGGTTCAACCCTTCATTTGGTCAGAGAAATGCTAGTAGAGTTTTCAGGAGATGAGGCAGAGGCTGACTAGTGCCCCCATCTTGAGGCTTCCAGAGGAGGGTGTAGGGTACGTAGTCTACTGCGATACATCAGGGACTGGACTCAGATGTGTCCTGATTTAGGAGCGAGCAGTTATCTCATATGGTTCTTGACAGCTGAGATAGCATGAGCAGAACTACACTACCCATGACCTGGAGTTAGCAGCAATGGACTTTTCCTTGAAGATGTAGTGACACTATCTGATGGGTGAACATTTTACAGTCTACTCTTATCACAAGATTCTTAGATATATCTTCTCTCAGAAGGACCTGAACCTGAGACTGTGATGTTGGCTTGAGTTCCTCCAGAACTATGACTTTTAGATAGTCTATACTCCTTGGAAGAGGAATGTTGTAGCAGATGCACTTAGTAGGATTTCTAGTATACAGCTACTGGGTGAGGTGATGGAGCACCAGTCCGCTTTACAGATATAATTCATAAAACGTGATGGATTATTTTTCCTTTAGTATCTTACAGTAACTCCCCCACTTCTTCAACGAGTCAGGGAGGTGTAACGTGGGGACGCTGACTGCGAGGCACGATGTGCTCAGATATACACAAGACAGGTACCTGATGGATTTTCTGAAGGTGGGGAGCATGTCATCCTCTTCATAGGACGTACTATGGTACCAGTGTCACTTTAGGAGGAAGTGTTGAGGGAGTTCCACACATCCCCTCTAGTGGTACATATAGGAGTGGAGAAGATGTGCCAGGATCTTTGATGACAGTACTGGTGGCTGGGAATGAAGAAAGAAGTAGCAGAGTTTGTTTCTTGGTGCCTCACTTGTCAACAAGTGAAGGCAAAGCATCAGGTACCAGTAGGCTTGGTTTATCCTTTAGAGGTCTCAGAGTGAAAGTGGGATGGGATATCCATGGAGTTCATGAATGGACTTCCACATACATCTAGGGGTCATGAATTGATTTGGGTAATCGTCGATCGACTCACCAAGTCAGCCCACTTCCTACCGATCAGAGAGGAGGGTTCAATAGAGAGCTCGGGACGCCTCTATGTGCAGGAGATTTTGAGGCTACATGTAGTACCTTCAACAATTGTCTTCGATCATGATGTGTGTTTTACTTCCTGGATATGGAAGGGGTTACAAGAGGCTTTTGGGATGCGGCTTTATTTGAGCATCACCTTCTATCCTCAGATGGATGGCCAGACTGAGCAGACCATTCAGACCCTCGAGGATATGCTGCATGCTTGTGTCCTTGACTTCGGTCAGATCTGGGAGGATCATTTTCCTTTGGTGGAGTTTTCATACAACAACAGCTATCACACCACCATTGGGATGGAACCTTTTGAGGCATTATATGGGAGACCTTGAAGATCACCTTTGTGTTGGACTGACCCAGGGGAGTCAATACTAGTGGGACCAAAGATGGTATGAGCTACCACAGAGAAGGTGCAGATCATCTAGGAGTGGATGAACACTACACAGAGCAGGCAGAAATCATATGCTAACAGGAGACGGAGACCTATGGAGTTTGAGGATGGTGACCACGTCTTTCTGAGGGTCTCACATGGATGAGGTTTATGGAGATTTGGTCAAGGCAGCAAATTATCTCTGAGATTCATTGGACCCTTCCAGGTCCTTAGTAGAGTTGGCAAGGTGGCCTACCGCTTAGCACTTCTAACTCAGTTGCATCAGGTGCATGACATCTTCCACGTATCCAAGCTGAGGAGATACGTGCACGACCCTTCCCAAGTCATCGACCATGGTGAGCTGGACATTGAAGATGGGGTGACTTTTATGCAGGTTCCAGTAGATATTGAGGATCGACAAGAGAGGGTCCTTTATGGATGGTTGATACCTCTAGTGTGCATAAACTGGCAGCACAGGAACCTCCAGGAGAGCACATGGGAGCAGGAGGCTCAGATACGTGCTCAGTACCCCCACTTTTTCCCTTAGTTTGAGTTATGTATTATGGGGGCGTAAAGCCCTGAGGTGGGAAGGATGTAAAGACCTATAATTTCCATGTAATGTTTTTAAATAAATGGGAATTTTATGAGTCCTAAAAAATTTACAGTGCATAATTCTGAGGCCCGGAGTGCCCGAAATGAATTTCAAAACTTTATTTTGGGTATGTTCAGTAAACGTGCGAGAGAGTTTTTCTAAATTTTGAATCAGTGATTGGAATTGAAATCTGAGGGCACCGTTGAACTCATAGGGCTGGTATTCGCTTGAGGTGACCTTCACCTCGACCGCAGTAGGTCGAGGGTGGAAGTTATCTTTTCACATATTCATTAAAGAATAAAATAAAAATAAAATTGTGTAGATTTTATTTTTATTTTTATTCCATGTGGATGTTGAGAAGTGAGGACCACTAGACCTAAACCTCTCATGAGAGGTTATGATGGTGGGGACCACCCAAACTAACCTCCCATGAGAGGTTATGGTAGTGGAGACCACCCAAGGTATAAATCCCCTTGAAATCCCCTTTAATGGGAAACCCTCAAACTTCCTATTAAATGTGGGAGAGCCTCTACAACTCCCCCAACATTTATTATTCCAACTCAATTTAATTAAATTAGGATATTTTTAATTTGTTCCAACAAACTAAATAATATATATCATAATCTATTATCTTGGGATACCTTTTCATTTTGGTGTAATTGGAGAAAAGTCTTGGAAAAAAATAGAGCGTTGGAGAACTTGGGAGAAATCTCTCCAATGAAGAATTCCAACGAAGAACGCCGACCTCAACTTTGAATTTCTTCCTCGAGACATCCTCCAACGTGGGACATCTTCAATCAACGGTCATCTTCCCCTCCCCAACGACATCATCTTCTCCCTTGCGATCTTTGTCGATGAATCAAACGAGGTAGGGGTTTTGTTCCCATGTTCTTCCCTTCTAAGTTTCTTTTGGGGGAATGAGATTAGTGATTGATGAAGGTTGTGGGGATTGAAGTTCTTGAATAGCTTCCATACACATTCTTATTCTTATTGAGACACTTTCTACCACTCTAACGTGGAGGGTGCGGTCCAAACAAACACGGGCTGACCGCTATGATGTTCTTCTTGAATGGGGTATCCTTCGTGATGGAAGAAGGCGACTTTGGTGATGGAGACCGGTGCCGACGGTCGGCACCAGTGGAACTCAAGAACCACTGATGAAGGCACGGCGCCCCGCCACCCCACTACCTCCGAACCCCGTAGCGCTCTGTCGTCTACGGCCACCGGCACCCCATGGCCATCGCCGCCCCGCGGCCTCCACCGCTCCACATCATCTGCACCCAAGCTGACCAGAGTCACCACCGTCGTCCGAGCTGCTGCCACCGGGCCAAGCCACCACCGTCTTCTAAGCTGCTACTATCGTGTCGAGTCACTACTGTCGTCCAGGCCGAGTCACCGCCGCTGTCTGAGCTTCCTCCGCCATCCGGGCCGAGCCGCCGCCACCGCCATCCGAGCCGTCGCCGCTGTCTGGGCTGAACTGTCGCCCAAGACCCCGCCTCCCTTCCGTCCGAACAGCTCCGGCCGAGCTACCCCATGGCCTCACACCCTCGTGGCACTCTCCTCATCCTTGTGGCCACCCACGACCCTCCATGGCCCCTCGCGGCCCATCGGGATGGACCCAGCGGGTCAGGCCGCCCAGTGGGTCGGGCTGAACCCAACGGGCCGGGCCACCCAGCAGGTCGTGCCAGACCCAACGGGTCAGGACGGACCCAGCGGGTCAAGTCAGGTCGACCCAAACCAGGTCGGCCCAGTCTGGGTCGGTTTGACCGGGTCGGTTCGGACTCGGGCCCACTATGACCCATTTACATTCTTCTGACCATAACTTTGGAACTGGATGTCCATTTGACAAACTGTTAGTGGTTCTTGAAATCTTGGAGTGAGACGGTCCATTTGAGTATACCCCACTAGATATTTGGGTTAAGATGGGGTATGGTCAGGTTGGATCAATCATGAATCCAACCAGGCCCCTGGGACTAAAAGGCTAATAACTCACAGACCGAGCATCTGATTGGCACGTCGTCTATTGCGTTGAGACCCCTATAACGTGGTAGTCCTTTGAGATACTTATTCAAGTGGAATCATGGAAGTTGGAGAATCAACCAGTGGTTTGGGGAGCGTACTTTTCCATAGACAAGAAAGCTTAGTGCGGAAACCCAGTAGTTGGTTTTGACAAGAAGAGTGCTCTCCTAGCGATCCTGTGTGGGTCAGCTCTTAGAGATCCTATGTGGGTCAGCTCTAGTGATCCTGTGTGGTTCAGCTCCTAGCGATCCTATGTGGGTCAGCTTCTAGCGATCCTGTGTGGGTCATCTCCTAGCGATCCTGTGTGGGTCAGCTCCTAGCGATCCTGTGTGGGTCAGCTCCAGTGATCCTGTGTAGGTCAGCTCCTAGAAATCCTGTGTGGGTCAGCTCCAAGCGATACTATGTGGTTCAGCTCCTAGTGATCCTATGTGGGTTAGCTCCTAGCGATACTATGTGGGTCAGCTCCAGCAATCATGTGTGGGTCAGCTCCAGCGATCTTGTGCGGGTCAACTCCTAGCGATTCTGTGTAGGTTAGTAACAAAGCCTCTTAGCGGAGTAAGATGATTTAGTAGTTACATATAATCATATATACTACTATACCTAAAGATATACCTGGTGTGAGATGAGTCAATACCTCTGTTTCTTCATGTTTGTGATGGATTACTTGATAACTTAGGTATATGTATGGGCATATACCTAAGTAGGGTTATCTGTTATTTTCATACTTTATGGTTTATCCTGGGTGGCTTTTGTGAGACCTTGAGGGTCTCAGGGTCCCTACTGAGTATAGTTATAATCACCCTTGAACAGGCTATTCCCGCACCTTATTGTGTTGGATACAGATGACGAACAGTGTTGACTGAAGCTGAGAGTACCAGGACTGGATGGTACCTGAAGGTGGACCATACGGTGTGTCGGTACGCAGAGGAGACCGGTGGACGTGGAGTGATAAGGAGTCGATCTGTACCTAACCTTCAAGTAGAAACCTCGGAGGATGATCCATTAGCTATATTTTCTCTTTCTTTCATTGTATTGTATTTCAGTTGTACTTGTATCTTTACAGTTGGTCTTGTATTCTGGCCCCTTTTACTTTCAACACTCTTTTTGTTATACAGTTTGCTTGTGTTTGTATCTTGTTGTGTGCTTGGTTACGTGAGTTTACAGGTTATAAAGGTAATTTCTTATCAGTTCTAGGGAATATTCCTTTCAATTCTAGTCGCCAGCCCCTGGCCTATGGAATTCGGTCTTGGGGTAGTCACGGCATGGGCCCCGAGGGACGGGTCATGACATAAAGTTTGTGAAAAATATGAAGCACTACAACATCAGTGCACTATCAAGCAGACTTTAATGTTTTGAAACCCTCTCACATCATGAAAGTATCAGTATTTTAATTCCCACTGAAAAATGTTTCACCTCAAAACATTCATCCCTGAATTAATTCATGTCATGAGGCACCCCATAAACTAGCCTCACACAAGATGTGAACCATGTATTCATGATGTGAGACACTTACACATCATGAATTCTCCCTGTTTCCAACTTTTAGTATCCAAACACCTCCAAACCTACTTTAGGCCTCCTCTGAGCACAACAGACTTCAAAAACACACAAAACGTCTGGACTAGATAGATTTGGGTCCTTACATCAGATACCTCTTAAAAAATTATCTTCCTTAAGAATATAAAATCAAACCTAGATAGAAAAAAAAATCATCCAAATAGCCACCCTATGAGATACCTATCAAGGATCTTTTCATCATAGGAGATCAACCACCTTATTAGAGGAATAAGGTAAAACCACACAAAAGTAAAAACATTCTCCTAAACACTCTTCTAGGGGAGATACCTATCAAATGATAGTATGGTTACCAACAGGCAATAAGAGGGAACCATCTCATAAACCAAAATGGTCAACATCCATAAAATGAACAATGTTATAAGAGAAGAGGTAAACATCAAACAAATTGGGGTACCGAGTGCACATCTGCAACTCACACTCCTGGGTACTCTCCTCCATACCACCATGCCACTAAAATACAGGAACCAAGGAAATAGAATGCTCGCACAACACCCTATCATTGAATTTATGGATTTCCACAAGACACTCCTCAAGGGTTGTATCATCATCAACATCGATATCACCCCAATTGATGAAATGAGAGTCATCATGAAGATAATGATAGAGTTAGGACACATGAAAAACATTGTTATATTTTGATCATCTATGAGGGAAGTTTTATCTAATACAACATGGATCTAATATGATCCAACACCCCAAAAGGCCCAATAAAATATGTAAAAATCTTAATCCCATGACCAAACCTTCACTTACCATGATGAGGATTCACCTTCAGGAACATGTGATATCCAACATCGAACTCTATAGGTATCCTCCTATAATCTACAAAGGATTTATGATGATCTTGTGCTACCTTCATAATTTTGCAAATTACCTGTACCATCTCTTTAGTATTATGTACTAGTTTTAGCCTGATAATTTCTACCTCTCTGACCCTAGTCCAGTATAATGGAGAATAGAAAGTTTGGTTGTATAAATATTCAAAAGTATCCATACCAATGATGGAGTGGAAACTATTATTGTAAGAAATCTAGACCAAGTTTATGTGCCTCATCTAAGAACCTCTAAAATCCAAGACACAAGAGCATAACATGTCTTTAAGATTCTAGATGTTTTTCTCTATCTAACCATATGTATGTAGATGAAAAGTAGCGATACGGAATAACTAAGATCCAAAATCATCTTGGAGACCTATCCACACCCTAGAGGTAAAACAAGGTTCTCGATCAGAGAATATATTCCTCAAGACTTCATGGAGTCGAACCACCTCCTTTAAATACTACCTCAACAAAACCTCTATTGGGATCGACTCCTTGTTCACTATAAAGTAGGCTAATTTCATAAAATGATCCACTACCAACCATATAGAATCATAGACTCCCTGAGCTCAAGGTAAACCAATAAATAATTCCCTAGATATTTCCTCCCACTTCCATTGGGGAGTATATAATGTTTGGATAAAACCACTGAGAACATGATTCTTAGTATTCACCTTCTGTTAGACCAAATATTGAGAAACAAAATCTGTAACTGTGCACTTCAACCCATGCCAAAAAAACTAACCTCCCAAATCATGGTACATCTTCATCACACCGGAATGTAACACCAAAGGTGAGATATGGAACACATGTATAACCATCTCATGCATCATTGAAGGAATTAAAATCATTCCCTATAAAAACACCCAATATTTTCAATCCTTAGACTAACCATCAAGGGAATATTCAAAGATAATTTGGTCTCTCTATACTTCCACATAAAAATACCCCAACTAGAACTCCTCCACTTGATGCACCAAATATGATTGTACTTTCATTTTGAAAATAAAAACTTTACCTACAACCTCTCCCATGTCTAGATAAATCACTAAGAGTTCTTCTATCACTCACCAGGAATCCCCAGATTCATGCATGGCATCATGATGTGACTTATTTCTTAGCACATCAGCTATAAAATTTCCCTTTCCTGAATTTTATGAAACATTAAAGTCTTAATTTTGTAAGAATTATATCCAAAAATACTAATTTAAGTTCAAGTCATGTTAGTAAAATACATAAATAAATATTTTATGGTCATTAAAAATCAAAAAATACCCATTGACAAGGTAATGTATCCACAAATTCAAAGAAAATACAATTATCGCCAATTTAAGATCATTGGCGGAATAGTTATACTCATGGGTAAATAAAATATGAGATACATAAGAAACAACCAATCTATACTGCATTATAAAACAACCCAATCAAAGATGTGAAACATTACAGAAAACATGAAATTGAAATCCCGCTACAAGAAAACAAAGGACTGGAGTTCTAACTAACTTCCCCTTCAGGTACTCAAAATCTTCCTGACACTGGTCAATCTACAAGAATTATTGATCCTTTTAGGTCAAGTCTATCGGAGGATTCACAACCTAATATAATTCATCTATTAGCATCTTGTAATAGCCTTTAAGACCAAGGAAACTATTCGCCTCTTCCACTATATTGCGGGATACCCATGAGACAATTGTCTCTATCTTTTAAGTATCCACAACTATGCCCTATTGGAACATGAAATGATCCAAGAAACAGCATTCACAATCCCATAACTCACACTTTGACAACTTCCTGAATAGATTCTTGTGATAAAGAACTCACAAAATAGCACACAGATGTTCGGCATGCTCCTCCTCTAATATGTAGTAAAAAGGATATCATTATTGAAAACAACCACAAACTTATCTAGAAACTCTCAAAACACTTCATTTATCAACTCCATAAACATGGGTGGATCATTCATCACACTAAACGACATCACACTAAACTCATAATGCCCATGATGATAATGGTAATCAGTATTATGAATATCCTCATCCTTCACCCACATATGATGATATCCCAATAAAAATCAATCTTCAACAACCAACTCACTCCCTTCAACTGATAGAATAAATCCTCAATTCATGGAAGAGGATTGCGATTATTCATAATCACCTGGTTTAAGAGATGATAATCAATATAAATAATAAAACCAACATTATCCTTCTTCAAGAACAAAACTGATGCACCCTAAGGTGACACACTCTGATGAACAAAACCTCATTTCAACAGATCATTGATATGTACTCATAGATCTCTAAATAATAAGGATTCATCCTATAAAAATACATCGAGATAGGAGACACACCTAGTTGTAGATCAATACAAAACTTGATCTTTCATCAGGGGAAATGCTACAACCTACTTTGGAAAGACATCAGGGTATATCTCACCAAAAAACACTAATGGATCTAAATAAACATCATAAACACACACAAAAATCATCCTCAAGTAATACATGATAGATTATATTAGATATAACCAATACATACTAAGGATGATGTCATATGATTGTATCCATAAACATAGAAAATCTCCCCAAGAGTGGTGTTGCCCCAACACTTGCTCGCAGTCTCTACATACTTCATGCAAGTCATCTTGTCCACCAACTAGGGTAGTCAATTACAAGGGAACTAGAAGCCTCTCTAACTCAAGTCCCAAAGCATAGATTAGGGTAGGTAATATAAAAGAGTTTGTTGCTCCTAAATCAAATAAAGCATGAACCAGTATATAAAACAAGTAAAGGGTACCTTGAATGATATCTAGAATTCCTGACACAGGAAATGCTAGAGCATAAAGCTGACCATGACCTTCTCCATGTCCTATCTAACCCTGCTTAAGACCACCTCCATTTCCATGCTCTGCTCTCTGGGAAAAAGGAGCATCTCGGGGATGTACTCTACCTGCCTCGTATTCTCTCTATTGATCCCAAATGGGAACACCTTTTTGTTTCTGCCTCAGTTGAAACTACCTCAATAGAGGAACATGAAGCAGAAAACTTGGTGCATGCTAAATGCTTAGAAAGTACAGGTGATATAGTCACTAATGACCTTGGTCTCTATAAAAAAATATGTGTCCAATATCTTGGAATAGGTCTGATAGATTTCACCCCTAGAGAAATTATATGATGAGGGTTGGGACCTACCCCTGGATAATCAAAAAGTTTTTTATACAAGTAGCTGGGAACCCCATACCATAGATTTGCTTCATGAGGAATCCTAATGACTCCCCTATCATGATGATCCATTTCTAGAATGTGTCCTCTCAATAACTTATACTCTCACTGTAACCTTGATATACATCTTCAGCATGAATGGGGTGACCTGGTGCTGGATATTTACATGTAAATCCCCATATAAATTCCTCTCCCTATCCTCCTCATATGATAATAGGTCTGAAGAATATCACATAAGGCTCCTGAAAGGGATCCCAAACTCTCTACATTGGTACTCCCTTATCAAAGGGTAAGAAACTCCTAGTGAATAGATGCCTTTGTGGTTGAAGAAAGAAACTCTTCTCAGAACTGATATTAAAACTTCTCTCATGAGACTGTCGACTCCTCACAACCCCCTAAGGATAAGAACCACAACTACCTCACTACTCCATGCAGTATCGTCACTTCTAATGAAACCCATTGATTATTCTGATCATGGATCAAATTAAAAGATATCTAAACCTCCTCCAAATAGTATTCTATGATTGAATCAAAAATAGATCCCTTGTACTTCTATATTCTCTATCACTAAAACTTTTAGAGTGTCCTCCTCCAAGTGTTGTCATTGTCAACCTCCACTCTGTGATGATTTACTGGATCATCCTATTGAACATCTTTAGTTTGACCTTGATGAGGATGTCAACCTAGATATATACCTGTAAAAAATAATAAACTTTTTGAGTCCTTAAACCTAGAATATGAAATATTTAACATTAATTAATCATTTATTTTTTATATTGTTAAGATTTTAACCTATCCCAAGGTCTACCCATTTCAAATATAGGCACAAATGAGAATGATGCATGATCCTTTCCAAGTTCTCTACCCTAAAAGAAATATCACTTCATTTAGTAGGATTAGTAAACTTAAAGGTCCATGCATCTGATCATAGGGGGGCTTAAATACTTGTTTCCCATCTGGTCTCCCACATTTACATCACTCACTAAACTTAGCTGACATCATTTCCCTACCAACCCATGAAATTTCACGTGTTTCTAACTCCAAAATCCATCCTATATCTCAAATTGAACCTCTAATACCACTCTATCATGAACCCCTCCCCAAAAAGTGTACCCCTCCTAGGCTGGTAATGATAGAAGGGAGATGGTGACTTCCTAAGTCCCACCTCCAGTAGACCCCGGGTAGGCTACTAGCACTAAGGGTATAATAATCATACAATGGGAGGCATTACCCTATAAGAAAATATGTGTAAGAGAGAGATAATAAGGATACACCAAATAATGCATACACAGACACATATATATATATAAATAAATCCCAAGTTCAAATATTCAATGTTATGTAGTATTAAACAACTGAAAGGAAAACTAAAAGTACCAAAAGGTAAAGACAATAACGACCATAAAGCCCAAACAGATCCTGCAAAACTAAAAGCTAGTAATATCCAGTCTAATCTCAAACATGCTCTGAATGGATTGAAAAATAGTTTTATATCTATATAGAGTGATCATAATAGTATAATCAATAGGATCCTCCCCAAATCATATCATGAAAATGATAAATAAATCATGCTAATTCATAGTGAAAAAAATGAAACTAACTTGTCACCTAAAATGGTATACTAAGACCCCATCCTCACCATGGATAAATATCATTAAGTATCACATACAAAAGAGCATATAATATAATAATTAAACAACAAGGGTACCCAGCTTCTGCTTCCCCGCTAGTTTTCTGCTCTTCCCCAACGTCGCACGTCCTGGTCTATCTCTCTCCAAAATAAGCCAACCCATAGACACCTAGGCTAAGTATCACAACATGCACCTCTTACATCACATTATCCCATAACATATTTGTATATAGTAACTAGTTAGTTTTTGGGATCCACCATAGCCTATCTGATGTGTATCATAGATTAGGTATTATAGCTCATGCCATCATAGCCTATACACCGAGTACCTCAAGCCATCACAACCTATACATGTCATACTTATAATAATACTTTGGATATTGTATCTAGAGATACATGTGTATGAAATAACCATAATCCATCACTAACCTCTATACACATATATTGGGAAACTAACCACTATGCGAACTAGTACAAGTAACTACCAAGAGAAGAGAGTGGGACTAGAGGGGGTTGTCATTTATCCATCCTCCCACCGGGATTTTGGGGAAAACACTCTCACAAAGTCCATTAGGTGTCAGCCTCCCTAACCGACATGGTTGGGGAAGCTTATGAAATTATAGAATATACATGTTATAATATACCTCACAAAAAAACAATGGGCATAACCTAGTCCTAATATCAACTACATCTATTGTCACTCAGACACCCGGTTGCGACTATTTGGGACTAGAAATCCTATAAGAACATAAGTATATAAATAGCTACTTTAATTACTTCTTTTCTTGTTATAATTTCCTTTAGTTAATTTATTTATTATCCATTAAATTAACCATTAAAATTATATCAACATATATTCATTAACCACTATCATGAAGTCCATTTCCCCAGGCACAAACCAAATCGAGCCCACGGTTTCTCAAGATTAACATCTTTTCAACATTTTCATTTCGACAACACCAAACCCATGGGTTAAGAATTATTTATTCATTATTAAAATAATTCTATAATCCATGTACTCTAGGAAAATCATCCTAAGATACCAACAAGAGGGAACATGCAACCAAGCACATCCAGCTTCCTCAAGCAGTGGGGAAAGGGATGCAGATAAAATAATAAACCTGGCCATCATCAATTAAACTCATTCATGTCATGTAAGGATCTATATTTATCATATCAATGGGTATTCCCAGATTCAACCCATTCCATCATCTCTGGTGTCATCCTCGACACCCACATGCATGTCTCGATGTATCTCACCATCACAGGCGTCAAATTCTACCACATCATCTGCGCCTCCCCACCCACATATCACATCATACATCCCATGATCAGCTATCCCATGCTCATATCACATTGAAAATCAAAGATCGCATCCATAGCACATCAAAAAAGTATTAAGAAATAAACAATCACATACAACATGGAAATCTAGACCCTGAATCAAGGCATTCAACCTTCACACAAGAACAAGCACTCATGGCTCCAAACTCAAAAAACTTGACCTTATCAAGTAGATGGATAAATCGAGCCCTAGAAATTATCTTTATCAAACAACCATTTTTTATTCAATATTGAATTAACATATTCATTATTCATAGGTTCTAACTATTAGAAACTTAATGTATCAAGCTATAACAAACTATAAAAAGTTAAACATTCTCTTAGAATTAAAACCAGTTTCAACAAACTTAGAGAAGTACCATTCTCATTAACATGCCTTTTTATTTAAACATTCTCAACAAGGATTATCATGCTTCACATTCTTTATCAATTCTATTATCATGTAAGAACGTGTTTAATTAATCATGTACATCGCATCCATTTTATTATCATCAAATTTTAAGAAACACTAGATTCATTTCAACATGCCCCTTATTTAATTATTAATATAATTAATTAATTAATTATGGATCTATATTCTTTACCATTTTCTATCATAGATGACATGCTAATCCAAAGCATAACAAGAAATACTAATAATAATAACATAGATAATACATTATCTAGAAAATAAAGAGTGAAATCGTTATCATGGTATCAGACATCGACCTACAATTACAGCAACTAATTATTTATTAATCTAGTTCAATAATTATGAGTATAATTCCATTTATATCCAAAGGACTAAACCATGATAACTTTATGATTTCACATAAATAAATAGGAGAAGCAATGAATCCTATAACTCAAAGGCATCAACATTCTTCACATGAGAATGTACCAACATCTTAGATCTCAATCACCCCTCCTGCAAGATATACATTCATCCAACGATGTCACGCCACAAATGCACTAACAAAAAACTAAGAAAACTTTTTTGGAACATTGGATAGAAACTTTTATCACATTGAAGAAGAAACGGGATGATCCAAATCTAAGAACTACAAAATAGGAGTTATAACATACCTTGGATCACCACAGATCAATGATGAAATTATAAAAATTGATAAGTAATTAAGGGATCCCAAAACTTATAAATAGAACATTTTATATCACCTAGAAATTGATATAAAGGAATAGGGTTTGATAAAAACCTGAGGTGTTGCAAATTATATCGGTACACTGTCCGGCAGACTTTCACAGTGTGAAACCCTTTCACATTATGAAAGTATCAGGTTTTTAAGTCCAACAAAAAAATGCATCTCCTCATACCATTCAGCCCTAAATTAATTCCCATCATGTGTAACCCCTTGAACCAGATTCACACAAGCCATAAACCATTTATTCATGATTTGAAACAATTATACATCATGAATTCTCACTGCTTCTAGATTTTAGCAACCAAACACATCCAGACCCACTCTAGGCCTCCTTTGAGCACCACAGAATTTGGAAACACACAAAGGGTCAGACTAGATGGATTCAAGACCTTACATTGATGGAGTGAAATGAAGTTCATCCTAAGTTACTATTTCTTGTTCAATGTATTATGTGTGGGGAACTTCGGTATTATCCAAGTCAATGCCCTAATCTAAGGAATAAATCTTAGACCATGGAAGGGACTATGTTATGAAAATTGTTGAAGTGGAATGAATAAAGTGTTTGTGTATTATTATTCAAGAATTATATTGTATAATTGATTTATCAATTATATTCAAGTTGTAAGAATAATTAAATATCTAAGGATTTTTTTACATCAGTTTTTCTTTAAGGATTTTCAATCATATGTTCATTGGTACTGTTAAACTAAAAAAGTGATTTAGTGGTAAGGAAATATTTTTGTAAAACACATGATTGAGGGATATATAACCCTTAATATGTTCCTAATATTGTGATAATAATGTTTAGTTTGGATAAATAGATGATTCATATTGATAAATTAAATTGAATAGTATTAATGAGATTAGAACTTATTAGAGAATTGATGAAAATTGGATTCTATTATCATTGATAAATCTTACTATATTTTTTTGATTTTTGGAATATAATTGATAGTCTATGATTTTATTTGAGTAATAAGGATAGAGTTAATTTTTGGAAGCATATAAGTTTTCATTTAGGTTTTATGGTGATTCAGGTTATTATCATATTTTAGGATAATATATGATCAAGGTATTCATATGTTTTGTATGTAACATTAAGAACTTCTTTATTTTGTTTAGAAGTTTAAAGTTCAGTTGATTTTGGAAATTTAGCGTCCTTATTTCTAAATTTTTGGGTTTTGAATTTTTTCAGACACATTTTGAAGTATTCTTAAGGTTAAATACTTATAAGATGGTTTAAGATGAACCTTGGGTGTTATTGTTAAGGTTTTAGAGATTAATGTATTATTTAATCATATAAATATTTATCCATATTGGATAACCAATGTGAATCATTTTGGTTTTCATAAATATTCGAAGAAATTGGTAATGATTAATATTTCTTTTATGGATCTTATAATCCATTAAGAGTTAATTTTAGTGATTTAGGCATGAAAACTTTATCTTGAATGTTCATTTATTAGAGTAAGAGATGAATGGGAAATATATCAAAACACAACCAAATGATGAAATTTTTCTTATGAAATAAAAATAAATCAAGTGAGAATATTTTCTCATTTTCTCTATATTAATAGTAAAATAATCCCTAAACTTTAAAAAAAGAATATTAAAATAACAATTTTATGTTTTTACCTTCATTTATGAGGAATTGAGGGTCTTTTCACCCCTTCTTAATTTATGGATTTATGATAATTAACTTTCTTATGATCATGTTCTTTATCACTCTATATTATTCCTTGAACACTATTCTTTCTCATCCATATCCATGTTTTTACTTCCAACCCATTTTATAATTATCTTGAAATCAAATTACATATTATTTTAGATAACCTATATGTTTCCTTTTTCCTCTTTTAAAAGGACATTTTATTATTCCTTTGTTCGATGTGGGTTTTCAACAAAAGTATTTTCAAATATTGAACCCTTGATTACTGAGATAAAAATTGAAAGGGAAAATTTTATTTAATGGGGGAGAATGTAACACCCTAAAATATATTTTAAAATAATATTATGATCAAAATATTTCTTAAAATGCAACACTAAGCTTTAATTGAACTATGATATACAATAAAAATATTATTATTTAAATATGACCATTATAATGTAGTCTTTAAATTGACATTATAAATCTGAATAACTAAATTATAAAAAATATGTATAAATATTTTATATAATTTAAATGTATTTATTAATGTATAGTAAATCTGTACTCTATTTTCAGTAAAGTCATTTTATATTTCAAAAATATATTTTCTTCAAAAATAGTTTTTATTTCATTTTGTGTGTGGTAGATATTATAACTAATTTCTTACAATTTTAAAAAATTTATATTGAAATTTTGAAATAATTTTTGAAATCATAGTTTAATAATAGTCTTAGGATTATTTTTTGTATTTTTTTGAAAAGGTTGATTTTTAAGTGAATAGTAAAAAAATCCAATTTTTGTAAAACTATCATTTTATTTCATTAAATAAAGTAATTTAAAAGTAACATTATGATTTTAATTTGATATAAAGTTCACAAAATTCTAATTTAATTATATATAATCTAATAAATTACATAGTAATCATCATTATGCTTTATTTTGGTATAAGTCCATTTTTGGGCTTAAAAATGTATTTTTTTTACAAATTGGTTTTCTTTGGGATTTACACATTTATATTAAAATTAGTTTTCTAAAACTTATAGAAATTGATTATTAAAAAATGGGTTAAATATTTTTAATTGGTATGTCCAAATTTGGAAAATAGATCACTTTTATTTTTGGTCATTATGAATAGTATATGTAGTAAATATTTGTCACCTCAGTAAGGGAAAAATGAGTAAAAGAGGGTTAAAACTATGGGATAAGGCCTAAAATCACTCTAAAACTTATATTTATTTTATTTTATAATTTTATTTCAACCATAAACATCTATTATTATAAAATTTTTCAATTTCATTCCATTATTCGTTGATTATAACTTTTATATTATTTTAAGTTAAAGATAAAGTCAAAAATGTCACTCTCTTTATTTTAATATCGTTAATATTTTTTCATAGGTATAAAAAAATTATGTTTAGTTATAAATGTTTATTTTAAATATGAATAAATTTTTCTATCATGGAAATTTATTTTTAATTTTTAGTGATGGAATAATTATCTTAAATGTTTACGCAATGCTGACACGGTGCTTATTCAAGTAATAGACAAGTGATTTGAAAAACATTAAAAGTAATACAATTTGGATAAATTATGGTTTTATATGAATAATATGATTAATAATAATGTATAATTTGTGTTACAAGATTTTATATTCTAAATTCATTGTAATATTGATGACTTTAAAGTCAAATTAAATGAATAGTACCAAAAATGACTTTAATGATATGTTATGTTAATAAATTTTTTCTTATATTATTAAAAATAACAAAAATATTCAAAGATTATTATTAGGATTATAAATGGTATAATATTTCATATATGGACCATTTTTTCCACTTTTTACCTTAGAATTAAATCTATGTTCCTTAAAGGCTAAAAATTGTGTTAACATTGTTAAAGTTAAAAAGGGTTAATGAAGGGGTTAAACCAAAAGATAAGGTTTAAAATGAAAAAAACGAATATAAATTTTAATGGATTCTGATATTTATACCTTATAATCTATTTATTATAATTCATGTCCATTTGGATGAATTTTACTATATAAATGCAGTAATTATGTTAAAATCTTTTAAGTAATTCCAAATGTGTCTTTTCCTCACTTATAAAAGGGCACCTCTTCTAATCTATTATTAACACCTATTGAAAAACTTATCTCACAAAATACCTACCCAAATACCTTTTTAAACTTACTCCCCATGTCCTATAGTCCTTGGTCTCATCAAAGGACCAACCTAGAATGCTTAAGATGTAATCCAAAGGTGGTTTTCCAAAGAAGAGGTATAATTTTAACCGAGTGTTTTCATTTTATTTCTTCTTCTAACTCCTTAAAATATTATATAATCATGATCATAAATTAACATAATTATTTTAAATATAATAAAATTTTATTTTATTTTTTGTGGAACAACCCATATTCATCTCCTTTCTATCCTATGGAAAATGAAAACTTTGCTTGTGTGTACATATGGATTATTGTCTCCATGTAGCGGTGTAATTCATTTTCCATCACCACTTTACTTTTAAGGTTATAAATATAGAAATAATTAATATTTTTTAAATTTATGACATAATTATGATTCTATAAATATAATATATGATTTAACTCTTTACCCTTCTACTCATTAAAAAATGATAATGTCTCTTGTGCATATGTATGGACTACAACCTCCATGAAGCGATGTGATTCATTTACCATGTCCTCATTTAAAGGATAATTCTAAATATTTATAAAATGAATATATTTTATGTTTATATCATTATTAATATTTTTTAGATGATTACCATGATAAAGATGCAATGATTGAAACTATCAAACTGAAACTTACATGAAAAATGAAATAGTTAACACTCAAAAATGATGATTTAAAACACATGTTGAAATGTTATAAGTGGATAATATATGATATTATAAATATTTATATAGTTATTTTATAGAATTATAAAAAAAATAAATTTATTATATAGGAGGTTAAAAGTACTCACAAAGCAAGTCGGATCTAAGGTAAGGTTTTATTTCACAATATCATCCTTATTTAGGATTGTTTATGATTAAGTTTTCATTGGGGGAAATATATGTTATTTCTATCTTAAATAACATAAATTTTATTCTTATGTGGTTATTTATATAAATTAAATTTTTCCTTTAATTTTCCTCTTTTTAAGTACTCAAAATTATGAAATAATGTTTTTAAGGAAAATTGCCTTTGTTTTTATTTTGGTTTGGAATATTTTTCTTTTATGCCCATGTTTTCTTTAAAATATTTCCAATAATGTTCTTATTATTCACCAATGATTGATTAAAGTAATTTTTACCCATGTTTTACTTTTTATAAAAAGGTTTAAAATTAATCTTCTTTTAATTTTCCAAATGAGTCACATTTTACTAAAGGTTTGAATGGAATCTTTGCTTTAACAAACACCACACGAATGGTTTTTTCCACCATCATAACTACAATTTGATTTTAAGCTTCCTCTAAAATTTTCTATGGTTCTTTACAAAGAAAATATTTTCCCTAATATTTTGAAAAAAAATATTTTTTAAATAATTGATTTTGAAATGAAAAGGGTATTTTACTCAAGAAATATTCCAATGATCTTTTATAAGTATTTTTACCTATTTTAATATCCTTTGATGAATCGTATAATTTACTGAGGTTATAATCTAATGATATCATTCACCATATTTATATAGATGGGTTATTATCATTTTTACTGGGGAAATTATTTACAACCCATATACTAGTTCTTTTAATTAGGACAGTTATTGATTATTAAGGCATATTGATTATGTTTTATTGTATATTCATATGATAAATGAATTATAATTATTAAGTGATGGGTGGGGCCTGAAATTACATAACTCCTCAATGCATTGGTAGGTCACATGAGACAAAACGGATTAGTTATTTGGACAAGTACTTACCCATTTATATAAGATGTCTTGGCACAAGGCCTCGATGGTAAGTTTAATGTGTCTGAAATTATGCATTCTATCATTATGAAATTAATTTTGGATTTCCATTTGATTGTTAAATTTGATATGAAATCCATGGATATATTTCAATCCCATCAGATTATTTATATTTAATTATTTGATCATAATTTATTCATTCCATATTATTTATGCCTTATATATTCTATGATAGTTTCTGATGTATTCATTTCCTTATCGAGCATCTGATCTAACCCTTTTATTTTTTTCCTTTCTCCAAGATGCAAGTAAGTTTACTATGATTGATATGAAATATAATATCCCTGAAACTAAAACCCTTGAATCTGATTTTTAAAGAATAATATTTACATTTATAGCTTTAATACCAATAAATGTGACCCAATTTCAACCATCTGAAACTTATAACATCAAAAGAAAATATTAGATCAATTATATACCCAAGTATCTTTTAGGTTTATAGTTTTGGAGAATTAGGAAAAACTCTTACATAATAATACCCATGTCTTTAAATGAGTATTTTTTCCTATTATACCCCTCCTTTCCTATTCCACATTAATTATTCAATATCTCCCATAAAATTATTCACACATGAAACCTTTCTAGACATAATTTATTTAATATCATTCTTCATGACCTGTGGAAAAGAAAAACATAAGAAGTGTGAACTCAAACACTTAGTAAGGGTAAATATAATAATTAACAATGGAATTCCATCAGTGATCATAATATGAGAATAAGGTTATGATGAAAAAATCAAAGTGAATTATTATAACATAATATAATTATTACCCATAAAAACATGGATAAATCATGAAACATGGTAAAAATATCTAACATAAAAAAATCATATAAATCAACAATAATGAGTTATTTGAAAATAATAATTAAATAAAGGATCCATTATAACTTGATTAAATCATAAAGAAAACATTTTGAAACTTTTAATATCATTTTAATATCACTATTTCAATCACTCTTTCAAATGGAATAACCTACACAAAAAAATTCAATAATATCTTAGGAGAAACCTATAACCGGTTAACTCCATCCATTTACCCAATACATTAGAGAGCTATATCAGTCTCACCTATAATTATAATCTATATTGATCTCACATGTCATCATAAATAATTTCCAAGAACTATAAAATAAAAATAACACATGAAATATTGAATTTTTTTAATATAACAATAATCATTGTTCTTTCATAGATTGACTTTCCCATAGAAAAGAAATGGGTCCCATGAAAATATATTTGAAATGATCATAATCCATCCAGAGAGAGAATAATTATGGTGTCATTATCATATATTTCTGGTAGAGCATAGTTACAATCAAGGTTTTATGTCCTTAATGAATATAAATGCCATAAAAAGATCATTAAAACATTTTTGAGGAAAATACCCTTTCCTTTTTAAAAACCACTTTTCAAAAACTAAAAAATCAAAAATTATTGAGAAAATAATTTTCTTTCAAAATAAATTTGGAAGCATATAAAGGATGAATCAAAAATAATTTTCATGATTGTGGTAAAATATATTCCTTTTGTAATCATTAAAAATAAACATTACTTTTAAAATTTTGTAAAGAGATTCAAAAGTGATCCATGTAGAAAGCATTGAGAATTTTATTTTTAAAACATTTTAAAATAATTTCAAAGATAATAATTTTATAAAATTAATTTATGTTTATAAAATAAAATTCTTAAATTAATATTAAGAATATTGAGGAAGAGTTTGGTTAAAACTCTTTAAAAACATTAAAGTAATGTTTTTAAAGAAATATCATTTATGGTCTATTAAAAACAAAAACCCTTTGGAAGAAAGAACATAAAAAAGGAAAATAAAATTCCATAAGTATAAAAATATTCATGATATTATATTTAATGATTCATTATATACATCATATAAATGAATATAGGTGCATCGATCAAAAACATGTCTCAAAGAAGGAAGTTTGAAATGAGAAACCCTTGAAACATAGATTATGCTTGAATCAAAAAGCCATTGAATGAAGTTACCTAACATGATTCTTTAAAAACAATACTTTATATTAAATAATATGTTAAAACACATTCATTGGGTATTAATTACACCATATAAAATTAAACATGGTTCATAACATGAATTGTGTCTCAAATAATTGAAATTGAAATCATGAAAACCCTTACAGTTTTTGTAATATTTGAATCAATATCTCATTAAATAGATAAGTTAAAATTAAATATAATTATAATTATAATAGATTAATTCATGTTATAATATCTCAATAATATCTCATTTAACACATAATCATGTCATAAAAAAGTTAATGAAGTAGAAGTATGACCAAATTAATGGAAATTGAGTTAAAAAACCCCTTACCACTTTGTAACCTTCAATTCAAACACCTTTGAATGAATTAATTTGAATTGTAAATTATAATACCAAGAATTATGTATTATTAATTATATAACATTTAAAATTGTCATTATATACACCATATAAAATAAATTATATAGATAACATTAAAACATGCCTCAATAACGGTAAATTGAGACGAAACCCCTTACATTGGGTCCAGACTTGCTATGTATGTACTTTAGAACCTATATAATAAACTTATATCAATTGTTTTATTTATTAATAAACTTTTATAGTATTAATATATCATAATTAAAACATTTATTTAATTTATTTTAATGACATATTTAATTACTTAATACGTTAAGTCCATGCCAGGTGTTTTGAGGATGTTCGGTTCACAACTTCAAAATGACTTCGGTATGTTGACCATAGTAAAACAGATATTTGTTAAATAATATATATAATAATAATAATGAAATAATTATCATATTTTACATTAATTATACTTTTAAAACCAACCTTAAAATATGGTTATGAGAAATTAATTATGTTACAATCATGGAGATAGTAGGTCATACGTACGCATGAGTAAAGTTTCCATTTTTCAATGAACATGAGGTAAAGAAGGTAAGTATTATTGTATATTTATATAATAATTATTATATCTTAAATATAATATTAAATCTTTAAAAATACTTATATATACCATCCATTTTATGTTGTGATGAAAAACGAATCACATCGCTTCATGGAGGTGGTAATCCACACATACGCACGAACAACGTTATTATTTTTCAATGGATAGAAAAGGTAAGAAAATAGATGACATGATATATTTATATAATCTTAATTATTTAATTAAAACCATATATATACATTAAATCCATCATCATAACCATCTGTGATATGTGGTAATGAAAAATGAATTACATCAGTTCGTGAGGCGGTAGTCCGCTATACACACGAACGATGGTTTCATTTCCCATTTTATGGAATAATAAGATGTATAAAGGTTAAAAAAATAAAAATAATAACATATAAATATATTTTAGATACTTTTTTATAATATAAAAATGTTTGGAATATTTTTTAGGGAGTTATATTAATAAATAAAACTAAAACATTCGGTTGAAATCTACACCTCTTCTTCGAATAACTTCTTTTGATTTACACTTTAAGCCCTATAAGGTTGGTACTATACTCAAAATAAGACATCTAGGTCATGGTTAGGTATTTTATAATGGATTTGGGTAGGTATTTTACGAACTATAATGCTTAAAATTTGTTAGGAAGATAGCATAGGTGGTTCCCTTTTATAACTGAGGGGAGGGTCACTTTTGGAAATATGTGAAATAATATAATATAATCTGTGTATAACTCATGTAAAATGGCACCCAAATGACATGGTTTATAATATAAGGATAATTTAGTCTTAATATAAGCATAAAATAAAAAATTTATAGGTGTATATATCATTTTAAATTTTATCTTTTAGATTAATCATTATGTTAATTGTTTCTAACCTTAACTCTGGTAACAACTTTTTCAATATAAAAGGGTTATAAATTTAATTATAAGTTAAAAATTGGATAATAAATGGAAAATTGATAAAACTTATAAACATTTATCATCATATTTTTCCTATTTATATATTTTTTTGATTTTTAAATAATATAATATAATATAATTAACATAAAATATTATTAAGGTAATTTTAAGAACAATTAACATAATTTGACTTTGAAAAAAACATGAAAGCAATGTAATTAATATATAATCTATTTAACCATAAATAATAATTATTATTAACTATTAAATTTATGTGAAATCATAATTAATCCAAAAAAATTACTCTTGATGTTTTTTAAAATCATTTATTTTAATTTTCTAATGTTTTTACATGTGTTATGTCAGCGTTTCCTAAGTATTTAAAATAATAATTTCACAAATAAAAACTAAAAATAAATTATCATCATAAAAATAATATCATTATTATTAAAATAACTTTTAATATTAATTAAAAACTTATTTTTATCCATATATGATCATATAATAGAAATTTAAAAGCAATATAATGAAATTTTGTATTTTTCTTTACCTAAAATAATATATAAGTCATTTTTCTCCCATGAAATTTATAGATAATATAAATCTAGAAGTAGGTGAAAAGGGTAGAAATTATATTTTTCAAACTTGTCTAATAAAGTTTTCACCAAGGTAATAAAGCTCAAAATATCCATTTAAATATTATACAATCTTAAAAACACGTATGAGAGAAATGTTAAAGTTAAAGAATCCAAACTAAAAATTTAGAGAGATAAATTTTAACACATAAAAATGGATGAAGATAAGATGATTTATGAATATTTCACTAGGTTAAATGGGATTAAAAGTCACATCAAGTTATTTGGTGATACTTTTTATGATTCAACGATGGTCAAGAATATTATGAGAAATTTTCCTAATAGTTTGATCCAAATATATTAGCCTTATAAAGAAAGGAAGACTTATCTTTTGATGAGTTTCATAATACTCTCATAAATTATGATATGAGAAAGTATCTTGTATTAAATAAAAAAGATAAAGTGGAAATGGATTTTAAATCTATAAACAAACTCAATATTAAAGAGGATAGGAGGATGTTGAGAATAATAAATAACATCAAATAATTATGTACATTATCTCTAAAAACATAAATAATGGAAAGGATATATATAAAGAAAAAATTTAACTAAAGTTATTTAAGTGTGGTTCAATTGGAAACTTTTCTACTGATTTCATGTTAAAGAAAATTGTGAAGTATTAAAATGAATAAGATGAAGAAATACCCAATGGTATGAAATGGGGAAGAAGCTCTAATAAGGTTAAAAAAATTATTAGGAGAGAGTATAAATTTCAAAGGATAATAAGCATGGGCATGTTTAGAAAATAATAATATAACTACTCCATTGAAATTATTCAATAAAAAAGAATAAATTTTTGAAAATTTTTGGAATTTTATAACTCATATTAAAAAACATGAAGAATGCTTAAGTGATGAGGAATAGGAAGAAGAAACCTATACTGAACACATGATAAAAGCTAAGATTAAAGTGTGTATTGAGAGAATAAAACAACATATGAATGAAATAAAATACTTAAATAACAGTATTGTGAAGTTTAATAGAGAGAAATATAAATTACACAAAAAAATAAAGTGATTATGTTAAAGAAATTAAACTTCTTAAAGTAAAAGTTATTGAGAAATATAGGATGTTGAAAGAGTTTAAGAAGAGATAAACATGGTATATTAAAGGTTTATTAAGTATAATAATGAACTTAGGAAAATTAGAGATGATTGTGATAAATTTGTGGAAATTAGGTCTAATTCATCTCAAGCTGCTGAGAAATGTTGTACAGAACCTCATGTAAAAAATGCACATGTGCAACAAAAAGAATGTTAAATATATTTCATATAATAGTTTAAGTTATAAAAAATAATTTGGGAAATCTTGGGTTGAGTAAATCTCTAAAAATATCACTTCTAAAATAAATTATATAATGAAAGATTCCCCTAAACCAATGCAAATTAAAGCTAAAATGTATCAAGACAATAAGCTATAAATTATAGAAAGACTAAATAGTTTCAAGAAATAACTAGTTTTAAAGGATATTTTTGTTGTTTTGAAGTATTTGGGTATAAATAATATGTTTTATAGTGAAATTTTTCTCTCCTATTTAGTTAGATAAAGTAATGATTCAGGTGTATCTATTTATAGAATAGAGGAAGCGGGTCTAAGAAGAAGTAAGTAGTGAGAAGAAATTTATCTCAGTTATATATCCAAAACAGATTTAATTGTCTAGAATACATATTTGGTAGGTGTGTATAGTAATTTCACTATTATAAGATATTTATTACCATACTTACATGACAATATCAATAGGTTTATAAATAAAATAATACTCAGATAGGTAACAAAACATAAAATTCACTTATTATTGAAGCGGCTCTTAAATCTAGCAATAGGAGAAAACCATAGATTCTTGATATCAAATGCTCATAACATATGACTTAAGACACCAAGATCATTAATTATATTTAATAACATTATTTGGGTTCATTTTCCTTTTGTAATGAAATTTCACTAAATATAAATTTAATTATAAGAATTGAAATTAAATCCCAAAAACTGAAGTTGAAATATGTCTTATTTATTGATGTGCTTAAACATAACATGTAGAGTGTATATAAAAAAATTATGAAGGAAATGAAATTATTTTAATAAAAAATACTTATCTCATCAAAAAGATAAAATATATAAATTTTATCAAAATAGGCGAAAGAACCAATGGTAACCTTTTTCAAATTGGGGACTCAACTAACTCTTTCTATTTGACCTCAAATGATGAAAAAAAGTAGTGGAATTAAATATTATGTAACCTCTATAAAATAATTTTAATAAATATTACAAAGGGTTATGTAGAAATTAAATTTACTCATATTAATAGATAAATAGAAGACATATGTAAAACCAACCATAAGAGAAATATGTCTCAAATATGTCAAAAAAGTGTGGAAATATGGTTCATTGGGCCACTTGAGTTGATACATACTAATTTTCCTAAGAAAATGAGACACAAATCTACTCAAGGGGATATTTACTTAATCATATTAACTATTTATTATGCCATAATGACTAATGTGATGTTCATAAAACATAAATTAGAGGAAGTGGAAATGTTTAAAAAAATTAGAAGAAGAGTTGAGAAAGATCTATGGATGTGTATCAATAAGCTCAAATTTGATAATGGTAGGAAATTTAAAAGCAAATAATTTGAGTCTTAACTTGAAAAATGTAGAATAAAACATCATTATAGTACTCCTTACACACCCCAGCAAAATGAGTAATAAAAATAATGAAAATAATCTTGGTATAGATTGGTAAAACCATTCTAGAAGAGTGAAACTTCTTAATATTTTACTGTAGTGAGGCTGTATGCATAGTTGTGCATATAAAAAATAAGTTTTTTTCTTAGTATAAATTTAAATATAACCACATATTAGATTTTTCTTAATAATAAACCAAATTTGGACTACTTCAGAGTGTTTGGTAGTCCTTTTTTAATGAATATCAACAACAAGAATCTCATAAGGTTTGATGAAATGGTTGAGGAAGGTGTCTTTATGGGATTGATAGGGATACAAAGGGAAGAATATATTTTTATTTCCCAAAAAAATTATACAGAGGAAATATTGAGGAAGTTTGGAATGGAAGACTCCAAACCAATGTCTATATTCATACAGGTTGGTATAAACCTTGTAAAGGATTCTTAAGGATAGAGTGTGAATTAGAAATAGTATAATAAGACTAACTAGAATCTTACAATATCGCAATGCATCAAGAAATGATATTTTTTATGCAGTGAGATTATATTTAAGTAAAAAAATGATCCAAAGGAATCACATATTCTATATTTCAATATATTTCTCAAGTATATAATAGGAACCTTGAACTTTGAGATGGTGTAAAAAAAGTTGAGCATGTAAATATTTCTGGATGTACTGATGTAAGTCGGGAAAATGATTATGATGAGAAAAGATCAACTTTAGGTGGAAATTTTCTTCTATGAGTAATTTTTTTAAAATGGAATTTTAATAAATAGAAATCAGTTGCATTAATCATTGCATAATCTAAATATGTGGATAATTTAAGTTCTTATACCCAGATGATCTAGATTAAAGAACTTCTTGAGGATTTGATGTTAAATATTGACAAGCTAATTATAATTTCTTGTAATAACCATATTGAAATTGATCTTTATAAAAATTTAGTACAACACTATAAATATTAGTACATTGATATCATATATCACTTTATCAAAGATGAGGTCTCTAATGGATTCATAAATATGAAGTTTATTCCCACCAGAGATCAACTAGTTGATATCTTCACCAAGGAAATGCTTAAGGATAGATTTGAGATGTTAAGGATGAATATCAGTTTCCATACCTTCCCTCTCACTTGAGGTATTTTTAAAATACCTACACTATTCTTTGTATTATGTTATAAAAGATTAAGAAGAAGTATAAAATTATGTACAATTTTTTTATAATTCAGAGCTATTATTATGGGAAAAGGGGGGAGAAAAGTTTGAATAAGTGTTTATATTGAGAATAGAATTTACATCACTTGGAAAAAATTATTATAATTAAGGGAAGGAATTCTCTCAAAAAAATTAATTTTTCTAGTGATGTGGTGTATAGATTTTTTACTTTGATAAGATATGTGATTTTATGTTTCTTAAATTAGGTTTTTGAGGTTTATAAAAAATTTAAAGGTGGGTATTGAAGAACCCAATGGAATTGTTAAACAAGGTTTTATTTTTTTCAAATATTCATGAAGAACAAAGGAAGCTATTGAGGATATATTTTAGAGGTTTTATAATTTTTTTGAGAATATTTAAAGGTACTAAATATTTTTTTTCAAAAGGTTTTGAGAAAATTATATCTTATTTTTGAGTTTTAGATGTATGGGGAAAACTTTTTAAGTGATTTTCCTTAATATACATATTTACTCTATAAGATTCATTTTAGATATGGAATAGTTAATCAATAAAGGAATGAAAAATCCATAATATCCATTTTTTACACTATAAGTTTCATTAAATATTTTTTAACAGCCCTTAATTTTCCATAAGAGTCGTGAAAAGTTCCATAAGAAGCATTGAGTTTCTGGAGGAGTCATGCTGAGATTTTAAAGGTCAGTAGCATTCCTTAAGAGTCATTTTAGGAAGTGTGTAAGATTCATTTAATCTTATGGGATATCAATTGAGGTGAAAATTGATAATGGAATAAAGTTTCATAGGATCATAAGAGAATTTAATCTTATGTAATGTCTACAGTTTGGAATTTTTAAAAATCTTGGCATCATAAGAGTCTCTTTATTATTTTGATATGTCATTTGAGATATAGATTTGGAAAATGTAAGGAATAACTTAGAAACCAAAAGATTCATTTTTACTCATATGGTAAGGCCTATATAGGAAGTTTAGAATTGATAAGTTCCTTTATAGAATTTTGAAAAGAATATGTTTTTCTAGAAGATATTTTTAAAATCTAATTCTGGTGATGGTTAGCTGGACTACAAATCTTAAAATGTTATAGGTTTTTTGTCAAACCATGATTCAAGACTAGTTTTTTAGAGAATTTAATGAGAATATAATAGAGAAATATTAGTGGTAATTTCAAATTTTCAATATCATGGTCAAAGATGGAGAATTATCATAAGTCATTAACTTTTGTTGATTTTTTCCAAGTATTAAAGGAGGAATTTCTATAAAAATATAGAAATATTAATCACATAATTTTATGAATATAAAAAAATAAAAAATAAATAAAGGATGATGATTTTCAAGAATTGAGAATTATAGTGTTAATACTTTTCTATATTATAAAACTATTGTATAGAAGAGATAGATGATAAGATCTAATAGTGCCTATTATTAATACTATTTATTGTTATTGAGGAAAACCAATTTTGTGTTGATAATCTAGAGGATTTTTGTTGAAGAGGAGGAAGACTATAGTGTGTGTGCATGATCTCAAGAACACTTCGATCATTATGAATCCTTGAGGATGAAGGGAAAGATTCATGGTATTCATTAATCACTAGAAGTTAAAGACCTATCCTAAGGGAGAATATATTATTCTTATATTCAGATACATCTTGATATACATAGAAGATCTCATTCATTTTGAAGAGTAGAATAGTTTGTTTCATATTTGTGGTTATAATATAAAAATCACCTTTATTATTATTTTGTATCTGTAAATATTCAAGGATGTATACTACCATTATCTTATAAAAGCATATAAAACCCTGCAAGAGTCAAGTAATAATACTTTCCCTCTCTTGTAATCACTTGAAAATCATAGTGATAATCTAGGTCTCAGAACTTGAACTAAACCAAGAAATGATTAGGTAACCATATTGGGACCAAAACTTGTAAATAATCCTTTTATGGTGTTATTTTTACATTTATATTACATAATGGGTAAGGGAGAGTTTAAAATAAGTGTATCTAGACCATCAAAATCCATAGAGGTTTATTTAGAAAAGATATTGTAAAAATAGTACCACTAATTCATTCCCCCTTCTTAGTGATACATTAAAAGTATTATGCACTTCAATTATATCCAGATAAGTTTGCATATATAAGAAAGTAATTTATATTAATCATTATCATAACACTCAAAAGAAAATTATCTTTCATGTATGTTTCAAACACTTTAACACATATTTCCCATAGAAATTTCAAATCATCAATCAATGGTGGAATATAAACATAAATATCATATCATGGTTGTTTTGGTATAAAAATCATCAATCTCAATATAACATATTTTTCTACATACATATATGTGAGGTTAGGTTATAAACTACCAACATAACATATCATGAACTATGTTGGCTACAGAGTTTCTTATATAGATTCATTCAATTTTTGTTTATACCCATTCTAATATTTCTAACTTCATTTCAAAAATCAATAAATTTTTTATCAAATATCTTTCATTGTGGTGAATTAGCAAGGTGATGTAGGTTTCTATTAGAGATTCACTCATTTGTATACTATCTCAACCTCTTTTCATCATTTGAATTTTCAAATAAATTCTTTAAATGAAGAATTATTAGAAGATACCATATTTACTTGGTAGGATGTTTGGTGCTTTTCCTTGAGAATGAATCAAAGTTATATCTCTCATTCATTTTATATCATGATGTACCACATATAGAAAATTTTGATAAAACTGCACATTATTTCCTATATATAAAAAAATAATTAAGAAAATCGTGTATTTTATTATATCCTAGTCTCATTGGATATGATATTTTTTTCATCATAAATTAAATCTATAAGATTATTACCTTATAAAAGTAACTCTTTCAAAATTTCAAGAAACTCAATGAAATTTTTTTCACTAAAAACATTTATTACTTTTAATTTAAACAATCTTAGAACTGTGGATAACATTGTCAATTTATTTTAACCTTCTAACAATGGTTTTTTATAATATTCATACAATCATTCAATAGTTTTTATTTTTAATGGTTACAACACTGACATCATAAATAAATTCATCAATTTGATCTCCAATCTCATACTGAATATCTTTATCAATTTCATATTGAGACTCCTTCTTTATTTCACCATAAGAAATCAAGTGTTTATAACTATGTTTAAAAACATTTCAAATAATATGGACTTTTATTTCTATAGACCTTAGTTTTATCATATTCAAACACTTCACATATGGATAAAAAACATGTCTCTATTTTCAAATTTCCATTTAAAAAATTCTAAGGAATCATTAAATCCTTTCTCATATTCATCACTAGTTCTTCATGAATTTATCCAATTACAATCTATTAATTAATTAAAATAATAAGAAAAATTATAAATTTAATAAAACATATAAATATATATGCATACAAACAAATAAACATACATATAAATAAGTAAATTTAAAACATTGAAACATGTAAACATATAAATATATAAATATATATAAATTTAAAATATATTTATTAAAATTATATATACACATATAAAAATAAAATATATAAACTTATAAACTTATTAATATGATATATATAAATAAAATATAAGAAAAATTAAAGCACGTATAAACACAAATAAGTAAATCACACACTAAATATGAATAATATATACAGAAAACTAAAAAAAAATTATAAACATTTATATAAACATGTAATCAAAACAAAAAAAATAAATTAATTTTATAATCATAAACATTTATATAAATAATCAACTAATCAACTAAACTAAAAATGAATACAATATAAACTTATAAAAATTTATATAACCATGTAATCATGTAAAAGTATAAACATTTATAAATATTATAAATTTATTATAATTTAACCATATATATTTCTAAAAATTAATATGATATAAACTTATAAATATTTAATTAAAAAAACAATTATACAATATAAACATGTATTCAATAAATAAATGAATATAATAAAATAATTAAATGCAATATTTATATTAACAAAAAAAATGAATGAAATATAAAACTCACTAACATGTAATAAATATTCCAAACATAGAAAATAAAAATTTAACACACAAAAAATAGAGAAATAGGCAATAAATCCATGACAAATTAAGGAAAAATAGTAGTAACTAGATTACACGCAATAGAGGAGAATGGTTGAAAATAAAGATTAGTGGATGGTGCTGGTGGAACTCAGACGAGAGATGTGGAACACAGATGAGGTCAGAAAAATGTGTTTGAGGGTGGTGGAATGAGACTAAAGTTGATAGAACACAGTTGAGGGAGGAGGAAAGCTGCAATAGGTGGAGGATATATATCTGAAGGATGAAGAGGGGTGATTTGGAGTTGTAGGTCTTAGGGTTTCATAAAATCATGCATTGATAAAATTAGAATAAAATAAATACAAGTGTGTCTTAATTCTAAAAAAATTAACATTGGTTATATAATAAATAATGTTAAATGTCACTTTTAAACATCAATTGTTATTTAACTGACATTAAAAGGTGAAATTTGTAACGTCTTAGTTCCGAAAGCCACCCAGAGGTACCTCGTACCACAATTGGTCACATCGCCTCAAGCACATTTCCCTGAATGCCAGAGGTTTCCAACTAGCAGTGAGGGACTTGGGTGTGATAGTGGGAAAACTATGCCCTCATTAGTAGAGTAACACAACGGAAGAGAAACAAATATACAATAGTAGAAGCAGTAAATATCCTAAAACAGTAAAAAATAGAAGACTGAAATAATAAACGACTAGAGCACATATATATAAATGATATATGATGCATATGTCTAGAAAAATAGCCAAAAAAGTCATAATACTTAAATAAAAATAGTGCTAAACCAAAGTACAAAAGAAACAGATAAACAGCTCCTCAGCATCGCAAGGCTAAGCTTGGTCCCATGCTCTCCAGCTCCACAGCAAGTCAAGTACCTGAAGTAGAAGGAGCTTGCGCTTGTAGATACCTGCAGCAATATAATCTATTTGGGCCCAAAAGCATGTCCCAAATAGGGTGTGAGACTAAATTCCAGTACGCAACCACCCAAAGATCTGTGCCTAACAGTCAGTGAATATATATCAGGTAAAAGTACAGAAGTAGTAAACAAGAAAGTACTCAACAGAAAACAATTCCGCATATCAAAACCAACTAATCAATCATACTAACCCTCTAGGAAGTGTTCACAGCCTATCCCCTCTGGTTCAGTTAAAAGAATATATAAAGACTCTCTGAGGAAGCACTCACAGTCAATTCCCCTTATAGTCAAAGGTAAATCAAGACTCTCTGAGGAAGCTCACATGGTCAATTACCCTTATAGTCTAAGGTAAGTCAATGACTCTCTGAGGAAGCTCGCACGGTCAATTCCCTTATAGCCCCAAGTTCAAGGACTCTCTGAGAAAGCTCACTCGGTCAATTCCCCTCATAGCCCAAAGTCATTCAAGTAATTCAAAGACTCTCTAAGGAAGCTCACACGGTCAATTCCCCTTATAGTCTAAAGCAATCAAGGAATCTCTAAGGAAGATCACTTGGTCATTTCCTTTTATAGCCCCAAGTGGTCCTAGGCTCTCTGAGGAAGCTCACTTGGTCAATCCCCCTTATATCCTAAATTGTTCAAAGATTCTCTGAGGAAGATCATTTGGTCAATTCCCCTTATAGTCTACTACACAAGGTTCTCATAGCCCTGTGTAGTTCATCGAGCATAGAAATTCAATATGGCCAAAGTAAACATATAGAACTACTTGGATAACCAGTCTATAAGTACATTAAGCATGTTAGAATACAAACACTCCACCCTACAGCACTATGCATGGAAAAAAGTCAAGGCGGCTAAACAAGATAAGAAGACCAACGTTCGTAAACTGAAAATGATGGTAAACACATCCAAAGCATAGAAATCAACCCTATTCATATCCAATTAACCTCTACACAAGCATACAAGCATGGTAGGTAATCCATAGGGGTAAAAATGGTAAACATGCAACACCCCGTTTAAGGGTATTGGTCAAAATTGCACATAATACTCAAGGACTTTCAACGGAAAGGCACAAACCACCTACCTCGGCATTGGGAGATCACTATATGTGAACCTAGAGGCTTGAATCACCTTAGAATGCCAAAGATCTAAAAAACATCTAAAACGTTCAACAGAGGATAACTTGAGGAAGAAGAGGAATCATAAAGCGAATCTCAATCAGAAGAGAGAGCTTACTGAGGTGATCCCAACGTAATCGACGGTAGTCGAATCTTAGATCGGGTGGAGGCTCGGGGACTCGGAAAAGGATCATGGCCATACAGGTTCTCTTGGTTGAAGAAAACCTAGAATAAGATGGTTCTGGTGATTAGATGCGACCCCATTGCATTTAATGAAAAAAAAAAGTACACGGTGTGTACATTTGAAGTACACGGCGTGTACTCGCCATTTCCGTAATCTGCTTTAGGCAGCCTCTAAGTCACCCCCACACAGCCATGTGAATGTCCGCTACATGGATAGCACCCAGCTACCTATGGTAATTGAGTACACGTCATGTACTCATAAAGTACATGACATGTACTTCCAAAATTTCCAAAATTTCCTATTTTACTCAAAAACAACCAGAAAAAGAAAACATACCAAAAAAGAAGGTCTGCTTTCTTAAAAACTTCCCCCCTTAAAGAAATTTGTCCCTAAATTTCTCTAGCATGGCGTAGGGAAATAAACCCCAAACAGTTCCGGCCACTATGCTCATACATCAGCCTCCCTCTCCTAAGTCTCGTCCTGTACTCGCCTGTGCTCCCATAGCACCCATTCCAGAGGGACAGACTGGCCATGGAGAACCTTTGTACTGCAATCAAAAATCCGGATAGTATGCTCCTCAAATGACACATCCACTTTGAGCTCAACCTCCTCAGGTTAAAAGACATGAGACGGGTCTGAAAAGTAACGTCGGAGCTGAGAAACATAAAAAATGTAATGCATAGCCTGGTGCCTCTGAGGTAAGTGCAACTAATAGGCAACCGGTCCAACTCTCTCCAACACCTCAAACGGCCCAATGTAACTCAGCAAAAGCTTACCCTATCTCCTAATCCTCCTGTGTCCCAACCTCGGTGTTACACATAGGAAAACCTGATCCCCGACCTTGAACTCCAGAGGTCATCTCTGCTGATCAGCATAAGACTTCTGTTGAGACTGTGCAGTATCCATCCTCTTCTGAATCAACTCTATCTGCTTTGTGGTCTCCTGAACAAGATGAGGACCCAACAAAACTGCCTCTCCTACCTCCATCCAACATAAGGGTGATTGACATGGCCTACTGTACAAAGCCTCATATATTTCATTTTAATAGTTGCTTGAAAACTATTATTGTAGTCAAAATCCACAATAGATATATACTTCTACCAAGAACCTCAAAAATCCACAATGCATGCTCGGAGCATGTCTTCAAGCACCTGAATCGTACGCTCGGACTGGCCATCTGTCTAGGGGTGGTAAGCCGTACTCAAAAGTACCTGTATACCCAAAGCCTTCTGAAGCCCCTACCAGACCCAAGAAGTAAAATGGAATCCCTTTCTGAAATAATGGAGTGTGAACTCCATGTAGACATACAATCTCACGGATGTACAACCATCCCAGCTCATCAACACTAAAAGTCTCCTTAATCGAAAAGAAGTGAGAAACCTTCATAAGCCTATCAATGACAACCCAAACTACATCATTCCTTCGAGGAGACCTCGAAAACCCTATTAATAAATCCATCGTGACGTCGTTCCACTTCCACTCGGGAATGGGTAACTACTGTAAAATCCCGGCTGGTCACTGATGCTCCACCTTCACCTGCTGATAGGTGGAACACTTTATGAAGAAACCAGCAACATCCCTCTTCATACTTGGCCACCAATACCAGCGGTGTAGATCACGATACATCTTGGTGACACCAGGATGAACTGCCCAAATTGAGGAATGAAAATCCTGCATCAACTCCTCGCGTATATCTGCTGGCACCTTTATGTGCCCCTATAAATGCAAGATCTCATCCCTATTTATTATCCATCTAGGAATAGGGTTCTCTCCTGACACACTCTCCCATTGGAATAGGCCTTCTGAATCTGATAGCTGTCTCATTCGCACTCGATCAAGAAGAGTATAGGTAACAGCTACATAAGAAAGAAATGTCTACCCCTGACTGTTGTGCACCTTCAAATGCATCTCAAAGAACAAATCCGTAAGCTGTCACTCACTGCTGGCCTCCTAAACTGCCTGTATCTGAGTCCCCATGCTCAACGCAGCAGCCACTATATTGTTTTTCCCAAGCATATAGGCAAGCTCAAAGTCAAAATATTGTAGGTACTCAACCCACCTTCACTATCTCAAATTAAGGTCACTCTGAGTGAAAATTTACTTGAGACTTTTGTGGTTGATGAAAACCACAAAATGATCTCCCAGAAGATAATGTATCCAATAGTGCAAGTCATGAACAACTACTGCCAACTCGAGATCATGTGTTGGGTAATTCCTCTCATGTGGCCTCAACTACCGAGACCCGTACGCAATAACTTCATCTCCCTGCATAATCATAGCTCCCAGCCTGATACCTGATGCATCACAGTAAACAGTATAGATATTTCCCGGCTCTAGCAAGACTAGTATCGGTGCTGAAGTCAACCTCCCTTTTAGCTCCTGAAAGGCTAACTTACAAGAATCTGACCATAATAACTTTTCACCATTCTTAGTCAAACCCGTCAGTGGTGCCACTAATCATGAAAAGTCCTGTATGAAATTTTTGTAGTATCTAGCTAGCCCAAGAAAACTCCACACCTCAAAGAAGTTCTTCGGCTGATCCTAAGAAACTACTGCTCTCACTTTCTCTAGATCTACTGATACTCCTATCTCTGAAATAACATGACCCAAGAAGTGACTATGATCCATCCAGAAGTGTCATTTTTAGAGTTTAGCATATAACTGATGCTCTCTCAGTGTACTCAGAATGATTTCAAGATGGGTAGAATGGTCGTGTCGAGTGTGAGAGTACACCAAGATATTGTCCACAAAGACCACCAGGAAGGAATCCAAGTATGGATGGAACACTCGGTTCATTAGTGCCATGAAAACTGCAGGTGTGTTCATGAGACCGAACGGAATAACCATATACTCGTATAGACCATACCTACTTAGGAAAGCTGTAAGAGGTATATCTGATGGTCTAACGCGCAACTGATGGTAACTGGATCTCAATTCAATCTTTGAGAACACCCGATCTACTTGAAGTTGATCAAATAGATCATCAATCCTATTCAAGGGATATCGGTTCTTGATCGTCAACTGGTTCAACTTACAGTAATCCACACAAATCCTAAGGGTACTATCTGCCTTATTCACAAACAAGACAGGTGAACCCCAAGGAGAAGTATTGGGTCAGATGAAACCATTTTCTTGTAACTCCTCCAACTACTTCTTGAGCTCCTGAAACTCAGGTGTAGCCATCCTATAAGGAGGAATGGATACTGGTGCCACCCCTAGCACAAGATCAATAGAAAACTCTACCTCATGCTCCGGAGGAAAACCTAAAAAGTCCTCTAGAAAGACATCTATGAAACGATCCACCACGGAGGAAATTCCACTTGTGAAGTCCCCTAGTCATCCAGATATAGACTGGGAATCTGATCAATAACTCCTCCCAACCCATGATGCTCGGGTCCTTCTCTACTCGCCTGGACATCCCATTATCCCTTATGAAGAAAATATTCACCTTCTGGTGATGTGAAACTCATCATGCGGCGATAACAGTCAACGACTGCCTGGAATGGAACTAAATAGTATATCCTGAAAATAACATCATATCATGTCATCTCTATGACATAGAGGTCCCATAAGAAGTGACACCCACCAACCTACAGAGGTCACTCACTGCACTGACGTACACTAGTCGTTCTAGTCCCCAACGGAGTGTCTAGCATCAAGATATCAGTAGAGGAAAAGATGCAGAGGCCAAGGATCTCTACAATAGTAACTAATATAAAGCTATGGGAATCCTCTATATAGAAAAGATAAAAAGCTAAAAATGAGGCTACTAAGATCGTACCTCGAGCTGTAGAGGGTCTGGGATCCTACTCCTACTGGGTCTGCTCCACTACAAATGTCTGACCTATACCGTGACCCTGTGACCCTACCTAACCACTCTGATCTAATCCATCCTGATGTTGCTGAAAACCGGGTCACTGGATACCACGGACAAGGCCTCCACCTTAGCCTAAATAGCTGGAAGAACTCCAGTTCCCAGACTGGTGAGAAACCGGTGGTGCTTCTCCTGAATGAGGAGTCATAGAAGAACCCTTGTCATTAGCTGCTGGTGAGAATAACTGAGAGAAGCACTGAAGGTGACCCATATTGCCGCAATATTGGAACTCTACTGGGTCTCTCGGGCAATGTGGCCATGTATTCCCGCTCCTCCCGCACTTGTAGCACACCACGTGGATACTATAAGATGCATCCTGCCTACTATGACCTCCTCGAGCAGACTCCCTGCGGCGCTTCCTGCTATCAGCTGGCGGAGCACTAACTTTGGATGTCGAACCACCCTAGCCCACTACTCCAGAATCCCTCATTTTACACTCTGTAATCAATGCTTGGTTGACAATAGATGATATCGAAGTCAACCTAAAGATGTTCACCTAAGATCAGATTTTGTGCCTTAGACCATCCTCAAACTTCTGTACAATGAACAACTCATAACCTCTTGGAATAGGCATGAAATTCTACAACTCTGTGAAGTGAGAGGAATACTCCATAATAGTAATAGTACCCTACTCCAGACTCATGAACTCCCAGGCTCGATCGGCCCTCAAGGTCTCTAGATAGAATTAATCGTAGAAGATGTGCTAAAACTCATCCCAAGCCATATTCTGCTGGCATCCCGCCTATGAGATCACATCCCACCACCTCTTGGAGGATTCTCAAAGGATGTAGGTAGTGAGATTCACCCTCTTCTCAGGAGGTATCTCCAGATTCTTGAAAATCATCAGCATGGCTTCTAGCCATGACTCTACAGCCTGGGGTCCTCCATCCCCTGAGAAAGTGAGAGGATGTTGCTGCTAAAAGACCCGCATCAATTATGCCATCAACGGGGTAGGAGGCGGTGCTCCCTAAAAGGTTTACATCATCCTCAAAAAACCTTCTCTGAACTATGCATCAGCACCTATGTTGGGTATAATGGCTTGTGCCAAGACTGGCATGATAGAAGGATGTGTTGGGAGTCCCTGATCAACCATGTCTGGTGTCTGATCACCGCCCGGAAACTGGCATACAACTGGAGGACATCTCAGTGGCATGACTCTTCAAGGTCAAGTGCACACCGTAAAAAAATATTTTCAAGGACTGAAAACTAGAAGTGTAAGAATTTAATAAGGTAAGGAAAGCACTCAAGTTTTACAAAACATGACTACACTGCATGTACAATTTCTACACGGCGTGTTCCCTTAAGTCATTTACATGGGCATGTACTCCTGCATAAAATGGTCGTGTAACACCCCAAACACATGGTGTGTTGTCTTAACACACAGCGTGTACTTTAATCCTCTTTCCCTACCCAAGTCCTTCTATATGGTTAAGCCACACGGCTCTCCTAAGACAAGACTACACGGTGTGTTCACGGTAGACATGACATGTACTAGAAAAGCTTCACCTGGCCCATGTTGTTAGTGACACGGCCTGACACACGGCTCACACTACAAGACATGTTCAAGGTGGACACAGTGTGTATGTGAAAGGATAACACTGACCTGTGTTGTTAGTGACACGGCCAGGTACCTAGGTTAGACTACATTGCGTGTTCGATCCTGACACGATGTGTATAGCTTAAGGTTTATCTATCCGTGTTGTTAGTCACACGGGCGGACACAGGGTCAATACTACACAGCATATTCAACTGGTACACAGCATGTTCCCGCAAGAAATTCCCTATCCCGTGTCTCTGCCAACACGGCCTATGACATGGTTAGAGACTACACGCCGTATACATAATGTACACGGTGTGTACTTAATAAAAATAGTTTCTTCCCGAACAGAAGAACACATGGTGTGTACTTAACATTACACGGCATGTATTCTAGGTTTTTCCAGACAGTAAGCCTCAGAAACAACTCCAGAACCCAGAAAAACACTAAAACAAACATTGAAAGTGACAAATTCTGATCCATGGGGGCCCATACTCCCTGCGAATCAATTTTTGGCATCTTATACACATTATAACATGGAAAACAAGGCAATGATCCACCAAATTCCAGTCCACGAGGGTCCATAAAACCTCAAGAACTAAAGTTTGGAATTCATTCAAACAAAAACTTACACAACAATAACCTATCAAACAGTAGGTATTTTTATCAAGGCATCTATCACAATAACATTCATATTATACACAACATCTATTACAACAACATGCAATCGCTAATACATCCTAGATGGCATGGAAATAATGCATGACATGTGATTTCTAGCAAGTGCCTATATGATGCATGAGATGGAACACCCTCATCTCATCGGGTTGTGACAGAAATAGAACCTCAATAACATTAACGATAACAACACAAAACATGTGAATCACCCAATGGTGAAAATCAAATCAACTGTAAAGTTGAAAAACTAGAAAATTTGTATTAAATGAGGTAGATTGGATTTTCCCTATATATGGATTAGCAACTCCTGGGAACATCTTATTACCAAGTACCTATTTTGTCCTATCCCTGGCTAAAGGCTCCAAACTGTAAGTCAAGAGAAAATAATTCCCTCTGATACCACTTTGTAACGTCCCAGTTCCAGAAGCCACCCAGAGGCACCCCGTACCCCGGTTGGTCACATGGCCTCAAGCACATTTCCATGAATGCTAGAGGTTGCCGACTAGTAGCGATGGCCTTGGGTGTGATAGTGGGAAAACTATGCCCTCATTGGCAGAGTAACATAGCGGAAGAGAAACAAATATACAATAGCAGAAGCAGTAAATATCCAACAACAGTAAACAGTGGAATACTGAAATAATAAACAATTGGATCACATATATATAAATGATGAATGATGAATATGTCTAGGAAAACTGCAAAACAAGTCACAATGTTGAAATACAAATAGTGCTAAACCAAAGTACAAAAGAAACAGATAAACAGTTCCTCAGCATCGCAAGCCTAAACTTGTTCCCATGATCTCCAGCTCCACAGCAAGTCAAGTACCTGAAGTAGAAGGATGCTTACCCTTGTCTATACCTACAACAATATAATCTATTTGGGCCCAAAAGCATAGCCCAAACAGGGTGTGAGACTAAATCCCGGTAGGAAATCACCCAAAGATCTGTGCCTAACATTCAGTGAATATATGGAAGGTAAATGTACATAAGCAATAAACAAGAAATTACTCAGTAGAAAACAATTCCATATATCAAAATCAACTAATCAAGCACACTAACCCTCTAGTAAGTGAACACGTCCTTTCCCCTCTGTTTTAGTTATAAGAATATATAAAGACTATCTAAGGAATCACTCACAGTCAATTCCCCTTATAGTCAAAGGTAAATTAAGACTCTCTGAGGAAGATCACACGGTCAATTCCCCTTATAGTCTAAGGTAAGTTAAGGAATCTTTGAGGAAGCTCACATAGTCAATTCCCCTTATATCCCAAAGGTCAAGGACTCTCTAAGGAAGCTCACTTGGTCAGTTACCCTCACAGCCCAAAGTCGTTAAAGTAATTCAAAGACTCTCTGAAGAAGCTCACACGGTCAATTCCCCTTATAGTCTAAAGCAGTCAAGGACTCTCTGAGGAAGATCACTCAGTCAATTCACCTTATAGCCCCAATTGGTCCTAGGCTCTCTGAGGAAGCTCACTCAATCAATCCCCCTTATAGCCCAAAATTCTCAAAGACTCTCTGAGAAAGCTCACTCGGTAAATTACCCTTATAGTCTACTACACTAGGTTCTCACATCCCTGTGTAGGTCAATGAGTATAGCAATGAAATATGGCCAAAGTAAACCTACAGAACTACTTGGCTAACCAGTCTATAGCACATCAAGCATGTCAGAATACAAACACTCTACCCTACAGCACTAGGCATGGAAAACAAGTAAGGCGACCAAACAGGCTAACTAGACCAACAGTCGTAAACAGAACATGCTGGGCAACAGATCCAAAGAATAGCAATCAACCCTATTCATATCCAATTAACCTCTACACAAGCATACAAGCATGGAATGAAATCAACAGGGGTAAAAATGCTAAACACGCAACACCCTGTTCAAGGGTATTGGTCAAAATTGAACATAATACTCAAGGACTTTCAACAGAAAGGCACAAACCACCTACCTCGGTGTTGGGAGATCACTATATGTGAACCTTGAGGCTTGAATCACCTTAGAACACCAAAGATCTACAAAAAAATCTAAAATTTTCAGTGGAGGATAACTTGAGGAAGAAGAGGAATCATAAAACGAAGCTCAAATAAAAGAGAGTGCTTATTGAGGCGATCCCAATGCAATCGACGGCGGTCGAATCGAAGATCAGATGGAGGCTCGGGGGATAGGATAAGGATAGTGGTCGTATGGGTTCTCTTAGACAAAGAAAACCTAGAAGAAGATAGTTTTGGTGATTAGACTTGACCTCGGTTCATTTAATGAAAAAAAAGAAAGTACACGGTGTGTACTTTTGAAGTACACGGCGTGTACTCGCCGTTTCCATACTCGGCTTTAGGCGGCCTCCAAGTCACCCCCACACGGCCGTGTGCATATCCGCTACACGGACAGCACTCGGCTACCTGCGGTAACCGAGTACACAGCATGTACTCATAAAGTACATGGCATGTACTTTTAAAATTTCTAGAATTTTCTCTTTTACTAAAAAACAACCAGAAAAGGAAAACATGCCTGAAAAGAAGGTATGGGTTCTTACAAAATTTAACATTGGTTATTAAATAACTAATGTTAAAACCCACACCAACATGGTTTTAACATTTTAAATTTATATAACAAGTGTTAAAACCCAACACTAAAAGGTTTTAACATTGGATATTATATAATCAATGGTAAAACCATAATGAAAAAGTTATAATTTATACTAGTGAGTATTTTTTAATTCATTTCATCCTTAAGAGAATTACCTAGTTAAATCACTTTTATATGCTTAGTAAAAATGAAACATCTTTTTGAGAGTGTATTAGACAATTTCCATCACCCACTTACACTCCTTAAAGTCATTATTCCATCGTAATCCATAAACATAAGGGATGATGTGCCTATATAACACATTATCCTGATGATCCTAAATATCAAAACTCCTATTTAAAGAACATTATATCCTCCTCAATACCCAAATTAACCTAATCAATTACATGGGATTCATCATAAAACTACCAATGATTCTATGTCTTGTGGAAGACATCCTGAATCCAAACTATCTTATAAGGAAGTTCTAAATGATATTACATCTCACTAATGTATTCTAACACCGTGGAAGTTTTAAAAAATTAAGGAGATAGCTTACTACCTTATTTGAACCTATGTTTTCCATGATGAGGAGAAACCTTTAATAATATATTATCACCAACCTATAACTCTAGAGGCCTCCCCCTTTAGTCATCTTAAGACTTTAGATGGTCTTGGTCTTCCTTTATCATCTCAAAAATCATTTGAAACTTCTATGTCATGCTCTACACTAAATTTAGTCTAATAATCATTGAATCTATGATCTCAATTTAGCACAACACATATACAAAAGGATTCAAATACCAAATCTCAAATAGGTCTATATCAATAAAAGAGTGATAGAAATTTTTATAGGAAAACTCAATAAAATCAATGTGATTCACCCATGAACCTCCAATATTTGGAATATATTTACAAAGCATATCCTCTATTATCTAGATTATTTTATTGGTTTAACCATCTGTCTAAGGGTGGAATTTTTTTCTAAGGAATAATCGAGATTTGAAAGAACACCATATGCCCTTTCAAGCATGTGAGGTAAATTGAGGATCTCAATCTGATATTATTTTCCTCAGATCCCCATGAAGCTTAACTATCTAACTGAAAATTATCTTTTTTTTATTTTCAAAATAGTCACTTAAGGTTTTTTAGGTAACCAAAACATCTTATAGGAGATACAAATTCTAAGATACCAAAACAAAGTTCAAAATTCAAACACACACATAACCCAATGAGACCTCAATCCATGATCACCCACATCATCCCAAGTCGCATCACGTCTCCTTCCATCATCATCATGAGACCCACTATCATCATTTCCATCCTATCACCACCATCTTCATTTTTAGATAATCACCACACTAGTATCCATAGAAACCAGCCATCAGAGTCCACCATTACTGACATAAAACAGCAAAACATATTTCCACAGACCATCAGAACTATAAGAATAAGTCTCTCTATAAATTCATCACCATATGTCACCACCATAATAATCATCAACTTATCACCCCACTAAATTTCTAGAGATAACCATAAGCCAAAGTCCATCATTTCCACCAAAAAACACCATAACATACCACCATAAAAACAGTGAACAGTCACCATTTCCAGAACGTACCTCTCTTCTGGACCACCATCATACGATAAAAACAACTTTTCACCATTTTAAAACAAACCAAAACCATTGATGATGTTATCTAGACTATAATCACATCTTCCTAAATTTCACCAAATAGTAAAATGAAGGTATCGCCTCCTGGATATCATTGGTTTCTCGAGCACCACATCCCAAAGCTCTAGAGAACCATTGCACTAGAATAACCTAGAGATGAGAGATGGGATGTGAGACGAGGGAAGAGAAAAGTGGATTAATACCTCCCTAGTGGGTGGATAACATCACCAGGAACAAGCTTAGAGATACCATGACCAATACCAAAAAAACTTATGAAGAAAAATTCATCATAACAGAAACATAAAAATCAAACAAAGAACCAAATAGTAATTAAACCTCATAATATGGAAGAAATCCAAAATATAAGAAGAGTAAAGAACCAATCCATAGAGGAAAAGAGGTCCATTCTAATGAAAAATAATACTGAGAACACTATCATCCCCCCCAGCACCATCCCCAGCTGACCTGAAACCCGCATCGAGCTCGACCAATATGAAGTTGAGAATAATGGGATAGATATCAGGAGAAGTGGAGGAGAAAAACACAGAATTCCACCACCATCATTGACCCAAGTCATCTAAATAACCTACACCCAGACCCATAATGAAGGTATAAAGAGCATGTGTTAGGTGGAAAGAATGGCTATATAAAACCACCAGGAACATGATTATTATCCTTCACCCTCTAAAAAACCAAGAACCAAAACACAAAATCAACCACCAACCACTTTATCCATATCCACTTGAATTGACTCCTCAAAGAACAATACATCTTAGATACACTAGGATACACTGTTAAGAGTGATATATGAAATTCACAGAGAGACACCTCTCACACCACTGATGGAACAAAGATATTCCCATGGAACAACACCTAATGATATTCTTCTTTCAACCTAAAGGTTTTGTGCTTAGTGTAAGTACCTATTAGTTAGTTTCCAACTCATATTTTGTCATAATATATGAATAATTTGAGATGTGCATGATGATGAATTCCATGACCAATGGGATTAAATCAAAGATTAATTGACATAAATTCCAAAACCAAAAAGATATAATATTTTCAAATATAATTTATAATTAATTTATTTAAATAAATAAATAACTTATGTTTAATTTCTTTTTTCATTATCAATGATCAAATGAATACTTTTTTTCATATCATTATTACATTAGAATAATTGAGGGCATATTCCCTCTAGTAGTAATACATGCATATTCTAAGAACCTCTAATCATCACTTTAGTTTTATTTGGGTTCTAGTATATATGGTTCTAACACTTGAGGTGATGGTTTTTTATTGTAGTATAATCCTTCAAAGTGAGAAGGAATCATTCTAGTGTAGGAGGATAATTTATTTGTGTTCTTGAAAGTATTCTAGAGGAATATCTCTATATGTCTTGAGATAATTTTCTTTATAATCCATTATGAACAATGATTATAAAAATGGTTACGGTTCCGAAAAATGTAATAAATGGATTTAAATTGATATAGTGTTATAAATAATAATTACACAGGCACCCTCATTATTTTTTTAATACCTGGGGAACCTTATGTCTATATAATAATAGAATTATTATTTACTTGACATGTTCTCAACTCATGAATAAAATAAATATTATTTCCTTGAAAAAATAATTTATTATTTATTCAAATAATATTATATATAAAATTTCTCTCTATACCATTAAACTCAGTCTGGCAATCCTCCTCATTATTTATCAGGCCTTGAATAATAACTATTTTTTAATAAATAATTATCATTACATTATTCTATAATAAATAAATAAATATTATATTCATAAAACCTATGAATAAATAATTATTAAATATACACATAACCAAATAAATAAATATTTGTTACCTTGTGAATGAACAAGAATAAATTAATATTATATATTTGTGCAATCAATCATTACCTTATGAAATGAATATTTATTTAATATTCAACTAATGTAATATTCTATTGAATAGATAGTTACTGAATATATATGGTCAATTAAATAGAAATAATTATTAAACTATGTATAAGAATAATATTTATTTAACATGTTAAATTTAAATAAAATTTAACTAAGGTTCTAAATACACTTAGTGTATAACCCTTTAGGCCCCTTTCTCGGTGGCATTAGGTAGAACTTCCTAAATTCAATGGTTAGTATCCAATAATATTTCAAGGTACCCATATAGAAATAGGTTAAATTTTGTAATGATAATAACCACATATGAACGTACACTATGTAATATAATCTCTTTATTAGGATATCTCTAATTGAGCTGGTTTCATACTAGTGTCGTTAATCTATGTGGTCGATGTCTCTTTCTTTGAATTTCTGTAAATGAACATTCCAATAGAACACTATGTCAATAGACTTAATAAGGTAGTTCTATTTTCATTAAAGTTCCTAAGATATAAACTTCCATTAAATAGCATAAAGGGGAAAATCCTTTCTCACATTATTCATTAATTCAATATTACCCATGATGCACCTAATGTATCATACCTCACCATAAGCATATATCATCATGGTTTTCATTGATACATAAAAGTGTGTGAATCATAATATACATTAATAATAATCTTAAATACTGAGAATCATTGCACATGTCCTCATATAGGAACATCTAAAAACACATATAAATATATATTTCCTACTAGCAGGTCACATTCTCAAAATCTCCTACTCTGAAGTCACCAAGGGAAAACACCATGAAAAAGTGTCTCAAAATATTATGAGTTTCTACCCCTGATATAATATATTGTTTTTCTTCCATAAAATGATATCATATAGTTATATAAGATATATTTAAGAATTTTTTCATGTCACTTCCAAGTTCTCATCATTATAGGGAACTACTAAGACCTTTTAGTGAGACAGGTACCCTTAAGATGTTATTACATAGATGTCACACAGAAGAATGGTCATTATGTGATTAGTTATTAATTAATATTCAAAACCATTAATATTCCAATAATCAAATGTATACATTGTTTATTTCTAAGACACTAACTTCAACAGACTCCCATTTGTACTAGATCCAACTACTAACAAATCAACTAATTAACCTCGCATGATAAACATGCTTCTGTTGTGATATGGATATAGATATTGATCCCATCATAATACATGTGGTTGATCTACATACTATGACCTCATTTCTCTAGGAACATCCCTCAAGAGATGATATTATTGAGTATATGTCCTTTATCATCCCTGATATCTTAGATAATATGATAGTTAAAATTCTTCATGATATGATTGAATTTTACTATCTTGGTATAAGTCCAAAATATGGAATAAATTTTTTCTAAACTTGTTTATTAAGTTTCATCAAAAACCACAATATACTCATTAAAATTTAGATATGATAACTACTATATGCAATAATACTTACCCTTGAATATTACCTTATCCTTACTGTAGTTCTAGAGAAATGTGATCTAAGGAATACTAGATTCATATTCCCTGAAAACTATCATTCCCATTTCTCTAATTTCTAGGAAATCATCATTTTTTTCTTTCTAAAGCACTGTCAAATAGTTATGACTACCAACCTCTACATTTTTCCTAGTCTTTTTTGATATTTACATTCTATGATTTATGTATAAGCAGCATCAAACCTATATACATATCATGGAATGTAAGATTGATTCCCAAAGTTCTCTTAAGAATATGTAGTTTATACATCACAAAAATACCATGTGACACTAGAATAATTTGGGTGTATTAATTCATCTTATATTTTTAAATACCATTTCAAATATGTATTGTGACTCGGATTAAGTAACCCATTGATCTAAACTAGTATGACTTGTTCCCTATAACTTGGGCTACTACATAAGTAATCTTTAGATAAATTTTTGTATTTTTATACAACAATAATATTGATCACTTATTTTCTATATTTTGTTAAAAATATCTATCTTAGAAAGCTTTAGTGATCCTACTAACTTCTTGTAGACACCTGGAAACATTTCATTTCAAAAAAATATATACTATGACCATTGTGGTTGTTTCAATCTATAAATGGATCCTTGAAACTTTCATTCCATATTGGATTTATTTTATGTCATCAAACTTTATTGTCACGCCATATAGACATATACCATAAAGTAACCTTTAAGGGAGGTAGCCTAGAAATATGATACCAAACATAATGATCATAGTATCTATGATGAGTATAATTTTAATTGATGTAATCATGATGTCTTAGTAAAAATAGTCAAGAATTATTGGTACCTCTCTTGTACCATACATGTAATGTTTCATTTGAATACCCCCCAACGGCTCTACATCAACCACAAAAAAAATTGGTATATAGAATCCATATTTGAATTCATAATAACTTTTCAATCATATATATTTTTGACTTACTACTCCTTATAGTATTTATTAGTCCTATTGAATTATATATCACCCACCACTAAGAGTAATGCCACCACTATGGTTTTAACTTTTCTACACAGTATATGTATCTATAATAATTCTTCCATCTAACATTTTTAGAGTTTAATGTTCCTATATCAACTTGTGCATATGGATCCAAGATTCAACTGAGCCTTACATGCTCCCACTATCTCAAAATATATGTCCCTCCCATATATAAATCTAGTTTGTATGATTAATACCTTTCTACATTAGGTATTTTTATATCCTTAGTAGCTATAGGATAATAAACTATGATGCACCTCATGTTTCCTTTGACATATATTTGAATCTAATTATAACTAAACAAATGATTCAAATTGGAACACCTTAGGTTGTGACATTAATGGATTATCATTATATCATAACATATATGATAATTATTAGTCAATTTAGTTAGTATATTGTTAGTTTTTATGGTGTTATGTTGTGAAACATGTCTGGAAAGGAATCATGGAATACATGTAGTATTTATAAGACTCTTAATCAATTTACTGTGTACTATCACCATCTCTATGATGTGAATAAGTTAATGTGATTTTAGGAAAACCTTTATTCTTCTTTTAACGATTGATGAATACTTGGTTAAGATATAATTTGACATACCAATATGGAGAATCTTATATATTTTACTTAGTGTATTCATTAATTTCATTTATCATTCCTAAAAATTTTAAATGAATTTAATGAAAATCATATAAATTTAGTTATAGCTTCATCTTGGAATAGTTCATGCTATGTAGATGAACTAACTCTAAACAATTTGTGGCATAGTTTTATTTCTAAAGGTTTATTTTTCTAAAAATCAATAAGTATAGAGATAATACTTAATGTGTTTTTAGTTTTAAAGATACTAAATACTCTTTTGTGTATATATTTGATAATAGATTTTAGTTTAGTTGATAAAGAATTATCCTTCCACAACTAGATATAAATCTTATAATTTATATTCACCGTATATTACCAATATTTGATATCAATTATTATAGTATTACTGAACTATTAATTAATCATAGAATACAATAACAATATTAATTTTAAAATAAATAATGTATCATTATTTCCAATATAACACTAAGATAAATGTACAGGTAACACCTAATATAAATAATATCACAATTGGAATATATGAAATGGGAAATCAAAGGATGTGAAATTATAACTATTGAAATAGTAATCATCCTTTTCAAACTCTAGGAGAAGTCATATTTACTTCATGAATTCATGTTCTTCTCATGTATAACATAGGAATCGCCCTTCCTCAGTTCCTATGAGAATATATCATACTTGTAGGGATGTTTCATTCATTGTTTTTTTATTTGAACACAAGATATTATTTAATTCCCAATAAGTAAAATATAAACATTATAATCCATGATAAATATATTGGAAGTATATACAACTTATTGATTCTTCTCTAATTTATTGAAATTCTCTTTTAAATGACCATTTCTATCAACATGAGAAGGAAATAGCCTTCTATTCACTATATGACCTCTAAATATTTTGTCTCTTTGAAAAAAGTTGTAAAGGCCCCATTTACTATAAAATAGTCATGGGATTTTCAACCTTGACTTCCATGTTATTCAACATAAGTGTTAGAGAACCAATATTCCCACAAATATTATTTACCCAATAAAGATACGTCAAAATATTCTTGAGTTATTCATCCCATAATTCTAGATGAATAAGGAGAACCTTGAAGGAAAAGATAATAATATGAGATCGATGGAAAATTTCTTATCTAAATGGAAGCGTAACTTCCCTAAGTGATCAATGTACTTAAATATATTGAAGTTGAGGTCAATTTTTAAGTACCATCTTCTATTTTACACTAGTATAGTGTATTGATAATTTCATTTATCTAAATCCTCACTTAATCCTTCTCAAGAGACAGGACATGAGATATCATGGTATAGGAATTTGCTTCATTATTTTTAATTATAAATTCTCTATACATAACTGATATTCCAATGCAATAGACAATTGAATCATCCCTATATACCTATTTTAGGCATCCTTATCTCCTTCTCTAACTCTATGGGGTGGCAAAAAAAGTATAGGGAATTCCAATACATAGTATAAATTTTTCCTATAGTAGTTCAATGTATAAAAAACTATAATACCCTTATAAATATTTGATGATGAGAACATGGATTGTGTCCTATAATATCATAGTGTTATATTGATTTTTATTACCATACACTAGATTATTTAAAATAAAAATTAAACTTTATCTTTATTACCAAATATGTGATGTAATAAGTTTTATTTATTAGATTACCAATATTTTATTTAAACCCAATATCCCTAAACATTTTCTTTAGAATATCATATTGAATGAATGTTATAGTAGTAAGGATTCATATTCCCCTTTTTGTAACCTAGATAGAGGCCTGAAAAGATACTCAAAGGTATTTAGGTAGGCGCAACTTTCCAACTGCATTTACTTATAGCTCCTAGATCTGTTGAGTGGACTCCTTAGTCCTAAAATACTATATTTGGATTTCCACAACATTTTTTCTAAGAGTTAAATTAAATATCATAGAGGTGATAAACCCTTAATATGAAATAGGTTAATTCAACCCAAAAACTCAAGATAGTAATTCCTTAATAATTGAAATAACTTTAACAAAGTTTGATTAAGCACTTTGAAATACGGATTGATTTCAACCTAAGTAGTGGAAGGCCATACCAAATTAATAAATATTATTTTGATGTATTTTTAATTTATACATATATTTCCATTTTTATCATTATTATATGCTTCTTAATATTGAGTGGATTTAATTAAGTGATTAACCATGTATGGATAAATTTTTTGTATAATCTGATTTTATTTTAAATCAATATTTCATTTTTGTTAATTATTAATTTATGTGATTATGATAAATAATTTATAAATAAATTAAGAAGAAACTTAATCGAAATAAAATAATAAAAATGGAATAATCATGATATTTTTCTAATGGTTAGTTTCTTTAGAGGATAATAATTTAACCCTAGGCCCTAAAGGAATAACATCTTGAACTGTAACTTGGTTCATGCTACAGCATTCCATTTATACACATATGTATCTCCTGGATTATTTTCATCTCAAATCTAAACTTAAACTACCTATGCTCACCTAGTATCTCCATTAATTACATAATCATTACTCATACATAGTTGAGGGGAACCAAAGGATTTGTTAAGGGGGTTTACATAAAAGAAACCACATGCATGTAGGCCCTTACATAATATGAGGGTGGTAATGACACATAGGTCATTATTTAATTTAATAAATTATCACAAAATCATGAAATAATAAATAAATAAAAGGAAACGAATCATAATAAATGGATAATCTAAGCTCGTGATCATCCATATACATAAAATGAATTCAAAAAAGTATTGGCTATAATTTACTTTAATAATTTTTTATTATTGTTAAGATAAACATGCTATAATTAATTCAATGCATTAATTGATTGATTGAGTAATTACTTTATCTTAATATCCATCTAAATATTATTAGTGATACCCATAATTTATTACAACATTGTAATACAAATTACTTCACCAGTAGTTATAGATAATTACATGGAATTAATCAATCATTTATTAATTCTATAAAACCTTATCATATTATAAACATACCAACTATTATCCATATAATTTGGTATTTAATGTTTCAATTAATTATCCTCCTGTAATTTAATTCTATAAATTATCAGGTGACTACATGATGTGTACTAATTATATAAACTCCTTGTTTGTCACTTACTATGTATTTAGGATAGATACCTATGTATCGTGTCTAGGATACATGTCATGTACTAATGAGATACATGTCATGTGTTATACTTGTCATGTGTCTACAAAACCTACCCATTAACATGGTGTGTTTTCTAAACATAGATATTACTAAGTTGCACAGCATGTATGATAACTACACATCATGTATCTCATAAATTTTATAGGATATTAGTCTCACGAATCTAGTGACACATATTTGACCAAACAGTTTCCTTGAATTTCACCGTGAAACTTTATAGACTACACGACATGTATGCCAACTACACACTATGTAATCTGAAAAACCATTTGTTAGGATGGATTAGTTAATATGTGGTATATTTAATGAATTTAATGAAGAATAATGTATCATTAATTCTTTAGTGTGTCGTGTATACTGAGACACATCTAGGTGTGATGAACTACGATACACAATGTGTACTTTTCAATTACACATCAGGTAACCATGAAAAATTGGGAAGAACCTCTGGCACCCCCTGATGACATCTCCAATTTATCTTCATGTGTTTCTTAACCTATTTAAGACATGTGAAACTTGAACAAAGCATATTAATATGTCAAAAACATCTTAATGAAACTTCAAATTAAAGAATGAATAAACTATAAGAAAAAATAATAAACAACAATTGTGTATAATCAATCAATGAATAATAAATCATTATAAATTATTATGTGATTGTTTTGATACTGCTTGAAGGTTCTGGGTGTAGCATAAGATTCTATTGGGCAGTTCTCAACTTATATTTTGTAATAATATATGAATAATATGAGATTTACATGATGAATAACTTCATGACCAATGAAATTAAATTGAATATTAATTTATAGAAATTACAGAACCAAGAAGATAAAATATTTTCACATATAATTTATAATTAATTTTCTTAAATAAATAAATACCTTATATTGAATTTATTTCTTCAATATCTATGATCGAATGAAGACCTATTTTCATATCATCGTCATGTTAGAGGAATCAAGGAAATATTCCCTCTAGTGTGGATCCACATTTGTTTCTCTAACCTCTAATCGTAATTGTATTATCCTCTAGATGATAGCACGGATGGTTCTAATGCTTGCGTAAATCATTATTGATTAGAAAAAAAATCCTTAAAGGTGAGAAGGAATCATCCTATTAGAGGAGGATAATTTCCTTACATTCATGACAACATTCTAGAGGAAGATCTCTCTTTAGATTTTGATAATCCTCTCTAGAACCCATTGTGAAAAACTATTATAAAAATGGATAGAGTTTTATAAAATTTCACGATCAGGTTTAAATTGATTTAGGGTTAAAAAACAATAATTGCACAAAGGTCCTTGTTATTTTTTTAATCCCTAGTGAACCCCATGTCTAAATAATAATAGAATTATACTTACTTACTTAACATGATCTAAACTTATAGATAAAATAAATATGATGTCCTTGAATAAATAATTTAATATTTATTCAAATAATATTTAATATAAAATTTCTTGCTGAACAATTAAATTTGGTCTGCCAATCCTCCTCATTATTTATCATGATTTGAATAGTGACTATTTATTTAATAAATAAATATCACTACATAATTTACCAATAAATACATAAATATTATATTCAAAAAACCATTGAATAAATATTTATTAAATATTCATGTAGAAAAATAAATAAATATTTTTTACCTTTCTAATGAATCGTAATAAATAAATATTATATATTTTTGTAATCAATAATTACCTTTTGAATCAAATATTTATTTAATATTCAACTCACATAATATTCTATTGAATAACTGATGACTGAATATATGTGATCCACTAAACATGAATAATTAGTAAACCATGTAGGGTAATAATATTTAATCAATATATTAAATTCAAATATAACTTAATTGGGGTTCTAAATACACTTAGTGTTTAACCCTCTAGACCCCTTTCTCAGTGGCATAAGATAGAACTGCCTAAAGTTCGTGGTTAGTGTATAGAAACACACCAAGGAACCTATAATAAAATAAGTTAAATTACACAATGAAAATAACCACATACGAATGTACATTAACTAATATAATATATTTATAATGATACCATTAATCAAGTAGGTTTCATGCTAGTGTCATCAACTTATGTGGTTGATGTCTCTTTCTTTGACTTTTAGGAAATGGACATTCCAACAAAAAACTATGCCTATAGTCTTAGTAAGTTTGTTCCATTTTCATTAAAGGGTCTAAGATATAAACTTTTATTAAATAACAGAAGGGAAAAATCATTTCTTGCATTATTCATTAATGAAATATTACTCATGATGCACCCAACATATCCTACCTCATAGTAAGCATATTTCATCATGGTTTTCATTAATATATTAATGTACATGACTCATAATAAGAATTAATAATAATCTTAAATTCTAAGAATCATTACACTTTTTTGTAGATAGAAAAATCTAATGACACATATAAATGTGTATTTTATATTGGCAGGTCATGTTCTCGTATTTTCTTTCTCTAAATATTACCAAGGGCATACACCATAAGGAAGTGTCTCAATGTCCAATGAGTCTCTATACCTGATATCCTATATCATTTATATCCTATTAAATTATAACATCTAGTTATAAAACATATATTTAAAAATAATTTCATGGAACTTCAGGTTCACATCATAGTAGGGAAGTGTTAAGGCCTTTTATTGAGGCAGGTACCTTTAGGACATTATCATATCGAAGAATGGGTTTCATGTCATAAGTTATTAATTAATATTTAACAAGTTTAATATTCTAATAATAGGATGTACATACAACTCTAATATAACCATCCCATAGGCCTATCACCTCAGACAACACAATCATGCCAAAACTCCACCTCAAGATCTCCAAGATAGATTTCATGTACCTACTATTGTAACATCCCAACCTAGACCTCCAGGTCTAAGTTGGGTGTTATGTGACCTCATGTGTGCCTCCCCATATGTAATATACTTTTGACTATAAGTGATGGTCGAAGTAAAATAGTGGAGAGACTACACCCTCTATATCAATTCATAAAATAATAATAAATAAAGGATAATAATAATAAATAATCAAAGTAATCATTCGAAATAGTGAACTAAACATGTAATATAAATAAACATCTCCCAATGTGTCAAGCCTATCCAGAAACTAAACAACAGACACATAAAAAGATTAAAAAATAAATAAACATTTTTGGGTCCTCCAAAGTCTATCTTGGCCTGCCCCTACTCCATATGCCATTGCTCAACCATACACCATATATCCCTTTCCCTTCACCGGATCCCAGGTCATGAAATCTACAAGCACACCAAAATGCCTGAATAGGGTGTGAGTACAAAGACTCAATAGTACACCACTAATGTGTCCTTAATAATTGTTCACATGCATAATAGTGTATAACATAATAATAAATAAATGTCTGCATAATCAACAATCAAGCCAAGAATTCGTTTGCTAACCAAGACACCATAAAACCTAGTTATATCTACTTCGGCACCATGTCGGAAAACATTGGAACAATTATGGTAGTGTCTTAATGTCAGAGTCAGCCTCAAGTTACTCGATATTCATACAGGCCTAGGCCTCCAGGTCAAACAAAACTAGGTCATCATTCCTTAGTTTTATCTCCAGGTTAGGTCAAATGGACCATCATGCCCCATTATTTCTATGTTGGTCTGATCACTCCTGATCATCATTCCCTGTGATCATCACATACGGTTATAATCACTCGTGATTTTCATGCCCCCAAGTCAAGCCACACTAGGTTATCATGCCTCATTATCCATCTCAGCCTCATCATCAAGTCACATATAGCATATGAGCACGCTCCCCCTATAGGGCTACCGAGCTACAATGGGCCCACCTATTGCTTTGGTACCATGCATAACACAAAAACATATCATATAACAAGAATATTGCAAGGAAATAATGGAATCATACATAACATATCATTAGTGTGAGAAATTCCATACATACACACATGTAAGAAACACAACATGGTCTAAGAACATCAACATGCATAATCATAATATGTCAATCAACCAAGTCTCATGGATACACACACACCCTCATGAATCACATAATAATCATGGGTTAGTCCAACATAAATCACATATCATTCTAAAAACATATACATGGACCCAGAGGGTAAATAACACCCTACCTTAAAGTTTTTTGCGTTAGCGGTAGATCCATTGAAGGTGTCATCACCTGAACTGCATTCACACACCAACTAGAAAATATGATTTCACAACAATGATTCCTAAAACCAAAAATAGCTATTTTATTTCAAGAAGAAATAAAATATTACATGTGATAATAATTTCTCTCTCATGGATAATTTTTGAATTATCATTTTAGGCCAATACATGCATTAGAAATTTTCCCCACAAGAATAATTATATTTTGATAATTTCTTATAATTTATTCTTTTTTAATTATCTTCTAATAATTTCTTATAAATTTCCTTTTTCTAATTATCTTTTGATATTTTTTTTAAATTATCCATTTAAAATGTTATCATCGTATTTAGAATACCTCACTACCTTCAAAAAATTGGGATTTATCTTCTTCTCATCAAGACGAACCCAACGGCACTGAAGACACGTCAATATAATCAGTAATAAAGAATATATTGAAGAGAGAAGTTTGAAAAAATATATAGAGAAGATGGGAGAGAGACATGAGAGGTGTGAGGGGACCTCCTATGCGCTACACCCTTCTCCACATTCTACCATTTAGTGTTATTTTCTTATTCCATTCATTAATTATTTTTAAATTCATTATTATTTGACTTTTTATTGTTCTAATCATTACATATGCATAAAAACCCCTCTTGCTTCCTATGTTGTACCCCACTATGGCTCTACTTCAATTATTTTCAAATATTTATTTATTTCTTCTTCTTAAATCCATTTAAACCTTCATAAAAAAATCTTAAAATTCACCCATATATAGATATGTTATATATATACACATTCATATATAAATATATACACCCGCACATGTATATATATAAATATATATTTATACTATATATATACACATTATATACACACACACCAGGATTATTTTCCCAATTTAATAACAATAATAATAGCAATAATTATTATTATTATTAAATATATCATATTATTTCCACCATTAACATTTTAAATGCAAAAATTCTATTAAATGTGCATTATAGTTAATCAATTAATATTAACTATACATTTTCATTTATTGAGTACAAGGTAATAATATCACCGTTATTATATAAACTCCTAATAAATAAATATTCACCCATGGTGAAACATCACTCATTAATTAAGAAAATTTAATTACACAATTAATTTCCATTTTTTTATTCAATGAAAATAATAAATAATATAATTATCATTACCCTTATGTGAGATGTAAGTAACCAATCTATGCACACAATGATTATGTCGTGCCTAGAGTAAAACTCACATTATGAACCTAATGGGTGTCTCATATTTCTCATATGAGACACTGTTCGGGAGATGCTTAATTTTTTCCCTTTAAAATTTATAATAAAAATATTAAATAAACTAGTCTTGCATGTGAAGTTACGAAACACCTGATGTGCACATAGTTTATGTCATGCCTAAGGTAAATCATGTGTTCTGTATTTAATAGAAATATCAGATTTATCATATGATACACCATTTGAGATATATTCCATTATTTTGGAAAAAAATTGCATATGTGTAATATAATATATTTAATATTTTTATATTATCAATACTAAGGCTCTATAGGTTTTGGAATCTCATGCCGACTCAACTCCTAACTCCAAAAATATTCTATAGAATATTCCACAGATCTAAATGGGATTTTACCCTTTTTTAAAGCTTTTAAATTATTTATTAAGTGATTTTTATTGAAAAAATACATTTTCATATAAAAATACTCATAAGTTATTAACAAAGAGTGTTTTATTATCATTAAAAAGTTAGGACAATAAAATTATCCCCATCTGTAAGCTTCGCATCCCTGAGAAGTAACTATAGCAGTCTTTCTCAAACAACTCATGACGCTAATCCTAAATATCAGACTCGCGCTCCCATGTCTCCTCCTAGATCCATCTATGCTATCATCAAATTTAGTTGAGTGTTTTCATCTTCCCTTGGAGTAATTTCTCACTCTAGCCTAATATCTGCATCAAATGCTCCTCATAAGATTCATCTAGTTCCAACTCAACTTCCTCACTGTATATAATATGAACGGGATTAGTTGTGTACATCCGAAGCTAAGAAACATGAAAAACATCATGAATTCCTCAATATCATGGAGGAAATTTGAGACATTATGCCATTGTCCCCACCCATTTGGTGATCTCAAAGGGTCCTAAAAAAACTTGGTGCTAGATTTCCTTACTTCCTCAAATGGTGTTCCCCCAAATGAGGATTCACTCATAAGAAAAACTTGATCGCCCATAGAAAACTCCAAATGTCTCCTCCTGTGGTTGATATATGATCTTTTTCTACTTTGAGCAATGATCATCTTCTAATGAATCAGCTTCACTCTCTTAGTGGTCTCTTGAACCAAACTTTTCCCCACAAATACCGCCTCACCCACCTCATTCCATAAAGGTGGTGAATGAAACAGCCTCTAGTAAAGATCCTATTAAGGTTTTAAGGCTTCATGATCATGCCATGATCCACCATAGTCTAGGGAGCAAGCTCAATTCATATCCTCCAGTATGTGTTTAGTCCAATCAAATAGTCTATCTTTCTGAGGATGTTATGTTGTGCTCAATCTAAAATTAATACCTAGGGCCTTATACCAAAAATTAAATGTAAAATGTGTGTCTCTATCTAAAACAATACTCAAGGTAACTAATCATTATCATAATATTTCATGTACATAAAGCTTTTCTAGTTCAATTACTGGGTAAGCCTCTCTATTTGGTAAAAAGTGGACAAATTTTTTCAACCAATCGATAATCACCTAGAGTGTGTCATGACTCCTCAAGGTACTGGGTAAACCCATCACAAATTCCACCATGAATTCCTCCCACATAGTGATATATAAGTCCCTTTTTAGTCTCTCATTGGTGAAAGTACTAACTACCACTCTATTATAAACTAGGGTTTCACATTGTCGATCAATGATATATTGAAATAAAGGAAAGTTAGAGAAAACATAACTCTGTCGATAAGTCAAATCCATACACAACTCATAGATATAAGGAAATCACCAATATTAAACAAGGGAGAAGTTTAAAAATACATGTTCAAAACCATACCTCGTACAGTAACAAGAGGTGGTGATGAGCCCTCTACAATGGCTTTCTTCCACCACCTCGGTGTGAAAACTTATCCTTCCTCATCCTTATTCTTAAAGTATCATAGGAAATTCCATTGGAAACTAGTGGAATTCCTACAACTCTATCCCCTTCCAAACCTTTCTTGTCTATCAGGGCCTTCAAAAATAGCTCTGTTAGTCATGTCTCATAGGAAATCATTATCATTAAGCTCTACTAAAGTTTCATGAGTTCATGGGAACAATATGGCTTCTGTGTATCCAGAAGGAACTCTTCCAAGAAAAGATTTTTTGAATTTTATCCAAATAAAACATTCATATATTCCCAAAACATTAACTTCACCCTACCAATGCTTGGTGGTTCCTTGAAGTATGAATGTTTCAAATTCCACCTTTCAGACCTCATGTGTCTCAATGATATCGAAAACATTCTTGATGATTTATATCCATTCCTTCACAACCTATGGTTCACTAGTGCCCTGAAAGACTAGAGGATTCAGAAGTTGGGAGACTCTAGTGTATCAACCATAGACCTTGGTGTAAGGACTCTCGGCTAGAGTGGGCCTACAATATGTACCATTGGGGAAAGTGAAGAAACATGCTCTTGAGAAATATGATCAGCTGGTGGTCTCACCAAACATCTATAAGGCAATATATTCTACAACATAAGGAACATTAGGAACATAACAAGTCCTAACCAGTCTATGGTATCACACAAAGGCTTCCCTAGGATTCAACCCTTAACCCTAGGTATAGCCCTCCTAGCACTAACCCTTGTCTTTGTCCCTACACATTAGTAATAGACGTCATATTTATACTAACACAACAACATGCTTAGATCAAATAATTAATTCCAATAAATATATATCACAATATCATATTAACATGGATATGTCACACAAATAGAAACTATCCTGAATAGATATCACAAATCAAGGCGTCCAGTTAAAGAACTATTATGCAGCACAACAACAAGTATACACATAGCATGTGAACCTACATTCCTATTCATGATGCATGAATGCACCCAAATATCATAAATCATATATTAACATCATTTGAAACACCCAAGATTAATTTAATCAACTATAATAGAAAAAAAATTCCCCCACTTTATGGAAACTCGGAGGTCAACTATGCAATGAAGGCCAAGCACTATTATAGTTCCCCTTCTCAAATCCCAACCATCCTATCTCATGCCTAACCTATCCCAAATCAAGGAAAATAGAATAAACAAGTTAGTGAGTTTATTTCCTCTAATACCATTTTGTAACAATCCAACCAAAACCTTCGAGTCTGAACCAGGTGTTAAGTGGCCTCATGTATGCCTCCCCATATGCAAGAGGTTTCCGACTAGTAGTGAGGGTCTAAGTCCAATATTGGGGAGACTATACCCACCATATTAAGTCATAGAACAATAATAAATAAATAATAATAACAATAATTAATATGATTAATCTTACGAAATAGTGAAATAAACATTCCATATAAATAAACAACTCCCAATATGGAATGATTGTCTAGAAAGTAAGTAGCATATACATAAAGAGATTAACAAATAAATAAACATATTTGGGTCCTCTAGAGTTTGTCTCAGCCTAATCCTTCTCCATACACCACTAATCAACCATCCACTATAGGACCCTTGTCCTTCACAGAATATTAGGTCATGAAATCTATAAGCGTTCCAAAATGATTGAGTAGGGTGTGATTACAAAGACTCAATAGGACACCACTAATACATCCTTAACAAGTGTTCACATGTATAATAGTATATAACATAATAATAAATAAATGTGTATACAAGAAATATTCAATGAGATTATTTTTTCACTAACTAACTTTCCATAAACCCTAGTTATACCTGCTTTAGCGCCATACCAGAAAACATTAGAATAATCATGGTAATATCTCAATGTTGGAGCCAGACTTAAGCTTCTTGATAACCATATAGGCTCAGGCCTTCAGATCAAACCACACAAGGTCTTCATGACCCGACTCTATCTCTAGGTTAGGTCACATAGACCATCATGCCCCATGGTCATCACATACGGGTCTGGTCACTCATGATCTTCATGCTCCTAGGATAAGCCACAATAGGCCATCATGCCTCATCATCCATCTTGGTATCATCATCTAATTACATAAAGTGTCTAAACACACTCCCTATCTAGGGATATCAAGCTATGATGGGCCCAACTGTCACTTTGGTACCATGAATAATACAGCAACATAGCATATTCCAAGAATATCACAAGGCAACAATGGAATCATACATAACATATCATGAGTGTGAACAAATCCATATATACACACATATAAGCAACTCAACATGTTTTAAGCACATAAACATGTATATTCATAATATATCAATAAAGAAAGTCTCATGGCTACACATGTAGCCACACGGATCACATAACAAGCATAGGTTAGTCCAGCATAAATCACATATCATGCTAACATCATAAACATGGCTGGTTGCGCCCAAATTTACCCTACAGGTATGCGGTCATTGTAGTACAGGTAGGGGTCGAATCCACAGGGACCGAAGAAGGAACCTATAGACACTCTGATCTTGGAAGGATTTGGCTATGGAGTGGCCAACTATTTGGATTGATTTGATTTTAATAACTACTGATTTAAACTAAAGAAAATAAATTAACACATACAATTACTTAGTCTAAAACAATTAATGGAGATGAGTTGATCCTAAGTTGCTACTAGGGTTAGATTGGATGTATTAATTTTCTTATAACGTTCGTTTCACTAATTCAAGATGTACCCACAAAATGATATAATTCCTCAACATCATTCACCAATTTAATCCCTAAAAAATTACAAGGCTAATCACAAATTCACTTAGAGGGTCGATTTAATGATCACTCCAAGTAATTGGATCGTACTAGCACTCTAAATGTGTCATTGTTAAAGTTGGCAAAGACGAAGAAGGAAATAAATCATCAAATGGAAATCATAAAATAATGAAATGATTACAGAATTTTAGATCATAAAATAACATCCAATCTTCTCCATGAAACTCCCTAGGATCAACCCATAAGGGTTTAGCCCTCCATTTATGCTATTAAATAAATGGAAGCGGGAAGTCGACTTAAAGAAGCGGGATTGGAGAAGAAAAATACAACAATGAAACGATCACTCCACCGTTGTGTGAATAAATTCACAAGTTCTGGTGTGAATAAATTCACACCTTAAAGCAACGGTATCAAAGTGATAAGAAGAAGAAAAGGAAAAGAGGAAATGAAGAACTTTTATTAAGAACTAATGTGATTCAAACAACTTACATGAGAATGAAGAACGATTACAACATCAAATGGACAACATAACATTATAATGAAACAAAGCACCCAAGATCCCTAAATTCACCACCACTCCTGCCTTAAATAGGAAAAAATGAAGCCTTGGACGAGCCCCCAACATCCCATGTGCCTTTAATTAATTATGTTGGGGAAAGGTGGGTGGAACATTAATGATGAGAGACTTTTCCACTTCTTACCCCGAAGTTGCAGCCAGCTTGCATCCACCGGAAAGACGCGCCTAAAGGACCTTCTAGAAGGCCGAATTTGAGTGGTCCCTAGAAGACTTAAATGAATCCCCGGATGTCCCCTAACAGTCAGTAAACTTTCAGACCAAAATAATTTTTGGTTCGGGAGATATGATTGAAATGGTGTGATGTTTTTCTGGGCCGCAAACTCTGGCCCAAAATTAAATCTTCAACTTGGTCCGCCTTAAACACCACCATTGAGGACAAATTATCACTGGCTCCAGAAAAATTATTTGTTCCCCTATATTTATTATAGTCTCCTATAAATTTTGGGCTTCATTGGGCCTGTATTGTGGGCCCCATAGTCTGATCAGTGGGATGATATACAATCTGCCTTCTCCAGAATTGTTTCCTTTAATCGCCAAATATCTCCATCATAATTTATTAATAATCCATTGATCCCTGAATAAAAAATGTTAATAATTAAGTGAATATACATTTCCAAAAATATCAAATTAAAACATGGATAGTTACATTCTTTAAAATCAGATGAAACATTGGGCCTAAATTGGTGCACATTAGGCATGAAGTGCACAAATGATGAGAATGAGTGTTCAAAATGTAAAATGCACTAAAATGGTATTTACGAATAGAAAGGCACATGAAAACTACATATATTAGCAATGAATATTAGCCTCTTACAGTGTCTAATCACACCCCCCAACTTGAGTTTTGCTAGTCCCGAGCAAAATATATCTCACAAAAATGAAATTCGAATGACCTTTTCCAAAAACATTTTAATACACATTTCTCACCCAAAGATCACATACCAAACAATTATGAAGCCTGTCAAAATTATTTAAAACAAGCTATGTCCATAAGCATATCCCAATCCCAAGCCCATTCCTTTGTTCAAATTCATTGCCATATTTCATCCAAATTCAATTAATCATGATGAAGTGTTGTGTGTCACAATAGACATGGGGGTTCATTTTCATTCGAGGGAGAAAAGATGGAAGCACTAGGAGCAATCAAATTTTAATAATAAGATGAGTACTCATTTTTTATTTTCTTTGTTTTTGGGTTTTTTTTTTTTTGCAATTTTTCCATGGTAATTGAAATTGAACTCAATCGAGTCAACCCATGTAGCAAGACTTTGCTGATGACTCCCAGACTCAAAGACCTTAGGGCACCAAGTGAAGCTCACATACTTGGGCATCATCTCGAGTTAAATCAATCAAAAACAAATTAAAATTACCAAAAATAGAGATAAAATGCCCAACTCTGGGCCAGACAACTATGGATTCGCGATCCCCAAGTGCCGAAAGCCACACATTAGGTCAATTCATTGCTCTATGCGCAATTTTTTTTTTTGAATACTCATGTTAAAATTAAAATGATCGCCAATCCTATGCTATTTATTATGGGTCCCCAAGAACTCAAACTAAGACCCCACAATCTAGAGGACGTGCATTGTGTTTTTTTATTAAATGGATGAAAATATAACAGTGAAAAATCACATCGAAAAACCACACTTTCCAATAACTATGAAAATGAACATAAACTTGCATTAAAATCAGAATCAAGGCATGCAAAATTATTTGATATCCAATTTCAGAGTTTGGAATGTGTGTTATCATGTTCAAGGTTAATGACATTTTTCATTCCACAGATTTTCATCTCCACCCCCCAACTTAGAATAACACTGTCCCCAGTGTTTAAAGAATTAAAACATAGAAGGGGTAGGATAGAAGTTCAACGAAGACATTGAAAATGAAAATTATGGAATGAAGTCACCTGGTGGTTGATGTTGAAAATGCATTCCCATGTCTCCCTTCAATTCTGGTTTGTCTCCCAATGGCTTGGATGGTTGTGACCAGCTTTTCCAAATGACCTATGACATGCCTTTAATTTTTTTTAATATAAATATTTTTTTTATTTTTTTTAACCTAAACAAAAAAAATAAAAATAACATAAACTGATGATACATTGTCTTCCCTATATTTTCGGGGTAAGGTATTACTCAGGGATCACACCGCATGACATGGATGAATACGGTGCTCCCCTTTCATACCCATCCTTACTCATAAAATAAGAACAGGTCAACAATCTATTTTTTTTAAATACCTACAACAACAAAAAAATAAAATAAAATAAACTGATGATACATTGTCTTCTTTATATTTTCTGGGTAAGGTATTACTCAGGGATCACACCGCGTGACACGGATGAATACGGTGCTCCCCTTTCATACCCATCCTTACTCATAAAATAAGAACAGGTCAACAATCTATATTTTTTTTTTTAAATAACAAAATGCAGAATAAGGAAAAAAACGATTCACAAATATTAGAAAGATGAAGACCATGGGTTGCCTCCCGTGCAGCGCTTTTGTTTAAAGTCTTTAGCTCGACTTGAACCCCTCAACTTATCCAATTCCAACTTTGAAAATTTTAATGACCTCATCTTTCTCCACTTCAACATGATTGAGAATGTGTATACCTTGTGGTTGGTAAGAATATTTTGAATTTGATTCATGAACAATCCAATTTTCTAAAATGAATGGGAAAATCCAAGGAATATCAGAAATGGTTGATCTTTTTTCTTCTGTATTCTTTCCTAATAAATCAAAGATCAACCCCCCTTTGTGGGTTTCATGAGATGAATGAATGAAAAAACCAAGCTCTTTGTTATCACAAATGATGGGATACTCAAGTGGGGAAGGAAGGATAATGATTTTGAGTTCGGGTTGGTTGAAATTTTCTAAAGAAGATTGGAAATTTAAATGAAAATCAGTTTCTTCTCCAAAGGCATTAGAATTAATTGGTTCCTTATAAAAATATGATTCATCCCCAAAAGTGTCCATTTTAATTCTAGGAGTAGGTATGGGCTCAATGTTTGGGATTTCTCCCAATTTTTCAGTGATCGGTGGTCCTAAAAATTCACTAATGGAGCCACGTTCAGGAAACTCAATCCATGATGTCAGGTTATTATCTTTGGAATTCAAAAATTCAATTTCCTCCTGATTTAAACACTCTTCATCTTCACTTTCAACATTAATTGAACAATTCACTTCATTATCTAACTCTGATTTCCCAGACTCTAAAGTGGGTTCTTCACATGTTTTAAAGTTTTTTAGTTCTAACCTCAAAGATGAAACCTCAGAATTCATTATCTCTATTTGATTACACAATTGTTCAAGAAATGATTGAGGAATAGATAGGATGGTATGTTTAACATTATGGACTTCACTAAGATTAGACTCTTCAATCATCCTTGAGAGGGAAGAAAATTGATCATTTAAACATTCATTATCCCATTGATTGTACGTCTCATCGGGTGCGGGGTAATCATTCAAGGGTTGATCAAAGAAATTTTTTAATTTAGGGGCTTCCCAATATTGAATTTCCATTTGATTCCAGCATGATTTTGTGACATGGTTATTTGGAATATACTCCATGGGAGAAGACAAAAAAGTTTGATTCTAGATTCTCAGGACACACAAAACAGAAAGGGGGAAAAGATAAGAGAGATGGGGGTGAGAATAGATAATTTGGGGTGAGAAAAGAAGATGTGTGTCTAAAGTACTTACTTGGGTCCCCAGAAACGGCACCAAAATTTGGTTGCGCCCAAATTTACCCTACAGGTATGCGGTCGTTGTAGTACAGGTAGGGGTCGAATCCACAGGGACCGAAGAAGGAACCTAAAGACACTCTGATCTTGGAAGGATTTGGCTATGGAGTGGCCAACTATTTGGATTGATTTGATTTTAATAACTACTGATTTAAACTAAAGAAAATAAATTAACACATACAATTACTTAGTCTAAAACAATTAATGGAGATGAGTTGATCCTAAGTTGCTACTAGGGTTAGATTGGATGTATTAATTTTCTTATAACGTTCGTTTCACTAATTCAAGATATACCCAAAAAATGATATAATTCCTCAACATCATTCACCAATTTAATCCCTACAAAATTACAAGGCTAATCACAAATTTACTTAGAGGGTCGATTTAATGATCACTCCAAGGAATTGGATCGTACTAACACTCGAAATGTGTCATTGTTAAAGTTGGCAAAGACGAAGAAGGAAATAAATCATCAAATGGAAATCATAAAATAATGAAATGATTACAGAATTTTAGATCATAAAATAACATCCAATCTTCCCCATGCAACTCCCTAGGACCAACCCATAAGGGTTTATCCCTCCATTTATGCTATTAAATAAATGGAAGCGGGAAGTCGACTTAAAGAAGCGGGATTGGAGAAGAAAAATACAACAATGAAACGATCACTCCACCGTTGTGTGAATAAATTCACAAGTTATGGTGTGAATAAATTCACACCTTAAAGCAAAGGTATCAAAGTGATAATAAGAAGAAAAGGAAAAAAGTAAATGAAGAACTTTTATTAAGAACTAATGTGATTCAAACAACGTACATGAGAATGAAGAACGATTACAACATCAAATGGACAGCATAACATTATAATGAAACAAAGCACCCAAGATCCCTAAATTCACCACCACTCCTACCTTAAATAGGAAAAAATGAAGCCTTGGCCGATCCCCCAACATCCCATATGCCTTTAATTAATTATGTTGGGGAAAGGTGGGTGGAACATTAATGATGAGAGACTTTTCCACTTCTTGCCCCGAAGTTGCAGCCAGCTTGCATCCACCAGAAAGACGCGCCTAAAGGACCTTCTAGAAAGCCGAATTTGAGTGGGCCCTAGAAGACTTAAATGAATCCCCGGATGTCCCCTAACATCCAGTAAAATTTCAGCCCAAAATAATTTGTGGTTCGGGAGATATGATTGAAATTGTGGGCTGTTTTTCTGGGCCGCAGACTTTGGTCCAAAATTAAATCTTCAACTTGGTCTGCCTTAAACACCACTATTGAGGACAAATTATCACTGGCTACAGAAGAATTATTTGTTCCCATATATGTCTTATAGTCTCATATAAATTTTGGGCTTCATTGGGCCTGTATTGTGGGACCCATAGTCCGATCAGTGGGATGATATACAATCTGCCTTCTCCAGAATTGTTTACTTTAATCACCAAATATCTCCATCATAATTTATTAATAATCCATTGATACCTGAATAAAAAATGTTCATAATTAAGTGAATATACATTTCCAAAAATATCAAATTAAAACATGGATAGTTACATTCTTTAAAATCAGATGAAACATTGGGCCTAAATTGGTGCACATTAGGCATGAAGTGCACAAATGATGAGAATGAGTGTTCAAAATGTAAAATGCACTAAAATAGTATTTATGAATAGCAAGGCACATGAAAACTACATATATTATCAATGAATATTAGCCTCTTACAGTGGCTAATCAATGGCCTCATATGGTAAGGAACTTCCTACCTTAAAGTCACTGATACCAACAGAAGATTTGTTGGAGGTGTTATCACCTAAACCACATTCACACACCAAACAGAAAATATGACCGCACACTAAGGATTCATAAAACCAAAACCAGCCATTTTATTTCTAGAAGAATTAAAATATTACATACGATAATACTTTCACTCTCCTGGATAATTTTTTAATTATAATTTTAGGCCAACACATGTGTTATAAATTTTCACCTCAAGAATAATTATCTTTTTATAATTTTTTATAAATTATTCTTTTATAATTATCTTTTGATAATTTCTTATAAATTATATTTTTCTAATTATATTTTGATAATTTATTTTAAATTTTCCATTTAAAATGAAAAAAAAATCAAATTGAAAATGCCTCTTTAACTTCAAAAAAATTATGATTTAGCTTCTTGCTAAGAAGAACCCAATAGAACCAACATTGCGTCAATTTGATCAGTAACAAAGGAGATATTGAAGAGATAAGTTTAAAAAAAATAAACAAAAAATAATAATAGAGAGAATATGGGAGAGAGATGTGAGAGGTTTGATGGGACCTCCTATGCACTGTAGCCTTCTCTAAATTCCCCCTTTTTAATGTTATTTTATTATTTCATTTATTAATTGTTTTTTAATTCATTATTATTTGACTTTTTATTACTCCAAACATTACACATGCACAAAAAAACCCCTCTTTATTTCTATGTAGCACCCCACCATAGCCCAACTTCAATTATTTTCAATTATTTATTTCTTTATTTATTCTTATTAAATCTATTTAAACCTTCATTAAAAAAATATTAAATGTCACCCATATATATATACATTATATATATACACACACATCTGTATATAAATATATACACTCGTGCATGTATATATATATACATATATATATGTATACCATATATATACACACATTATATATGTACACACCAATATTATTTTCACAACATAATAATAATAATAATGACAATAATAATAATAATTGTTATTATTACTAAATATCTCACATTATTTTCACCATTAACATTTTAAACATGAATTCTATTAAATACCTATAATAGTTAATCAATTAATATTAACCGAATATTTACATTTATTTAGCATAAGGTAATAATGTCACCATTATTATATAACATCCCAATAAATAAATATTCACCCATAGAGAAACTTCACTCATTAGTTAAGCAAAATTAATTACACATGTAATTTTCATTTTTTTCTTCAATGAAAATAATAATAATAATATAATTATTATTACTCTTATGTGCGATGTAAGAAAACACTTGACGCGCACAAAATTTATATCATGCCTAGGGTAAAAGTCACATTACAGACCTAATTTAAGTCTCAAATTTATTATATAAGACACTTTTTAGAAGATACTTAATTTTTCCCCTTTAGAAAATATAATAAAAATATTAAATAAATTACCCTCACATGTGATGTTACCAAACACTCGACACACACATGGTTAATGTCACGCCTAAGGTAAATCCTGCATTATGGATTTAATGGATCTCTTGGATTTCTCTTTTGAGACATTGTTTGAGAGATATTATATTATTTTGGAAAAAAATCTCACATGTGAAATATAACATATAACATATTTTTATTTTATCAATACCTAGGCTCTACCGGCCTCTAAATCTCACACCAACTTGGCACCTAACTCCAAAAATATTTCATAAAATATTCTAATGTTCTAGTTGGGATTTTACCCTTACAAAAATCCTTTAAATCATTTATGAAGTGATTTTTATTGAATATTTACATTTTCACATAAAAATAATCATAAATTATTAACAAAGAGTGGTTTTATTATCATTAAAAATTGAAGATATTATAACTATAATAAGGATGACTATACTGTTAACTAATATAGGAAACACCAACCACTAACTTCCTATATATCAAGAAACAAAGCTACAATCTCCTCTATCACTATCTATACATATCTAGACCCATGAATATCCCCACTGCAATGCTTCCTACTCAACACATCAGATACCATATTACCATTTATCATTGTATAATATATCTTGAAGTTATAATCCTATAATAAATCTATACACTAGCATTGGTTCAAATTCAAATTCCACTAAGAGAATATATAAATTTTGCTATTTTGATTTGTGAAGAACATAAATTTTTTGGGATCAATTTATGTGAAATCATTTTCCAGTTCAGAAAACTAAGACTACCCAGTAAAGTAAATTTAAAGGCCTTTTTCTAATTTCTAAAAGGGTATGATGTAAGCATAAGTGGTGGATATTCGGTTCACTAGAAGTTGTAGACAGATGAAAATTGAAGGATGAAATAGAAGGAAACCCATTATAATATGGTTCACCAAATGAAAATATAGGAGGAATATATTGTGATCTCGTTAGTAGCAGGAACATCACACCAGATGATCTAGCTAAGGCGGTGGAAGTCATTGGATAAATGATGGATTATCCTTAAATATAGGCTCATGTTGATTGAAACCTATTAAGATAGAAAAATAGTGTTGAATATAATCACTAGTTGTATACTAATATATTTTTTACAACCAACCCATGACAAACCATATTTTATTTTACCTTAATTCATGAATTATTACATAAACATACACATAATACAGTCCTAGAAGATCTTTAATCCTAGTGTATTTGGGAAATTAGGTGAATAACACATCAACTTGAAACATGGATATAAAAACATTATTGAAAACTTCTTTAACATGCTCTTAAAAATCCACCATTCATCTAAAACTACATGGGATAATCTGAGGACATACATAAGAAAGGGGTGAGATATAAAGCCCAGTAAGGGAATAAAAAAATCCTAGAATAAGGTAAAGTAGTAAATTTGATCTAATAGGAATATCAAGGTAACATAGTAGGGGTGAGAATCATAATATTGAACAATGAATAATGATATAACATTATAGCATAAAGGAAACATGGGAATGTGGCAACAACATTAAACATGACATCACAAACATAGATCAAGGATAACCACCAAGACATAATAACATGGTGGTAAAAAGTATCATAATGGATTAGGCTTACTTTCTAATCCCATAAATGACATCTCATGAGACTAAAACATTACCTAATGCATTGGATAATTATCTGGTCACACTCATCACTTTCATATCATGTAAATGCATAAGTATGCCACATATGTCATACAACATAAGAGAATTTTTCATTAATTTTAACCCCATGATTAAGGAGTGTAGATTAAATACATTTAATTCTTCTATTAATGAATTATTGTTACATCTAGGTGAATACCCTTGAGTGGAAATGGGAACGGGTATTTACTACACAAATGTTTGGCATGGAAAATTACAGGATAATTTTGGCAGCATAAAGTGAGTGATTAAAGGTTTATGGGAGAGATTAATGAGAGTGAAAGAGTATATAATAACTTAGAATTTATAAAATAAGTGAGAGTTATGTGTGAGAACATATCCTGACATGAAAAAAATGGAAAAAATCATAACATAGAGGTACTTGAATGAAGAGGAGAATGAGAGGATCCCTTACCTTGAGAGGATGCTTCTAAAAGCTTAAAAGAAGATCTTGGGAGCTTGGGGGAATATTGGGAGGGCTCTAGAAAGGTAAGGTCATAGTAATTTCGTACTCCAAGATTTTTGAGTGAATAGAAATGGGAGTTTGGGTGGGTCTATATAGAAAAATATAGGAGAGTTCATTATTAATTTCCAAACATAGGTTTTGGACTCTATATGATAAAGTAATAAAAATAACAAACCATATCATGTTGTTTTACCCATGGTTTCTACCAAAGTGAAGTTTTTTTAATTATTTTACATGTTTAAGAACTGAGATCATTAAAATAATATCCTTAGTGATGTAAAAGTGAGTCATGTTTATAAAAAATTGATTTTAAAACCTTAAAATATAATATAGATTTTGGAGGATTCATTAAGGATTTATAAAAGTAATAAAATAACCTCAAAAACACATTATTTTAAGGTATAAATGTTTATTCACTCATGGATAATTTTTATGGAATATATTACATCACTTTTAGGTTATTATGATGTTATAATATATACCGTATTTAATCTTTACCCAAAAATCTGACTGTCTTAGAAAATTATGAAAATATCACTGTTGGATAATTTAAATGTGATTATTTTAAAAATAATATTTATTTTATCAAAATAATTCTTTAAACGTGATATTTTATACTTTTAAATAAAATAACCATTTATTAAAAAATGCTACTTTTTTACAATAACAATTTTATGACCCTTATAAAAATTATTTTTGACTTCATAAAATAATATTATAATTTATGTTTAGTAAATATTATTTAATAATAATATTTTATTAAAATATAATTTATTTCAAAATTTCATTAATTCATTAAAAAAGGTGTATTGATTGAAACTATATATTTCCCATAAATACAATTTGTGTTTCATCACATTGAAATCCAATTTTATCAAACTTATTTTAAATGATTTTAATGTAATAATAAAAGTATAAATATAATCATTAATTTATTAGAAAAAAATAAACATATAAAAATTCATATTATTAGGGTCTAGATACATAATCATTTATTACACCAGAAAATTCCCTGTGGGTAAGGTGTGTGATGGTGGGATTTTCTTGGGGTGGTTTGGTGTACATGGTTTGGGTTGGGATCTCTATGGGCCTAAAATTATCCCATAAATGGTTTATTTAATGTTTTAGTTATTTAATATCATCTTGGTATTGGTCAAGGAAAAATCCTATTGATGTTATCTCCCTTAGAATCACTGATAAATGGGCTTCATAGGGTATGATCCTACTAGTCGAGACCATCACTTTTTTTGTCTGCATCAATTGGAATTTATCATAACCCTTAATATATAGTAATCATATAATCATTGTAAAATGACTATATTATCAATGGTTATAATGGTTAATGTTCTTTTAAATCTGACAGTACATATCTTATAATGGTCTAAAATAACCAAGGTAGTGTATGCTTTTTCTATAATCACTTTACATAATAGGTAATTTAATTTAATCATAAAATAAACTTCATTTATAAAATTTTTGGTCATTACATAGCCCCCATTTGGACCCCACCCAGGCTAGTAGTGAAGAAAAGTGTGACCCTATAAACTCATATCCAATTGTTCCTAAGAAAATAACTAACACCAAGGGTATATGTCACACATATGGGAGGCATATCCTTATGAATTCCTATGAGAATTAAAAATAAACCACTAATAATATATATATATATATATATAATCCCTAAAGATACAAATAATAATCCCAAACCATGTGTATATAATTTTCATGACCCCCTCCTGCCAAAGATATTACAATGAGGGGAGAGAGATATTGACCCCTAAGTACCGCCTCCAGTAGGCCCCGGGTTTGTGATTAGCACCGATGGTATAAAAATATCATAAAATGGGAGGCATTATCCTCTATAATAATATAGGATTGAGAAATAAGATGAATCAACCACAAGAAACTCCATGAAATAATATAAAAAACCAAAACCATCCTACATACATGCATAAATAAAAATGATACAGATAAAAGTCTCTAAAAGTAAATACCCAAAAGAAAAGATAAAGTAGTGACATAGCAACTGTCCTGAGGCCCGGGCTTGTAATTTCCAACACAGTCCATGTAATACTTTTGAAAAACTAAAAATAAATTTATATAAATAGGATTAGAATAAAAGTATACTCAGTAGGAAAACCAAAGTCTCTCGTTCACATGTGAAAGAAGCATAATAATGCAACCATGAGAAAACATAAGAACCAAACAGAACCAATACGGTCATACTAACCAAACCCAACCTCACCAAGTCAAGCTCACCAAATAACACAAGCCAATTATAATAACATAGTAAGAAGCATATCGATAAAGGGTACCCCATGTAACTTTACCATTGTTTTTTCACTCTCACACCCCAACATCGTACGTCCTAGAACTCCCATTTCTTTTGAATCACATATACCACCACCCTGAAACACAGACACATCAAACCATGCATGTAGACACCTGGGGCACCAACCCATATCATGGTCACATATTATCTCACCTGAATACACCTATTCCATCATATCACAACCATAATCAGAGTAGAAGGGTATCGTGAAAATGAAGGACATCGGCCTTGTTCTCTCCTCCTACCATGCATGATAACCACCATAATCTTCCCCACATCATGGTCATATCACATCCTGCATGAAGACACCTAGGTCACTGACTCGCAGCATGGTCACATCACATCTCACCCAAATACACCTAGGACATCACCTATTACACTAACAGACCTCCTTCCATATAGCTCATTCATATCTACTTTCCTGGAAGAGAGAGTGAGAAAGAGAGGGTATCCATCCATCCCTCCTCATCAGTGGGATGTTTGGAAAAACACCCCTCGTGTGAATGGTGTCGACACATGGTTCTCGATGCAAGTGGGGTGTGTATAGAATCAAAAGTAATATAAAATTATATACATATATCCACCTAAAAAATAAATCTATGGGTCCACAACCAAACAATAACCAACTCACAACATCCCCCGGTTTCACTTCCACCTTTAAATACATAACACCACACAATCAGCCATAATTCGCAAGCCACATTTCATATTTCTAACCAAACTAATTATCCATCTCATTCGTTTTAGTATTAAGCATCAACCACATTAACCAAACAGCCCATCATTTATTTGTTCATTAACCATTTTCATCCCATTAACCAAACCAAAACCATCCATTTCAATAATTATTAAATAGTTATTTCATCACTACCATGGTTTCTAGCACAAAAAAACCACACGTCAAAAGCATCTCGTCATCACCATCACATCATTTCCCTACCGCCCCAAAAGAATGGTCAAACAACCACTGCCTTGCCACCCCAAAATCATAGCCAAACAACCACCCACTTGCCACTCCAAAAGAACAACCAAATAACCACCACCTCGCTAGCCTAAAATCACATCCAAACAACCACCACCTCCCCTCCCCAAAATCACATCCAAACAACCACCACTTACCCATCCCAAAAGCATGGCCACATCTCACCCATCATCCTCATATCACATCGCAATCACACATAATCACCCCAAAAGCACATCCACACATCACAACACATCAAATAACATTTTACAAATTAAACAAAGGGGTTGTTTTCATATTGCACTTTATTTTAGGGGTGTTATCACACAAGCCATATTCTTGGGGAAACCATTTCATTATCCAAATATAATCAGTTATCCGATTTCCATTTTAGGGTGGTGTCACAATAATAAAAACATATATAGAAGTCAAAACACATATAATCTAGCATAAAAAACCCCAATAGCCACAATTTTTAGTGGGGCATCAAGCTCGTACAATCCATCATATCATAATAATATAAAAGCTATAAAAACATGTGAATCATTCCACCTTTTCCCATTAAATTTAAATTAATCAATTATTTATCTTTGATTAATCTAGCACAACCATATATCATAGATAAACAAGAGTAAACCCCTCTTGGATCATACACAATAAAGATAAATGAGGAGTTCCTTACCTCAAAAAATCTTTACCAATTCGTTGTGCACTGCAAGGTGAAAAAGAACACATGCAAACCAAAAACACACATTGGAAACTATGGATCAACCTAAACTGAATCAAGGATCATCAAAACACATCCCAAATAACACCCCAAACCAAAAAAAACATCACCATAGTGAATACCCAAGAGAAGAATGAAAGGAACCCATGGGGAAAGTAGAAAGTACTCATCATAGATCATCAACCAACAACCACTGGAACCAACGAATCGAAGTAGAATGAAGGGGTCTAGAAGATCATCCCAAGGAGACTAGGGATATTCTAGAATGATAGAGGAATAGAGTGGATGAATTAAAGGTGAATCATATTGGAAAATGATTTAAAACCTGTAATCCTTCAAATTTCACATTGTGTAAACTTACACAGTGTGTAATTCATAGATTTTCCAAAAATTCCCACTTTCACCAAAAAAAGCATTGACCTAGCCTTTATTTATTACACATTGTGAATTAAACTTAAACAAAGTGTACTAATTTCATGGGCTACCCCTTAGTCCATTTACAATACATGAACCATTTGGCTACATAAGTCATGTGTAACGTCCCAGACTTGGATGCCACTCAATAGTGCCCTGATCCCGATTGGCTACATGGTCTTAAGTGCATCTATAAAAATGCTAAAGGCTTCAGACTAGTAGTGGGGGCCTAGGTGAGTCATTGGGTAGACTATTCCCTCATTAACAGAGTATATCACAATGGATGTCAATCACATTCAATAGCGTAAGCAGATACAATAAGCAGACAGTGGATAAAATAGACAAGCAAGACGGGAATATATAATAAGTAAGAAGTGTCTCATATAAAATGATGAAAATGGTACATGTATCTATAAAACAACCAAATATGTAAAAGTGAGGACAATACGGTACAAGTATCCAAAATCCAAAATAATAAAAAGAGTCTCAATAGCATCACAAGTCTCAACTTGGTCCCATGCTCTCCTGCTCCAAAGTAATGAACGATAACCAGTATTAGGGAAATTTCCCCTATTATCACCTACAACCATATAATTTGTTTGGGTCCCCAAGAAGTCCCAAATAGGGTGTGAGATAACATCCCAGTAGGTAACAACCCAAATATCTATACAGTTCTAAGCAGCATGATGCAATATGCTAAACAAGTGTAAGTAAGCAGTAATGTAAGTGTGAAAGCACTAGGCATATAACTACTGTAGACAAGTAATACCAAACAGCCTCTCAAGGTTCCTTGAAACAAGTGTAAGCTCCTAACAAGGTAGATACAAGCAATAAAAACAAACATCACATACTCTCCATACAACCATCCATATCTTGTTCACATGGCCTTTCCATATAAATAAGTCATATAAAAAACCCACGGCCTTTCTATACAACAACAGTCATATATCCCACAATCATTCCATATAATGAAATGTAGACCACAAAGGAATAGATCCAAGGTGTAGAAGACCAAGTCATCCTCATCAATTCCCATGATCATCTCGATGTAAACTCAGTATAGGCACTGGTTGGAGTCCTAGGAGCATGTGTACCAACATGTCCTACGCGAGTCAAAGCAAGCCGAATCCAAGGGGTATTAAAGCCTGAGGCATCCCATGGAATCAAGACCCAAGGTGCATACTCATCCAAGGTTTACACTACTACATTATAGATCCATGGAGATCCATCCATGGAATCTATAAAATTATCAACCATTTCATACCATTTAATAATTCCCATCCATATGAGTCTACCCACTCATACAAACATTTACATTCAAAATCATTAAACGTGTATACCCACTCATTTAAACCATTACATCTCATGAGTATACCCACTCATGTACTGTACTTCAATTTAATCAAGTCACATGGGTATACCAACCCATTTACCAGAAATATCCATTTAACATATCACATTGGTATACCCATCCATTAATCATAGAAACTAATAAAACTAATTAAATAATATAAAAACAACCAATGGGTATACCCACCCATTTAAAAAATTCCATTCAAGACATCTAATAAATTTAAGCATGGAATATTTTTTGATGACATAAGGAAAGGACGTATAACATCTCCTAAGCATGTAATTCAACCTCATTTAAGTACAATTAAGCTTCCTTAAACTAGTAAAACTCATGAACACGCCCCTTGGGTAGTTCATCAATGGTGAACACCAAAGAAATGGCATGGTGCATCCCATGGGTGGCCTCTGGTTGGGGAAACAACCACCAAAGCATTTCAAAGAACCTAATGGAATCCCTAACAGGTCCTACTTCATCTATTTCAGATTAACATTTCAAAACTGGGCTTGCTCTAAAAATTCCAACAAGTGACAAAAATGTTGGTAACTATATAAAGCATAAAAGGTAGAAATAAAATTATATACCACCTATATTAGCTTGTTAGTGGAGTTCTCATCCAGTATCAAGTTCTGATTCACCTCAGTTTAGGAGAAATATGAAGAACAGATGAAGAATGAGAAATTAGAGAATATGAGCCCAAACCCAAATAGTGCAGTCATTGTTCCGAAGAATCAATAATGGATAAAAAGGAAACAAGAACTCACTGATGTGGTTCCAACATAACTTAAGGATAAATAAATAGATTTCGGATTTGCAACTGGGATAAAATCCTACCTTTAGGCCTCAAAGGGGCTTCCTGCATGAGAAAGAGGTGAGGTGAGGCTCTTATTTGAAAAATAGAGGCCCATGCCTCTATTTTTAAAAAAAAATAGTCAAGAAATTACACGATGTGTAATTTTCTTTCATGTCATGTAATTCTCGATTTTCCCTTTCTAGGGAAAATCCATTACATGTCATGAAAGGTCCTGGACATACCATTACACATCGTGTAGTTGGCCAGTAGCCAATACACAGCCTTCCTACCTCTTCTTTCCCAAAAACAACCCAACTGGACCATGGCCCGGCTTAGGGTATAAGCCAAAAAGGGAAGTAAATATGCATTTAACCAGAAAAGTAAAATACTTGTACCTTAAGAAAAACTTGGGATCTTACATAATGAACCGTCTTTACACATAGTGTAAATATTAAAAGATGTGAACTTCCTGTAGTGGCTCTATTACAGCCCCAACCTCCACCAAAAACTCCCAAAACCTCCTCAAGCCTCCTCTAAAACACATCTGACACCCAAAAATATAAATTTAATGGGCTAGAAGTCACATTCTGTTACATCATATACCTCTCAAATTATTCTCACCCTCGAGAATCCAAAACCAAGCCCAAAAGGAAAGGGGTTCGAACAACCACCCTATGAGACACCTCTCAAGGATCTTGCTACTTCTCAACACTACCACCATCCAAATACTCCAAAGCAAATAGACACAAGAATCTCACATAACCTCATCAACACACAGCCACATCACCACAACCATCTAACCTCTATACATCCCAAACCAATAACCACCACAACCAACAAACTACACCACCCCAAATATATGAATTAGAAAATTTTATCCTTCATGTCAAGATAATATCCACTATGAGTGGTAGTAAATTTCCCGCATATGTTTAATCGCATAGTAGAATAATACATCCCAATTAGAAATATGATCCTCCCATTTTCATATATTGGAACTTTATCGCACATCATACATCAAGGAAAATAACACATCTCATAAAATAGAAGGGTCCAAACATCACACTATAAACAAAACATAAAAGTAAAAAAATCAAAATAGCTCCTGGTACTAGGCACACATCTATGTATCTCACTCTCAAGTACTCTCCTCAAGGCCTCCATGCCTCCACAACACAAAAACAAAAGGAATGGTTCTTCCTCATACCACTTTCTCTTAGAGATCTTGGATATCTACTAGCTGCTCCACAAACATCACATCATCTTCGATATCCAACTATCTCCATTCAATGACATGAGATTCATCATGAAGATACCAAGAAAGCTGAGATATGTGGAAGAAATCATGGATTCTCTCCAGCTGTAGTGGAAATTCCAACTGATACGCCAACTCTCCAACTCTCCCTAGCACCTCAAAGGGCTCAAAAAACCTTGGAGAAAGCTTAATCCCCCTTTAAAACCTCTGTTACCCATGTCAAGTAGAAAATTTCAAGAACACATGGTCCCCAACCTCAAACCCCAAGGGCCTCCACCTACGATATGCATAAGACTTATACCAGTCATTTTCTGCTTTCATCCTATCACAAACAACCTAAACCTTCTTTGTTGTGCTCTTGACCACATCGGTTCCAAGAATTGATACCTAACCAACCTCCATTCATCATGATAGATAATGACATGATCACCCATACAAAGACTCAAATGGATCCATGTCAATAGAAGAGTTATATTTGTTGTTGTATGCAAACTTGAGAAAAGGTAGGTGTCATATACAAGATCCACCAAAGTCCAAGACACATGTTTTTAATATATCCTCAAGTGTCTGGTTGGTCCACTTTTTCTTCCAGTTCATCTAACGGTGGAAAGTAGTGTTGAGGAATAAGTGAGTGCCAAAAGTATGTTGTAATCCCCTCTAGACTCGCAAGGTAAAAAATGCATCCCGATTTGAGACAATGGACCTAAGAACTAAATGAAACCGCACCACCTCATCCACATACCTCTTAGATAAATCATCCACTATTCCCAACTCCTTGATCTCTAAGAAGTGGGATAATTTCATAAACTGATCCATGATCACCCAGATCGCATCACAGCCTCCCTGAGCTTGAGATATCCCTTTGAATAAATCCATAAATATTTCATCCTATTTACACTTGGGAACATCCAAAGGCTATAACAAACCATCAAGAATATGATGCTCAAACTTTACCTACTAGAAAACTAAACACTTCTTCACAAACTCTGCCACAGTCCATTTTATCCTAAGCCACCAAAATTATATCATCAAACCACGGTACATCTTGGAAAATTCTGGGTGTACCACTGAATTTGAGTAATTAAACTCATGTAAGGACTCCCTCATGCATCACTACTAGAATAAAAAACCTCCTAAAAACAACATATAGTTCTGGCCATCCTCTGACTATCCCTCTGGAGTATCACCATGGACAATACAATCACGCATCACCTCTGCCTTTGAGTCTCCCCACTGAAACTCCTCCACTTTCTGCATCAAATAATAATACACATTCATCTGAAACAAACAACCTCTACCATAATTTACCCTTTCATCTAATTGTAAGGATTTCAACTCCTCCATTGCTCTTCAAGCATCCCCAAACTCTTGAACAACATCCTTCCCTAACTTCCTACTCGAAGTTTCGACCACAAAATTCCCTTTCCTCGAGGTGTAGGAGATCTAAAAATCATAATCATATAAAAAATTCATCCAAATACACTATCATAAGTTTGAATAATGATAATAAAATATATACCTCATTCTCTTGTGATTCATGAAGACCACAAAGTGCTCCCTAATGAGGTAATGTCGCCACAACTTCAACACAAATACAATCATTGTTATCTCTAGATCATGGGTGGTATAGTTATGATAATGATTATATAACTATATATACCCATAAGAGATCAATTCCCTCTAATACATCAACATGCATCCTAAGGCTAGACAAAAATCATCACAAAACACCTCAAATAATAGGCCCTCCTCAAGCAACTGAAGAACTAGAGTGCTAACAACTTTCCATTCAGGTAATAAAACATTGCCCGAAACTAATAAATCCATAAAAAATCATATAAATTCCTGGTCAATATTATAAATGGGGCTGCAATTCAATATAAATTTGGTACAAACCTCTTTTAATAGCTTGTGAGACTAAGGAATCTATAAACCACTACCACATTTTTTTGTACTTCCCAAGAAAAAAATACCTAATCCTTAGATAGGTCTAATTCCACACCATGCTAATACACCACGTTTCAGAGGAAATTTACCTCTCATATCTATAACTCACACCTGGATAGCTTCCCATAAATCTGGTGGTGTTTCGAAAGACCTGCAAAATAACTCTGATATACTCAGCATGCTCCACCTCTGACTTTGAGTGGATCAATGTATCATTGATGAATATCATAAATAAATAGTCTAGGGACTCATAGAACATGGATTTCATAAGCCCCATAAACATGTATAGTGTGCTTGTAACACCAAACGACCTGACTAAAAACTTGAAGTGTCCATAACTACATCTAAAGGAAGTATTTAGGATATCTCCCTCCTTCACCCTCAACTAGTGATATCCAAACCACAGATTGATCTTAGAAAACCAACTCACCCTATCATCTATTAAAAAATATAATTTATACATGGAAGAGGAAAATGGTTCTTTACCGTCACCTAATTCAACCATCGATAGTCTATACACAACCTCAGGCTACCATCTTCCTTCTTATAGAACATCACTGGAGCACCCCACGATGACACAATGATCCAGATAGATCCCTTTTGAATTATATCATCTATATGAATCCTCAAATCTTGTAACTCAAAAGTTAACATCTAATAGGGATCCATTGAAATCAAAGAAGCACTAGGCTACAAGTCTATCTTAAACTCAACATCACATCAAGGGGGTAGCATCATGACCTCTGTGGGGAAAACATCAGAAACTCCCCAATGACCCTAGGGACCTCTACAATCCCAACATCCACTGATTCCACCTAAAACTCATCCAGTAAATAAATAAGGGTCTTCATGTGTTGGAAACCCACCAGAAAACCCTTCTCGACAACAAAAACCACAATTTGGTCATCCACATCTAAGAAAATCACTCTCCTTTAGAAGTATTCGATAATATCAATCAATTCTTAGAGTAACATATTATGTTATCATCTATAGTAAGAAAAGATCCCCACATGAATTATATGGCCCTATTATCATTCTATATCACCATCACACATCAAACAAGCTAGTCTAGCCTCCAACCAGCATAGTCAACACAAAGGGCATGGGAATCCTCTCTAAGTCTAGTCTTATAAAATGGAAAAGAGTAGGTACAACAAAGGAGTGTGAAGATCCTGAATCAAACAAGTCACAAAAAGGGTACTAAACAAACCGATCATACCTCTGATGGTCTATGGCCCCTCTGGAACCGACATCTCCACTGTGCATAACTGACCATTCCCATATCCCATACCTCTTGGTTGATGACCATATTCATGACCATGCTTGGGTCAAGGTCCCTGAATATGAGAAACATCCTGAGTTCGGACTCTACCCACTCCATATCCCCTCAGTGGAGTATAACCCTACTACCCCTGCTGCTGAAACAATCTCACTAGAAAATACTACTGAGGATGGCACTAAACTTGTGCACCTACAACAAACTGAGTTTTGAGAACCATTGAACATTGGTTCTGGAAATGGCCATGAAACCCACAACCAAAAAACATTGTCCTGATATCCCCAGTAAAATAATGGAAACCACTAGCCCCATAAGGCCAAAAGGGAAACTGTAAAAATTCCCCACAGGTCGAAACCTCAAAGGTCCCGGTACCTAAGACCTACCACTGAAAACTCTTCTCCTCAAAAAACCCTTCTGGTTCCCCTCTAGTGTAAATCCTCCTCATGATTGAATCCACTCAATCACCTCCACCTTCTTTCGAACCTCCAGATACATTGGAAACTTAAATATAGTAACTACAGAATAGATAGAAGGATGGATAGCCTCCTCAAGGCATCTCATATGAGGATCCTCATTTGAAAAAATATCTAGAGAAAAACACAGAAGGCATTTGAACTTGATTCTCAACTCGTGCACTGATATACTCCTATACTAAAGAGAAAGAAACTCTTACCTCTTTAATTCATTTATGATTAATAAAATGAACTCTACCTAAAAAAAATTCTGAATGTTGACACACAAAACATCTACCTCCTTTCACTCACTCATATATAGTGTCCACCACTAACACATAGCACCCCACGTCTGACTAACTTCCAAAGGAAACTAGTATCCCACTATATCCTAGATCAAATTGAAAGTGATCTCAATATCCTCCATCTATCTCTTTAATTCCACATCTAAAACACTAACCTCATACTTTCCCAAGGCCCACCACTAAAAAACATGCAATGCCCCATGCCAAGCCTCATCCTCCTCTATCAGATAAACCCTATAGTTATCAACCAGATCATCCTGTTAAATCTCTAATACCTAAACCACATGTGGATGACATTTGGGATCCATATATGAAAGAGGAAATAAAGATTTTTCAATCCAATATAGTCTGGAAATTTATTTAGATTCATTTTAATTCACTTTATTCATTTTAATCTTCCCAAAACAACCCAATTAAAACAAGATCACAAGTCATCATGATGCATGTACCTCTCCTAGGTTTCTACCTTATAAATAGGTCCAAATTAATTGGTTATTCTATAATCTCATAGTTCGTGCACTGGATCATGGGTGGATATAAAATCCCATGTTCTAATGGGACTCCTTGACCGATGTCACACACCAAGGTAAACATGAACTATTTCCATACCAACCAATGAAATTATCACTATGTCTAACTCCAAACTTCATCATACCTCTCAACCATCACCTTTGATACCACTCTATCACGACCCCCTCTCACCAAAGATACTTCAATGAGGGGAGATAGATAATAGCCCCCAAGTCTCACCTCCAATAGGCTCCGGGTTGGCAACTATAACCAAGGGTATAAAAATCTCATAAAATGGGAGGCATTTCCTTCTATAATAATATAGGATTGGGAGATAATATGAATCACCCACAAGAAAAGCCATTAAATAATATTAAAAAAACAAAACCATCCCACATACATGTATAAATAAAACTAATACAGATAAAAGTCTCCAAAAGTAAATACCCAAAATAAAAGATAAAGTAGTGACAGCAATTATCATAAGGATCGAGCTTTTAATGTCTATAATGGTTCATGTAATCCTATTAGAAACATAAAAATCAATTTATATACCTAGGGTGATCATATAAATATAATTAGTAGGAAAACCAAAGACTCTCATTCACATGTAAAAAAAACATAATAATGAAGGTACTAGGGTGCATAGCGGAAGCTGGTGGGTCGAGGATGTCAAAAAATTCACCGATGATCAACAAAAAATGTCATCACCAGTGAAGTACTTCCCCAGTTAAAGCTTCAAGATCACACATGAAAAAGTTTAAACACAAAATTAATCCAAAAATACTTGGTTTGATCTAAATCTGTGTGTTTATCGTCCACTTATTGTCAATGATATCTGATCGAATAATCTAAAGTTAAATTCCTCTAGATCATCCAAACATAATTAAAAAATATGTAGGAGAATAGATCATAAAATTATAGGTGATATCATGGTAATATTATGATGTCTTCAACATCCTAATGATCAACACATCGATGTTCCTTTGATGCAAGAAGAAGAACTCAATCTGATCACTTGGATCGAGAGATTCTCTCTCTAGAAAGAGGGAGAGGAGAGAGGATCTAAAGAACTCATAGTGAATAGTAATCATGTGATACTCTCTCTCCTCCTATATATAGTGAGTTATGAAATTATCCAGAAAAGGCTCCTCAGACACTGAATATTTATTACCCACTAAATAAATCATAACTGACATATTATGACCACTTTATTAAGTCATAAATATCATTTATATTTTTATCACTTTCTTATAATATAATAAATATATTATATGATAAAATAAAGACCTTAAATCTACTCATCATTCCCACAAATATTAAATAAACCTTAAATATTAAAATAATATTCATTCACATAATATTTTTCATGTATTTACTTTGATACTTTTAAATACATTTAATTAATAAATTCATTACTAATTATTCTAAGCTCAAATAATATGAATTTATTTATTCATTGGTGATCTTTAATCCTTAGAAAATCCCATACCACATTAATGGGTCCCACTATGTCCTATATACCTATTCACCAGAATATGCTGGATTCATGAATACACTATTTTGTGTGACCCTCTAGGACCTTATCTAGATAGCAGTGAATATCATTTACAGACTAGGATTGGATTCTAGTAACCCATTATGGCCCATAAAGAGATAATTAATGGTCATAGAAATGACAACTATCCTACAAACACATAATGTGTAATATAATCTAATTTTCTTTAGATATCTCATAAAGTAGGATGCACACTTGTTTCATCATCCTTTCTTGTTTTTTTTTATTTTTTGATCTAACTAGAAGGATTTACCTTCAACTACCATGGCCATGGATTTATAAAGGTACTACCATCCTAATCAACCATTCCTAAGATATTACTTCCTCAACTCAGAAGTGGTAAATTATATCTTGACTATTTAACCAATGTCATACCACCAATGATGCACCCAACACAAAACATGTTTTTAGATAGGAACATCCAATGACACAAATTGTTAATGATATCAAGTTAGGAGAAAAATACACATGTTTATAGATAGTAACATCCAATGACATCCAAAACATGTGGTGTTCCTATTATCAGGTCTGTCCTTGTGATCTCATCTACTAGAGATCACTAAGTGTGAACTTCATGTGAAGAAGTCTTAATGCTTATGATCCCCCAGCACCTGATATTTAAATATCAATTATTTATAGTTAGTATGATGTATCTATACCATGGGACATATATTTAAGATTAATTTAATAGTATCTCATGGTTCTCATTATAGTTTGAGATCTATTAAAACCTTTTGATACAAAAAACAAGCTATAGAAATTTCCATTTAAGTAGTGTTTGTAGAAATGCCTACGCTGTAATGGTAAGTTAATATCATGCATATTACACTGTATACATGAAATAGTAATCAAAACGTACTATTTAGTTAGGTTTAGGGAACTCACTATTACAACACTTTAACTTTCACTAGAGACAACTTACTAACCATCCTTGTTATCTCTCACATACTTAAGATCATATTTTTGATGATTCATGGATTTATTTGTTGGGTCTTCCACATATTTGTTGTGTGTCTGTTATTTTATGTGCAACCTCATCTTCTTATATAAAACTCTTCAAGATAACTAAACCTTGAGTGTATTCCCTTTTTTCCACTATCAAAACTTGACATCTTAGCTAGTAAGAGTATCATAATTTACATTATTATAATACTTTACTTTCAAGGTGTGATTACAATAACTAGAACAAATATTTTCATATTTTAAACTATTTATTAGTTACCTTAGAAGTCACAACGCACTCAGTATTTGTATACATGGATAACACTAGCTTTAATTAGCTTGCCTTTCTAATTACCTTATACTAACTACGATATTAGATCATATTGAACTTATAGAAAAACTAGTTTGTGTTCCTTTATAACTAGTATCCTTTCCTCTCCACATACAAAATATATATCATTTTTACTTGCTCAAGTACAATAAAATAGTTCTTGTGTCTTCCCTTATAGTTATCTTGGATATAACTAATATTTTCCAACTATGAAGTATACGTTGGAAATATCATATCTTGTACATATCATGGCATATGTAATTGATCCATCAATGAAGTGTATAGAATCTGACTCACTACATCAATCTCCTCTTATGCCCATGCATGTCTTCTTAGAGAGATTTATGACATGTGACATTGGTAAAAATTCTCTCTTGAATTTATCCAACATATATTTTTCAATATATTTTCAATATATGTATGATTTTCTAGGTCTAAGAAACTATTATATCAACCTTAGTAGAACATGTTACCTATAACTTAGGTTGCTAATTTAAGTCAATCACTAAGAAATTCTGGTCTTAGATAACTATAAGACCAATAGATATTTTCTATATGTTACCAAACATATTATACTTGGAAAAACATGGAGATCCCACTATCCTTTGGTATACACTTGCTAAAGATTTATTCCAAATGAATATTCTATGATATAGTTACTTACTTTAATCCTAAACTATATTTTAGTAACTTCTACCCCTTATTGGGATTATATGGTATCACCATCCCTTTCTGGATAATAAGTATAGACACCTTCCATGATTGGTGTTATTGAAAAATTATTATCTTGCCACAATAGTGTAAATAATTTTTACATTTTATATTCATCACATATTTCCCATGATTCAAGTATTACTAAACTATTGGTTGAGTATTAAACATCAAAAACAACACTCATTCCTAAATCAAAATAATATATCCTTATATCTAAAGGAAACATGAGATAAATTTTTTGGTTAATACTTAATAAAATTTCATCTATAATCATTAACTTGGAAATTAGAAGTTATATGCTTCTCACCACTAACTTAGGAACCACCCTTTCTCAGCCGCTTGGAGGACACACCTTACTTATTGTAACATTTCTATACTTACTTAGTTACTATATTCAAATACACATGTGTTAAAGGAATATTTTATTTAATACCCAAGAAGTATAACTGAATCATTACATTTTATATTGATGAAAATACTTGAATAAGAAGTGAATGCTTGCTTCGGCGATTTATTTCATTGCATTTAAGATTCCATAGATTTATTTCATGATATACTAAGAAAATAACCTCCAATTTAATAACCAATATCTTTTTTTACAAGTAAATTGTGAAATTTTCTTTAGAATCACTCTTTTCATTGTCCTTTTCACCTTTTTTTCAACTTTTTCTCCATAATAACTAAATATTAATCTTTCTTTAATGTTCTTATTGCTTGTAAAACCTTACCCAAAAGGTAATGAATCATTTTCTACATATTGTTCATTTTTTAATATTAAAAAACTATATTAAATAAGTGAAAATGATATGATAAATGGATCCATTTAAATATTTTGATCCATCTTTTAATTTACACATATCTAGTGTAATCATCGCCTATTCATATTATCACTTCCCTTTCTCCTCACAAATTTCTCGAAGATGTGACTAAATATAATATCATACATATCCTGATGTAGTATCTATAATTTACATTATACGTTGATGATATAATTATTAAATAACCATCATGTTCATTTTACATGAGTCTCCTATAAGAATTTTAATACCCTCACTTCTTGAGGTGGCTAAACAGGTATTAGGGACACCAGTAACTTGAATTTCTAATATCTTAGTACTTTACAAAAGTTCCTATACTACTATTGGAAACTCATGTTAGTGTGGACATTTTATTTTTCCATTTTTATCATAGTTTACTTGTGTTATTACTTACCATTTTCTACAAAAATAAAATCTATCATATTGTACTTTTATCTTGATTACCAATTAGACATTACCGATTAATTAATTAAATCATTAAATGTCTCCCATTATTTTATCAAACTCTAGAAACCCTATATACTAGAATAAGAATACTTTGTATCTTGATTATTCTAGTGGAGGGGACACTTGAAACCTCTCCTCATAGCCTAAAGGCTTTGGCTATTCCACTACTTAGAGAGTTCAAGGTAGGTGTTCAACTGGCCAACCAGATTAATACGCAACTCCTTGATCTGTTGAGTGAATTCTCAGCTTCTAAAATCAAAAACTTGATATAAACAATTCTTGTATCTAAATTTTTATTAAGATATATTTGAATAATTTTTTATACAAACTTTAGTTAAGTCAACTCATCACTCTCATAATAACTCCCCGGTAGTAAGAGGCACCCTCAACTTTGGCTGACGAACACCCAGTTTTGTTCAAATTCAAATGATGAAAGGAATTTTGCAACTTAATATTTCATTGAGGGTTTTATTATTACATGATTAAATGAAATAATTTTCTATATCATAAGCACATACTATGTGATCTTGTTCACAACTGATCATGTAATAAATAGAAAAAATCCATCATGTAACATGTTTATTTTATCTATGCATGGTTGCTTATTATTTTATGTGATTTCATGTAAAAATACACATATATAAAATAATAAACCATAGGTCAATAAAATAATATGATGTGATCATGTTCTAATACTAATGGTTTATCCATTGAGTGAATAATGGATCTACCCAGACCCTAGGTGTGACTCCGTGAGTTGTATCACTTGCGACTTGAGTTGCAGCACTCACCCATCCAATGTGTCAAACTTCTGTCTGGTGTGTCACCAAATTTTGGCTTGAAGTATGTCATTTCTCATCTTCATCATTATACAAAAATACTCACACACAGATGAAAGGGTCTTAGGAATATAGAATATAGATAAAAACTTTTATCTAGGCACACAGGCCCTTATACATATAATGACGCAAAGACTAAACGCAAATCATCATTTATAAAAAATAATTATTACAAACATTCATTTTAATACTTAAATAAATAAATAAACATACACCAGACATGTGTTGGTCGGTCTATGGATCATGATCAGTCAATACACATAAAACACACATATATTAGTTAAATGCATAAATAAAATTAAACCTGTGATAATTTTTTCCAATGAAAATTTTAATGAATTAAAAATTCACTCCAATTTTTAATTCAAAAAACTATATCTTTCAATACTGATATTAATTTAATTTTAATACCAAAAATTAAATTAATTAATTAATTTAATTTAAACTCATAGTATTAAAACATTAAATTTTAACCAAAAACTAGTATTTAATTAAATTATATTAATTTTATAATAAAATTAATCAATTCAATTAATTTTTTATTATATAAAAAAAATACTTAGGCCCCAAAAACCCTTTCCAATCCCATGTAGTTTGGGATGACCTCCCATAGCCCATATTGGGTCGTACCAACCCCTTTCAGGGGTGTTCTAGGCCAAGAAGGTATGCCCTAACCTGTTTCGGGTCGAGCTGACCTACCCAACCCACTACAGTGCTATTCAAGCTGAAGAACCTAAAGAATTTGTGGTGGGGGTACTTAGGTTATTCAATAGGTAGGTACAATGATGCTCTTCCACGGGCAGCAGTCCACGATGAGGACCCCGTGGCTCAAGGTAGCCCGAAAAGTGGTAGGTACGAGGTGGATCTGGCTAGCAGAACAGGGAGGAAATGACATTGGTATCCAATTGTGGTGGAAATTGGTGGCTCTTAGGGTGGCTAGCTGGAGCTAGGAATAGAGAGGAGATGTGAAGGTATCTAGTTGTTGGCTATTCTAGGCGAACAGGGAGGTAGCAGTGTGATCAAACGGCCACAGGAGGCCAGCGTCAGGACGTGGTCGGGTAGGATGCTTCCAACGATTGTGGTCAGGCCTCTGAATAGGAAGGTGGCACGGGGTCCTCTTGTGTTAAGGGTGGCTCCGATTTGAGGGAGACACGGGATGGTTGAGAAGAGGGATGATCAATCATGCTTCACCCAAATCTAGAAATGCTGGTTGAGCCGCGAGTGTTGGTGATCGACCGAAGGGGGGAAGATTTTTTGGATATACAAGCCAGGAAAAAGAGAGGAAGAAAAATGGAAGAGAACACAAAGGAGATTTCAAGATTGTATTGCACATATTATTCAGACTACAATTTCCAATAATTTATAAGCATTTACAAAGAAATGAAACTGACATGTTAAAGAAATGAAACAGCCAAATTAAATGGGCACATTAAATAAATAAAAAATCCACATTAAATAGACACGTGGGGAGAAAAAATGCGGAGAAAAGACACGTATATAGATACACACTGCATGGAAAACATGGGCTGCTTGAGAAGAAACTGTGGACGCCTTTATGGTTTGCATTTCCAACACTCCCCTTCAAACCAAAACAAGCTTCATCCTAAGCATCGTTCTGAGTTTTTTGAATGAATTTATTTGTAATGCCTTTGTAAAAATATCAGCCACATGTTCTATAGTATGAAAATATTCCAATTTTATCATTTTCTACTTCACATGATCTCTCAGAAAATGGAATCAGGTATTAATATGTTTGCTTCTTCCATGATTCACCTGATTTTTGGAAAGTTTAATTGCCAACTTTTTATCCACATATATCATTGTGGATCCATCCTATGGATGCTTCATATCTTTTCATATATTTATCAACCATATTCCTTTAAAAAAAGTGTATGATGCCACCATGTACTCTTCTTCACATGTGGATAATGCAACCACACTTTTCTTCCATGAATTCCACGTGAAAGCAGTCGATCCAAGAAAAAATACATACCCAGTGGTTCTTTTTCTTTCATATTGGTCACCTCTCCAATCATTATCTATGTAACCATATAGATTTTCTTCTTCATTGTATGGATAAAATAGAACAAAATCCATTGTTCCTTTTAAGTACCTGAGGATTCATTTTTCTTCTAGCCAGTGTGACTCTTTCGGTGCTTCCATGTATCTTCTTAGAAGCCCAACACTATAGACAATATATGTCCTTATTATTATGAGATACCTTAGGCTTCCAATTAGACTCCTGAAAAAATTTGATTCAATGCTTATTCCTTCTCTATCTTTTGTTAGTTTTAAGCCTGTTGCTACAGGAGTTTTTATAGAGTTATAGTTTGACATCTTGAACTCTTCAAGCAACTCATTATAATACCTCTTTTGAGATATGTATATGACACCATGTTGTTTCTTTACTTCTATGCCTAGGAAAAAGGACATGATACCTCTGTCGGTCATCTCAAACTCCTTGAACATGGCCCCCTTGAATTCATCAAACATCAGTTGGTTGTTCCCTGTAAACAACAAATCATCAACATAAAAGCGTGCAATAAGTATATTGCCATGATTATTCTTCTTGATGTAAACTGCATGCCCATATGGACATTGGGTGAATCCATTCTCTTAAATATAGTTATCAATATGTTCATTCCAATCACTTGGACCTTTCTTCAAACCATATAGATATTTCCTTAGATGATACACCTTGTCTTCCTCCCCTTACATAAAAAAGCCTTTAGGCTGGTCAACATAGACCTCTTCCTCTATAATTCCATTCAAGAATGCATAATTTACATCCAGTTGGTAGATCATCCACATATGATGAACATAAAGGGATATAACCATTCTCACAGTGTCAAGGTGAGCAATAGTAGAAAATACTTATTCGTAGTCCACCCCATACTTCTGTTTTTACCCCTTTTCTATGAGCCTTACCTTATATCGATCGATATCACCATCAACATTTCATTTGATCTTGTAAACCCATTTGATGATGATGCTCTTATGACTTTTAGGTAGTGTAGTCAGCTCCCATGTTTCATTTTTCTCTATGGAATGAATTTCTTCTTCCATATTTATTCTCTAACATTCTTCTCCTATAGCTTCCTAAAATTTCATAGGCTCATGATCTACATACAAGCAAAAATATTTACCTATTCATTTTTCTCATAGATGTCGCTTAAGATTTTCATTTTTATGGGTTCCATGGGTGAGGATGATCTCACCAAATTTTGACTTTATGGAGTCCTCTCAGGAGTGATGGAACGTACTCTTGAATTTCTATGTTCTAATGATGTGCTTAAGGAAGGTGTATTAGGAGTTTGCTCCTGATGATCATGCCTTTCTGTGGGATCTTCTAGTTCTACTGGAATATCTTTTTTTGATTCTTCATAATTCCATTTTTAAGATTCTTCCTCACTAAATAACACATCTACACTCACCACTAATTTATTGATTAGTGGATTGTAGAGCTTATAGGCTTTAGAATCTTCATTGTAGTCTATGAAGATGCACTTTTCACCACGATCATCAATCTTCCTTCTTCTCTCTTCTAGAACTTCAGCATAGAAAATACATCTGAAGATTATTAGGTGTGCTATGCTTGGTTTTTAGCCACTCTATGCCTCTTGTGGTGTCAAGTTTCTGAAACTCTTGGCTGGACACCGGTTGAGCAGGTTGGTAGTACATGCCACTGCTTCTACCCAAAAGCTCTTTGGAAAGCCTTTCTCCTTCAGTGTGGTCCTCGTTATGTTGAGGATAGTGTGGTTCTTCCTTTCTCTAATGGAATTATGCTATGGTGTATAGGTGTAAGTATATTCTTTCTTGATGCTTTTCTCCCTAAAAAAATCTTGAAATGCATTTGAAGTGTATTATCCACCTCTGTCAAATCTGAGTACTTTGATTTTTTGACCACATTCAGCTTCAACACGAGCTTTGAAAAGATAGTAAAAATAGAAAATTTTTCTTTGATGCAATACACCTAGATCTTTCTACTGAAATCGTCAATGAGGATAATAAAATACCTATTACCTCCAAGTGATTGTGTTTCTAGTGGTCCACAAATATTAGTGTGAACCAACTAAAGTGGTTCATTTTCTATTCTAGATACTCCACTTGGGAAGGAGTTCCTTTGTTTCTTGCTGAGTGTACATTCCTCACACACATGATTTGGAACTTTAATCGTCGGTAAGCCACGCACCATGTTTAATGAGGATATAAGTTTAAGTTCGTTGAAATGCAGATGCCCAAAGTGCAAATTCCATCACCATAATTCATTCTTTATAAGTCCAAAGAGTCACTCATCGGCCTTCGTGTTGATATGAAGTGTTAACATGAGATTATTCAACATTTTGACTTGAGAAAAAAGTCTCCTGTGAGCCTCCCTTATAGACAAGGAAGAGTTTTCCAAATTTATGACATACCCCTTCTTAAGAAGTTGGTCGAGACTAATTATATAATTTTTCATGCTTGGTACGTAATACACATTATAAATGTAATTTGACTCACCGGTATTCATATAGATTTTTATTTTACCTTTTCCAATCATGGGTACCTTTGATGAGTCACCAAATCTCGCGTCACTATGAACTTCTTCTGTGAGTTCCTTGAACAATTCTTTGTTACCACTCATGTGGTTGCTTGCACCCATGTTGAGGTACCATACATCGGGTCGTTCACATGCTTTTTCTTATGTGATGGGGACTGTGGTACCTTCTTCTTCACAATGAGATACTTCAGCATAGTTGGATCATCTATCATGATACATTTTTCTCCAACACTCCAACGCATAATGGCTGATTTTTTTTTTTGCAATTGTGGACCATTTCCTCTTCCATGAAAACTGGTAGAATTTTGTTGCTTTTTTGATAGCTTGGATGATATTCATGCCCTGTACCTCTTGAAATATAACTGCCTATTTGCGGTTGGCCATTCTTTTGTTCTTGTAGAGTCAAATTGGAATCTAAGACATGCTCCAGTGTTGAACTCACATTATTTTGCATTTGTTTCTCATGCACTTGAAATGAACCCATCATTTATTTAATGGATAGTTTCTCCAAATCCTTTAATTCTTCTATTTCCACAACCACATTCTCAAACTTAGTTGTGAGAGATCAAAGTGATTTTTCAATAACTCGAATGTCCTCCACTTTTTCACCATTCCTTTTCAAATTGTTAACAATAACAATCAAGCATGAGAAGTAATAATATATACTCTCACCTTATTTCATGTGTGCCACTTCAAAATTTTCTCTTAATGTTTAAATATGTACCTGCTTCACCTGATCAACACCCTTGAAGATGGCACAAAGTTTATCTCAATCTTTCTTGCTTGAAGTTGCTTCAGCAATCTTTTTGAACGTTGATTCATCCAACTCTTGATATAGGAGGAACAACACCTATTGTCTTTATTCATTTAATTTTTGAGACCCATCTTTTCTTCATTATTGAAGGTGGTTTCTTCCTCTATAGAGGGTACAATATACCTGTCGGTGATTATCTCCCATAATTCTTGTGACCTAAATAATTCCTTCATTTGGATGCACCACCTTTCATAATTGTCCTTAGACAGCTTCAAAACTTGCGGTTGTATTGCGGCCATCTTCAAAAAATTAGAGAATGCCTTGGAAACCTGGCCTCTAATACTAGTTTTTTGGCTATAAAATTTGGGAAAAATAGAGGAAGAAAAATAGAATAGAACACAAAGTATATTTCAAGCTTGTATTGCACATATTATTCAAACTACAATTGCCAACAATTTATAGGCATTTACAAAGAAATAAAATTGACACATTAAAGAAATGAAATAGCCAAATTAAAAGGACACATTGAAGAAATAAAACAGACACATTAAATGGACACATGGGGAGAAAAAACATGGGTAAAAGATGCATATAGAGAATACACGCTGCATGGAAAACACGGGCTACTTGGGAAGAAACTGTGGATGCCTTTATGGTTTTCATTTCCAATAGGATAGAGGAGGGGATTCTTGGTAGGAGCGGTGTTATGGATCAGGAAAAGTCATGGAGGGAGATAAGGTGGGGACACACCAAATTGTCTTCTACTAGAAGCCTCCTCCTTGAAAAAAAATAATAAATTTTGACCTTTGCAGGCCATGACCGTCATCCCTCAAAAGAATCATTTTTTTATATTATTCTAAATGACTACACCCCTTTTGTCTTAAAATTTAAGCTTCCCCACCAATAATTTATCTTATTATTATTTTTCTTAAGAATATAATTTAGGATTTTGATAAAAATAAAAATAATATAATATGATTTTTTTATGGAACTATTGCAAGGTTGAAGACATATTCTGGTAACTATTCTGGCAATGGGATCTCTGGTTGGAATACAAAGGTTCACCAGAATTTGATCTCATAGATGGTTTCAGATAAAAATTGACATATATTTAAATATATACTCTGTAAATTAAACCAAAAAATATAAGTTCAATCCATGTTCAAAACTTTGAATGACTAAAGACTGGTCATTTTGGGTCAGATTGAAACACCATATGTGGTGTTGGGATTGGAATGATGTCATCATCAAAATTTAATGAAAATTTAATTTTTTTTATTTGATTAAATTTTTCACTCATCCAATTGATACAAATTGAAGGTACCGAAGTACATAATAGAAGTCTATGGGCCAGGAATTTAAAAAATTTCACCAGCGATCGACGTAATAACGTTATCATCGGTGAATCACTACCCCAATTAAATCTCAAGGATCATGTGTGAAAAAATTTAAGCACAAAATTAAACCAAAAATACTTGGTTCATCATACATTATTCTCCAGTGATCTCTTCTCAAAGAATCTGAAGTCGAATTCCTCTAGATAATCCACATGTACTTCAAAAATCTGCAGGAGAATCTATCATCAAATTTTGGATGTTAGCACGATAATTCAATGATGTCTTCAACATCCTGATGATCACTGCATCAACATTTCTTCAATGCAAGAATAAGAACTCAATATGATCACTTGGATTGAGAGCTTCTCTCTCTAGAAAGCGAGAGAGGAGAGAGAGGCTTTGAAGAACTTGTATTGAATAGTCATCATACGAGAGCCTCTATCCTCCTATATATAGTGAGTTATGAAATTACCCAGAAAAGAATCTCTGATGCCCGAATATTTATTACCCACTAAATAAACCATAAATGATATATTATGACTATTGTACTAAGTCATAAATATCATTTATATTTTTATCACTTTATTGAAATATAATAAATATATTATGTGATAAAATCAGTCCCTTAACTCGACTCGTCATTCCCACAAATATTTAATGAACCTTGTATATTAAAATAATATTTGTTCATATAATATTTTCCATGTATTTATTTTGATACTTGAAAATAAATTTAATAAATAAATTCATTACTAATTATTCTAATCTCAAATAATATGAATTTATTTATTCATTAGAAATCGTTTATCCTCAGACAAATCCTGGACCCCAGTGGTGGGGCCCGCCATGTCCTATATACATATTCACCATTATAGGGAATATTATTGAATACGCTATTGTGTGACCCTTGAGGACCTTATCTTAATAGAAGTGAATATCATTCACAGACTAAGAGATAAGTCTAGAAACTCATCAAGGCCCCTAAGAAGATAAAGAATAATCATAGTAATGACAATCGTCCTACAAACATGTAATGTGTAATATAATATCTTTTCCTTTAGATATCTCATAATGTGGGATGCACACTTGTGTCATCGTCCTTTCTTGCTTTATTATTTTCTGATCTAACTGGATAGATTTATCTTCGACTACCATGACCATGGATTTATAAAGAAACTACAATCCTGATCAACCATGCCTGATATATTACTTACTCAAATCAGAAGCAAAAAATTATATCTTGACCATTCAAACAATTCCATACCACCAATGATGCACTCAACATAAGCTACCTCAACACGATTTCATTATCATGGTTTTTTCCTTGTATCAAAGTATGTGATCAAATGACCCACATTGGTAATGATCTCAAGTCAGGAGACCAATACACATGTTCATAGATAGGAACATACAATGACACCCAAAACATGTGGTATTCCTATTGGCAGGTCTGTCCTCATAATCTCACCTACCAAAGATCACTAAGTGTGAACTTCATGAGAATAAGTCTCAATGCTTATGATTCCCCAGCACCTGTTAGTCAAATATAAACTTGTTCTAGTTAGTATGATGTATCTAGAACATAGGAAATATATTTAAGATTAATGTCATAGTATCTTGAGGTCCTCATTATAGTTTGGGACCTACTATAACATTTTTATATGACAAAAAATATATGGAAATTTTCATTTAAATAGTAGACATAGAAATTTTTACACTGTAATGGTAAGTTAAAATCATGTATATCTCACTATATACAAGAAATGGTAATCAAAAAGTACTGTTTAATTGGGTCTAAGGAACCCACTATTACAACAAATAATGAAATCATAAGAAAATAGTAGAACCAAACAGCACCTATACAGGTATACTAACCAAGCCCAACCTCACCAAGGAGTGATTACTAAATAAGGCAAGCCAAGTATAGTTACATAGTAAGAAGCACATCGATAAAGGGTACCTCGCACCGCTTTCCCACTAATTTGTTTCTCTCATGCCAACATCCTACGTCTTAGCGCTCCCATATATTTTAAATAACATATATCATCATCCCACAACATGATTACATCACATCACACCTGCAGACACCTAGGCCACTACCCCACAACACAGTCACATCTCATCTCACCTGAAGACACATTGGTCATCTCATCACAACCATAACCATAGTAATAGGGTATTGTGAACATGAAGGACATCAATATTATTCCCTCCTCCTACCATGCATGCCCCCACCATAAGCCGCCCCATAGCATGATCATATCACATCCCGCCTGAAAACACCTAGGTCACTTCCCCACACCACAATCACATCACATCTCACTTGAAGACACCTAGGACATCACCTAGTACACTAACATACCTCTGGATATCACAAACTGTTCATATCTACCTTCTTGTAAGATAGAATGGGAAATAATTGGTATCTGTCTATCTAATCGCATCACCAGGATGTTAGAAAAAACACCCCTGTGTGAATATACGGATGTCATCACATGGTTCTCAATGAAGGTGGGGTGTGTATAGAAATCAAAAGGAATATACAAGTATATGCATATAACTACACACAATCCCAACCTATGGGTCTACAACAAAACACTAACCAACTCACAACATCCTCCACTTTCATTCCCACCTCTAAATGCATAACACCACACAACCACCCACAAGTTTCATGCCACATTTCACATTTCTAACCAAACCCATTATCTAGAACATTCGTTTTAGTATTAAGCATCAACTGCATTAACCACACAGCCCATCATTTATTTGTTCATTAACCTTTTCCATCCCATTAACCAAACAAAACCCAGTTATTTAAATCATTATTAAATAATTATTCCATCGCTACCTGAGCTTCTAGCATAAAAAACTACACATCATAAGTATCCCATAATATCCATCACACCATTTCCTCACCACCCCAAAAGCACAAAAAAAAACCACCGCCAAACCACCCTAAATTCACATCCAGACAACCACCACCTCACCGCTCTAAAAGAACTATCATGACCCATCCCTTGGGGCACATGTTGTGACTACCCCAAGACCGCCTACCATAGGTTAGGGGCTGGAGACTAGCGTTGAGTAGGCATATCCCACAACTGGGAGGAATTTCCACAAGTACCTGTACACACGCACCCATCTCCATGGAAAAGTGAAAAAACTGAAAATATTGAGCAGAAATGCATGTATAATACCAAGAAAACATACACTAAGTAAACAGTACAAACTGAAATAAAAAGGGGGATAGTATAATCCCAACAAATAAAAGTACAAGCTCCTAGAACTCATCCACAGAAAACCCTACCTGAAGAATAGGTGAAGGGTATTTGCCTGAAGACATAGAAGTATGTGTTTCATATCTGATCTCACTAGGAACCACCTAGTCTTGGTTCACCCTGGACTTCGTCAAAGTGTCATTTGTCTGCACAAGACATGACATGTGTGGTAGAAGCCTATATAGGGGTGAGTAAAACAATACTTAGTAGGGATCACAAACCACAAAGGTATACCACAAAGTAATACACAAAGCAGACTACCAAAGGGGTAAAAAAAGTGTAGCCTCTAATAAGTACAGCCAAGAGAGTCACTAGAGTCAATTCACACTAGTATATAGGTATGACATACATATACGAAGAAAGTACAAGCATATTCAAATCCAAGGAGACACGCTCTGGGTATTCATAGGAGACACACTTCACATATTCATAGGAGACACACTCTATAGGACACACACTCCATAGGATACACACTTCATTTAGGCGTAGGATACACACTCTGTAGCAAACACACTCCATGTAGGTACAGGATACACACTCCGTGTAAGTCACAACTAGCCACTGGATTCCGCTCTTAGCGCGCTCGTTCCAAGAGCACCTACTCCTCGATCCAAAAAGGTCATACACCAACCTCTATGAAAACTCCTTTAGAGTATCTCAAAAGGACCACCGCATGGGGAGGGTCTTAACACAGTAAACAGCTCATCAAATAGACATACAGTTTGAAAGTTATGGGCCTTTTAGTGAAAAAATGTTGGTTGGGTCCGGGTTTGGTCTGAACCAGTTAGACTGATCCGACCCACTGGGCTAGGCCTGGCTTATTCTGTTGGCCCATCCTGCCGCCGACCCATCCCACTGTCGGCCCGGCCTGCCTACTTCAGCCCGGCCCACTCGAGTGGGCCAGTTCGGTCCACCCAAACGCAACCCAGCTGGCTACACCCCTCCCTAGCCCATGTGGTCACATAATTGCATACTAGATGACACCCCGATCAATGCGGCTGGACCACACTAAACTACTGGTCCATGTGACCGACACACACCCATGGCTCCGTTGTAGGTTCTCCATCTGACGTGGATCTGATGGTCCATGTTCTTCCACTGATGCAGCCTTCCGCTGCCACCCATGGTCACGGACCAACTACCATTGGTCGTCCTACCATCATGGTCCCGTTGGACCATGGGATACTGCTACTGACGGTCGTCCTATCAGGTCCTCCTGGCTCGACTATGTCGTTGTTCTGGTGTTGCCTCCGCTGTCAGCCACCCTATTGCCAACCTTGTCTTGTCGTGCTCTTCTTGAAAAGGTAGGATCTGTCACCTTCAGTCACCACCTCACGCTGTTGTGGTCCTGGATCCCACTCCTGATCGGTGAACCCAATGAAGAATGAGAAGAAAAATTGGGGAAAGGGGGTGAGTCACAGGAACACCCAAAGTGGACGAATTTAAGCCTTATTCATGTCAGCCTTGATTCATCCATGTTAGAATTGAAGAATGGAGGGAAAAACTAAATCAATCCTAAATATGGATCAATCCCAATAATCACCCCATAATAGAATCCCAAACTTTCACTACGCACAACCCATGAATCAATATGTTTGTCGATTGATTCACGTTCTTCATAGGAAAAAGGAATAAATAATGGGGAGGGAAATAATTTAAAATGCATGCTCTACCTTGGATTGGATTGATCGCTCGTGAAGAAGGAATATGCGTTCGTTGTTTGTCGATCTGTCGATGCCTACTCTAAATCTCGATCGTCAATCCATCAGCATTCTTCATTGAGAGGTTTATATTTTCCTTTCCTTAGAGGAATTTCTAGGGTTATGGCAATAACCCTGAATCCCCCTAACGTAGCTTATTAAAAAGAGAAACCAATGCTACGTCGCCATGTAACATCAATTTAAAATATTTTTATTTAATATTTTAATGAATTTCAAATCCAAAAATTAACTTTCACCCTCAAATCACACCAGTCGAGATTAGGCCCCACTTGAGGTAAATTCATTGTTCTAGATACAACAATTCCCATAGATTTTCAATATGAGCACCCATTTAGAAGTTATTAAAGTTCAAAGTTAGCTGCTTGAGCATTTTTAATTAAAAACTAAATTTTATTCAAAGATTTGTTTTGGGAACACCGAGCCTTGGAATATTGCGTTGTCTCAACGCTTGGTCTTAGAATTTTACCAATTAATTTATAAAAATAATCCAAAGAAAAATACGAGTCATTACATTCTCCCCACCTTGGGGTTTTACATCCCTGAAAGTCAAAAATAGGGCTACTCAACAAAAAGATGAGGGTATTGATCATGAATTTGAGCCTCTCACTCCCAAGTGATCTCTTGGATATTCTCATGATGTCATCAAACATGCACCAAAGGAATCGACTACCCAAGAAGGATCTACTCCTATTGATCCTCTATCTCCACCAGGTACTCTGTAAAAGTCTCCCCGTTGTCAATGTCCAGCTCACCCCAATCAATAACGTGTGATGGATCATACACGTACCTCCTCAGCTACGACATGTGAAATAAATCATGCACCTGATGCATCTATGGGGGTAGATCTAGGTGTTATACCACCTATCCAACTCTTCTTAGAATCTGGAAAGGTCCCATGTATCTCAAAGATAACTTATCGCCCCAGCCAAACCTCTGCAATCCCCGTCAAGGTGAGACCCAAAGGAAAACATGGTATCCATTATCGAACTCCAAGGGAATTTATATCATGTCCACATATGATTTATGTCTACTCTGTGAAGTCCTCATTCACTCCTAGGTGATTTGCACCTTCTCAGTGGTAGCCCACACCAACTCCGGGCTGATGAGTGCTAACTCCCCTAGGTTTGTCCAGCACAGTGGTGACCTACATGGTCACCCATATAGGGCCTCAAATAGTTTCATACCAATGCTGGAGTTGTTTTTTGTAATCAAACTATACCATAGGTAGGTGATCCTCCCAACTGTGTCCAAAGTCCAAGATTAAAGGACGTAGCATGTCCTCTAGCTCCTGGATAGTCCTCTCTGTCTATCCATCCTTTTGGGGATGAAATTCTATGCTCAAATGCAACTAAGTCCCAAATACCTCCTGCAATCCCTTCCACAACTAGGATGTGAAGATAGCATCATGGTGTGAAATGATCATATAAGGCACCTCGTGAAGCTGAACTATCTCTTGCACGTAGAGGCATCCCAAGATCTCTACTAAACTTTACTTCCATATAGGTAGGAAGTGGGCCGACTTGGTGAGTCAGTCAATGATCACCCAGATGGTATCATGTCCCCTAGATTTTCATGGTAAAACTTTCATGATGTCTATTGATATATCATCCCACTTCCACTATGCCACCTTGAGTGGCTGAGTCAAGCCTAATTGAACTTGATGCTCTGCCTTCACTTGATAACAAGTTAGGCACTGAGAAACGAACTCTACCACTACCTTCTTTATCCTTGGACACCAGAACTAATGTCAGAGATCTTGGTACATCTTTTCCACACCCAGATATACCACCAAAGGGGATGTGTGAAACTACCTTATAACATCCTCTCGCAACACCACTGGTATAATAGTGTGGCCTTTAAAAAGGATGAAGTGACCCCCACCTATCAAATTTACATCATGGGATTTCCCTGTGGATAACTGATCACGTTGGGTCTTATAGTCAACGTCTCCAAGCTATGTATCCCTAACTTGCTATAAGAGTGGAGGGGCGACAACCATCGATTGAAGGTAAGATACTCCATCACCATCTATGATGGATATCTACATCATGGCTAACTACTCAGATGCCTCACTCAGTAACAATGAATTGGATCTCCTTATGAGTGTGTCTGCCACCATATTCCCCTTTCCAGGAGTATAGACAATATTGAAGTCATAATCTTGGAGGAACTCTAGCCACCACCTCTGTCTTAAGTAAGAATCCTTCTGAGAGAAGATATAATTGAGACTTTTGTGGTTAGAATAGACAGTAAATTGCTTACCCATCAAGTAGTGTCGCCATATATTCAGTGCAAAGACTATTGCTGCTAGCTCAAGATCATGGGTCGCATAGTTCTACTCATATTATCTCAATTATAATGAACCGTATGCAATCATTGATTTCCCCCGTATCAAGACACAACCCAATATGGTCCCTAATGCATCATAGAACACTGCATATCTGACACCCTCCTCTTATAGTCTCAGATAGGGGCACTCTCCAACCTCCGCCTCAGCTCCTAAAAACACTGATGGCATTTCTACATCCACATGAAGGGCTTCCCCTTCCATGTTAAAACCTCCAAGGGTGCTGATACCCTATAAAAGTCAGGTACAAACCTCCAATAGTACCCAGTCAAACCCAAGAAACTCCTCACCTTGGTAACACTCTTGGGTAGCTCCCAAGCAAGAACTACCTTTATCTTCACTAGATCCACTACAACTCCAGCCTCTGAAATGACATGTCCCAGAAATTAGACCTCTCAAATCTATAACTAAAACTTCGAGAGATTCCCATAAAGTAGGTTCTCTCAGATTGTATCCAAAACCATCCTCAAGTGTGTCATGTGCCCCCTGGACGTCGAGTACACTGTGATGTCATCAATGAAGACCATAGTGAACCAGTCAAGGTAAGGCTATAAGATCATATTCATGAGTCCCATGAACACTTCTAGAGAATTCATAATGCCAAATGACATCAATAAGTACTCATAGTGTCCGTAATGATATTTTAAAGTTGTCTTCAGGATGTTCTCATCCCGTACACGAAGCTGGTGATAGCCAGACCTGAGGTCTATCTTCGAGAACCACATTAATCCCTTCAGATAATCAAAGAGTTCTACAATTCTAAGTAGTGGATACTTATTCTTCACAGTCACCTGATTTAGGCCTAGGAATTCCACACATGGCCTCAATATCTCATCTACCTTCTTGGTAAACAAAACTGGGGCCGCCTAGGGTGAAATGATAGGCCTCACGAAGCCCTTATTCTACAAATCCTCCAGTTGTACCCTCAAATCATGAAGCTTCATATGATCCATCTAATATACAAGTGTAGATATAATTTTTTTTCTTGGGTATAGATTAATGTAGAAGTATACCTCTCTATGGGGAGGTAATCCTGGAACATCCTCAGGGAAGATGTCCTCATACTCTTCCACCACTGTAGGAATCTAAGGACTCCTCTCATCCACTACACTGAGGGTAAGGCTAGACAACTGGTGAGTAATCAACTGTACCCTCCTCTGAGAAAGTATATCCTGTACTGCATGCATTTCCTTTTCACCGGTAAAGGAAAACCTGGTCCCATATCCATGGACACACTGCACTCTGCACCTAAAATAGCCAATCTGAGCATGGACTATGGATAACCAGTCCATACCTAGAATGACGTCATAAGGCCTTGATGCTTCTACTAGTAGATCCCAGCCGAAGCTATCACCTCTAATAGTAAGATCACACAAATGGCACCAGTGTGTGATTGTCAAATCCACTCTCGTAGGAGTCTCTAAACGTAAGGATCGAGCCAACGACTCCACCAGAATCTTCGAGCTCTGAATAAGGTCTGTGGAAAGAAATTATTGACTGGAACCTATGTCTATAATAACTACAACTAGGATAGAGAAGACACAGAACATACCTCTAATCATCTCTAGAGCAGAAGGTTCATAATCCTTTGTCACCTGAAGTCAGCCTCACCCTTATCCACTCGCTCCCAGAGCCCGTGGTGGACCACCTAGGGGTGGTGGTGGTGGTACCTCAAACCTCTGCCCACCGTCTGCTACTCTACCTACTCCCCTACCATGTTTGTCACCTGTAGGACTAACCTGTTCCTACCTCCTTCATTTCCTTGGTAGTCCCTCGACTATCTACAGATTGGTTGTATGGCCGATCAGACAATATCTAGCCATATTTCCCTGACCGCTGCACAAGTAGCACAACCTCTCCTTCGGCTAACTTATTCTTCCCTGTAAGCCACCACACTATTGATACTAAATCATGGGGTCATCCCCTAGACTATCTAGTCCTCTTGGACCCCTGCGTCAACTATTGACTACCTGTTGTTGATGACTCATCTACCTGACGCCCGGTGGTTTCTCCCACCACTAGTTCCTGCTCTGCCAGAAAGCTCTCTGCAAGTAGAGCTCTCTACAACACACCAGCATGTGTCAGAATGATAAGGGATATCATCGATGCCCTGATCTTTTGAAGTATCCCCTGCTTGGAGGTCTGGGACCTAAATAATGGGTCACACACCATATCTGTGGAGTAGTGATAAAGATTTTTGAATCTCGCTAAGTACTCTACTATTGTCTGACTACCCTGTTGTAGGTGTAGTATCTTCTGTATACGCATAGAGTGTAACATCTCTATAAAGAACTACTCCCTGAAGAGGTGCTTAAATTTAGTCTAGGAGAGGGTCACCTCTTTATGTTTCTGGATTGTCAAGCTCCACCATCTCCCCATAGATCCCTGAAGAAGGCTTACAGCTAGGAATTCCATTTGGTTGAGAGGCATCCTCAGCAGGTGGAAAACTTGTGTAAAAACCTCCATCCCATCCTCATTTACCTGAGGATCTATCTCACCTTAGAACCTAGGAGGTTGCTATATCTGAAACGCATGCAACACACTGATCCTGTGTGCATCATCCACCGATTACAACGGTAGGAACTACTACTCTCTAGGTGGTGGTATCGCTGGTACACAACTAGGAGGTTCTATCTCCAGCAACGGTCCCTGTACCGATGCCTCATCACTTGGAGGATAATCCTCATGGTCCCACCCTAGAAGCCTGGTTGGTTTTCTATGTGGAAGAATCATGAAATAGAACAATATGTACCATGGTTAATAAAGTATACCTGGTGAGTTGACTCTGACTCAAGAAGGAAATGTGAACACATTCAATTCCCATATGATGCGTGCAACTAGTGTTTCCATGTACCAAGTCAAAAAGAAAAATTTAGGGTCCTGTTGTATGGATATTTTGGTTGTTGCACCAACACTAGACTCCCTAGCCTGAAATTTGAACTCAAAACACTTAACATTGTTTCCCTAAAACAAAATCAAA